>CAJNDS010002804.1:50540-272645 GCA_905221605.1 Symbiodinium natans | reverse complement strand
CCAATTGTTGCTTAATCTCGTCCATTATCATATCCTCGTGACTTTGAAATTATTCATATTACTATATTATATATTTATATTATTTCTTTAAATAAGTTTCTAAATACATTACGAAAATCTTCAGAAAAAATATTTAAAAAGAAACTGAACATATATTGTAATTATATTGTATATGAGCAAAAATATTAAGTGTAACACGAGAGCACTACAAACAACCTCCGGTAATTATAAAAATCGTTTCACGCAAGGCACCAGAGAAAAAACACAAAATCTAATTAATTTTGTGAAGACCATAAAATAGCGCAATTCACCACCGCAGATCATTGAATCAGACAGTTTATAACCGCAAAAACCGACAAATAAAAAGCGAAAACAAACACAGCATACGACAAAATTCACGACAAATACCACGACAAAGAACCACTCGGGCAACGAATGCGGAAAGCAAAGAAGGAAAAAAAGAGCGAAACACCACCAGCATCTACTCTATAGATATAATATTTTATAAACTTAAGTTAGAAAAAGATAATGATATCAAAATTGCTTTCAAAGATGCTAAAGGCCGGCCATTAATCTATTTCTGGAGAGAATCTAAAACCGCAAATGTAAAAGCAACAAAATACATAGAGGATTTGGTGGGAAACGTATTTTTCGGTATGAGAAGGATACTAAAGTTACATTTAATAAATTAATGGATACTTTCAATACAGACCCAATTTTAGAAGATGATCTATATCATACAGCGCAATATATGGAATGTATTCAAATTAAGAGCCTTGAACGGGCAGATGGTGATACGAGTTTTAAGCCAGAATAGGAGAAACTAACAAATACCGCTTATTTAATTAAGTATATATAACATCTACATTCAAACGCCTTTAGACCCCGAGTTTGAAACCTTTAAGGAAGCGATAAATATAAAATATTATAAAGAGAACGAGTGCTGGTTTAACACCATAACCGAATGATATAAGGATACGTTATTGGGTGAAAAAAGACGAGAGAATAATAGATTAACAAAAGAAATATGTTGAAACTGATGAATAAGATCGAAGAGGATTTCAAAACGAATGGGGCATCAATACAAGATATGGTGCCGGTATTTGAACACTACGATATTCAAATAAGGATATTTAACTCCTTCATAAAGCCGATTTTCAAATACTCGCCGACCAAATACAACCACCATATACCAACATTATATGCCCTAATTAAAAACAACCACACCTACACAACAAACGACAACCTACAAATGTTACGACAAATGGAGGCAATCCATGAAAATCAAAATGTATCGGTTCAGGCATCCCCCGATTATCATATCAATGAAAAAGATGAACCCACTGAATATAAAATGATACAATCCTTAAATGATCTTAAGAAATTCAGAGAGAAAGACAATTATACGTTAATTTATGATGGCAATAATTTAACCCATTTATTTTACGAAAGCAAGATGGCAGGATGTGAGCCACAGGTAAGATTTACAGGTTGTATCGTTTCCGAATTATACTTTCAATCCTTCATAGAAACGAAGAGCATACGATATAGGATTAAAACACAAAATCTAATGACGAGCTCAATGGATGGAACTATAACAATAAGAACGGAACAGATTTATAATAATATATAAAAAACAGTATATGATTTCGACAAGGTATTATTTAATCCCTTACATAAATCCTATTACAACGAAACCGATATACAAACTCTTAAGGAATGTCGAACAATCCCACCGGTGGGAGAAATAAACAAATTCTACAAGGTATTTAACCAAAGAACCGAGAAATATGATAAATACGGGTTTATGCCTGAAACAACCACCGAAATAGAAATCCCCATCTTTAACCAATTTGATATAGGAAGCATTTCAATTATAAAGCCCACGATTACAACAAGTTTCATGAATTGACTTTGATTTTAGTGAAACCGAAAGAATAAGCATTGTTTTTGAATAAAGCATACTATTTAGTGTATGGTAAGTTTCTAAAGCACTACGCCGACAAATGCGAAATCCTACATTATAAGGAGCCTTCTAGAGTGTATAAGGTGAAGTTCACGAAACTTATTAAATAGTTATGGGCAACCGAAATATCAGACCATTATCCAGAAGACGCTAAAATCAAAAAGCTTATAGCAAATGGAAATTTCGGATTGTTAGAGAAGGGAACGAACAAGTCTTCTAAATGCTTTGCCTTTGACGGTCTTCGGGAAACGTTATATTATCAACAAGAAGTTGGAGGCAAGATTAAAAAAATCTCCAGATACGACGAAGACGACAAGGAATTGGACAGAAAATATTATTGCTTTACGGTGACCGATAGGGTGGCATTAAGAAATGGATATCCATAACACCAAAAAACACAAGAGGATTATAATAAATTGATAAATAATGGTATTGATATATGGAGTACTAAAACAGATGCCTTTGTAATTAGGCACGAGCACTTAAGCAAGGCGAAGAAAGCAATAGCATTTAATGTTAACATCGGAGGCTGGCGACACGAGAAAGAAAAATCAATAATCCCACCGATAGAGAAACACAAAAAGAATGAAAAGACATTAACAACTATACCAGAATATACCAATGAAACACTAGAAATTGAAGACGAGTGGGACACCGAAAGCATAGCAAATCACACAATATAGCCCACTTATTATCAGAAGTAAATACGCAGGCGGTGGTAAATCTCATATAGCAAAGCATTTTAGCAAGTTAGGTTATAAAACATTGTTTGTAGTCCCCCAGAACAGCTTATCGCAAAATATAGATGATCAAGCAATCACTACAAACAAGTTTATTCGCAATCCCAGTTGGTGATGGGGAGAAACTGCCAGAGTTTGACCATAGTAAATTTAACTGTATAGTGTTTGACGAGATTTATATTAATAGCCTATACATCTTAAATATGATTAGAGAGTTTGTTAAAAACTATCCTGATAAAATTACCATAGGTGCGGATGATGTTAAGCAACTGCCCCCGATTGAAGACCTAACCAATTCCAGAAAGCCCGATGAATACGCCGACGATTATATCAATCAAATATTTAAATACAATATGACGCTTAAGATTTGTAAGAAGCTAGGGGCTCAAGATGACCCAAAAGCGAATGAGAACCGCAATATATTAAACCATATATATGACGACATGTGGATAAACCACATTCCTATAACCGATTTTATAAGGAAATATTTAAGAACGATTGCCGACCTAATGGCATCCGAGAAGAACATAGCATACACCAATATAACAAATAAATATGTATCCAACTATATTAGAATCAATTTAAGCAAAATTGATAAATAAGAAGTAAGGGAAACGCTTATATGCCGGAAGTATAAGAAGGTTGGGAACACAAAGTTTAATGATAATTATCGGTTTAATATAAGTAATATATCAGGCAATATAGTTACCTTAGAGAACATAAAATCAGATATATCACCGGCATTTACACTTTAGATAATAGTTTTAGATACGATTACTGTGCCACTTGCCATTCGGCGCAGGGGACATTAATCAAAGGAAAATCAACCATCCACGAGTCCACGAGTGGGAGAAGTCATATTTAGTAAGTCGCGAATAGATATGGTGCGCATTGACGAGGAGCACTGATTTTAATGATGTTTCGTTTTGCGAAGACACTTTTAATAATGACGAGTTAAGCGAAGAAAATCTACACCGATACTTAGCAAATAAAATTAAGAACTATAAGTTATAGGATGAGGTGAAGAATAGAACAATAGATGTGATATTTCTATTTCCATCTCCTCAAACAAACTATCAAACAATCTTCTCATAAATGATTTTTGTTGCTCTTGCTCTTGCTCTTGCTCTTGCTCTTCTGATTTCTCGCTTGATTTACTCGATTGTATTGAATGCTCACTCTCTACCTGTTTTTTTTCGTTTTCAGGTTCAATTGCTGTCTTCGAATTTTCCGATATAGATGAATGTGATGAATGGTTACTAAATAAATCGGTTTGAACTCCTTTTTGTGGGTTCTCATTCATAATTATCGCCTTCTTATCATATTTATCTAAATCAAAATCATCAAAATCTACCTCCTCTAATAATATTCCTTGTTGTGTTCTTCTTTCCCTTTCTGGTAATATTCTTAATCTTCTTATTTTTGTTTCCTTCAATATTTCTTCATATGTTGGTCGTACTCTTAATATTTATATTCATAATTATATTGGTATTATAATTTAAAATATACTCGTAATAGCACTTTTCGCACCATCTACTACTGCTTCTTTTGCTACTTGTTTTCCAGCATCTAATAAAATACTTCCTCTGCTTGCTCTTCCATTAATTTTATTCCTCTTAAATGAAATTGATATAATATATCATCTATTGAAATATCTTTATTTCTCCATCTATCGAAATCTTCATTATCATCTATTGTTTCCTTATGCTTTCTAGATTGTGGGCGCATATGCGTTTCATCATCATCCTCAAATTCTTCCTCTTCTTCTTCCTCTTCTACTAATTCGGTAGGGGTTTCTAAAGGAGGTAAATCATCGTCTTCATTTGTTGAATCGCTTGCCATTGAATGAATAGGAATGTCTACAGGCAACTGCTGACTATGGACATCTCCTAGGTCGCTTCTAGCATCATCAACTAATCTGTTTCTACTCTCCATCTGACGGTTAAGACCAGTCTCTAAGTCTGTCCTTATTGCTTATTCACACTCTACGTTTAATCATCTGGTCTAAAAAATCACTACCTCCTAATTGATAGGCGGAAGTTGGAATTCTACCTCCGTAACTTAAAATACCCATTGACGTCCCTGTTGTTATTGCCGTTTGTCTCAATTGAGTTTGTCTTAATTCTTCCTTTACCTTGTCTTCTTCTTGATTTTTCACTCCTAGAAAATCAATATTATCAAATTGACTTCCTAATTGATTGTTTCTAAATAATGTTGCCGTTCTATCAATCACTGTTTCAATTGATGGGCGCGGTTTTCATCACCCTATTCATTAATCATCCCTATCATTTCATCGTAGATTGGTTTCAATTTTAATTCCGATTTTAATGTTTTAATCATTATTATTAATTTAGATTATTTACGATATTATATTTTTAAATTCTTTTTGTGTATTTTCTAATTCCTCTTTTGTTCTTATTGGCATCCTCGCTCTAATTGTCTGTTAATAGTATCAATTCTCCTTGATATATTGTTTTCTTCTGATATTGTAACCAATCATTTCGAAGCCTAACATTTTTTCCTCTGTTCTCCGCTTCTTCAATTCTCATCTTCATGTCTTCTAAATATTTTTTCTACTTGATGCTCCTATTGATTCCTCCAAATCGGAATATTAATGAATCTTTGATATTCTTTTAAATTCTGGTTTGCTCTTAAACATACTCATATTATTAATATGTTTTTAGATAATAATTAATATTATTAACCATTTCGTATTTCACTTAATAATCTCAATTGTTTCTTCGGAAAAATCAATAAAATATGTATCAATCTCATTCAACATCATTTCAGAGATGTTGTGAGTGCCGAGAGTGGTTTCTATCCTCGCGTCGCGAATAGGAAATATATTTTCAGTATTTCTTAAATGATCTTTTAATTCATTTAAAGGTAATAATTGTTTTGGAACAGGATATTCGGATTTTTCACACATCTCTAATATACCTATATATTTTTTAATTTCATCATTAGTATCAAAACCTTTTTCATTAGCTAAATAAAAAACATAATTAAATATTAAGCTACCTTTTTCATCTTGTGTAAATTCTTTCATATAAGTATATTTATATTAAAATATTTTTGATTTAGAATTGTTTAATTTTCAATATATACTTCTCTCTTTGCTTTTCGTATTTCATTATAAGATGCTTCTAATAATTCTCTTGCTGTTAGTTGCCGTGATTGTTCTTCCATTCTAACGGACTTTGTATTTGTTTTAACTTCAATAGATTCTGAATATTGAATTTATTCCCTTGGTATATTTTGAGTATTTTGATCGCTTTCTTTGATATCATATTTTTTACATAGTTCTTCTTCAATCTCTTCTCGCAGTTTCTGTTCTACCTTCGACCCATAATTTGCCTTCTGCTTGTTTATAGGTAATTTTTCGCTTGGTTGACCCTTACAATAATGGGGGTGCGTGTTTTTTAGACTTTTAGGCAATATCTTTTTATTATAGGCGCTAAATTGAATTAACTTAATCACTTTGATAGTTCTCGCCAGTTTCTTCGGCGCTGCTTTTGCTTATAAATTTCATTAAAATAATTCAATTTCTTTAGATTTCATCTTTAATTTGAATGATATTTCTAAATTCTTTCTTCAATATTTCAAAACCTGAATTTATTGAAATTTCTTAAATATCTTTAAAGGGTTTGATAATTCTGAAGTTCCGAAATTCCTATAACATTTTCTTTATGATTTTTCTGGTCTTTAAATATCATTGAGATAAAATTGTTTAAAGATTCTATTATATATTAGAAAATTTGATAGGCAATTGGAATTTTGAATAGAGACCAAATAAACTTAATTATATATTTGATAATCATTAAATCAAGATATGGAGAATCATTATATTCTTCGAGATATGGTCTTCCCCACGATCTATTAGGCGAGAATACGAGGAAACCTTGAGTGAATTTGATGGGTAAATGAAATCTTTCTTGAAAGGACGAATCTCTATCGATATCTAATACGATCTAATTCATATTCTTGAATGATATCGGATTATCCTCCCCATTGAGGGAGATATGGAAGGATATATTTAGAGATTCAAATAATGGATAATTTATCTCGAGCATCTGGAATTAGGATATCTCATCTTTTTGAAATGATCCATGAGTGGGCGTTTCTTGCCACCAATGGCGCGTGGCCGCCAATCGTGATGCCTCTTCTTTTCTCATCTATAAATGAATTTTTTCGATTTGAATGAGGATATTTGGGATATTCTATCAATTCGGGATGATAATGGATTTTTCAATTATCATTAAATTTATGATCATTTATTCTCGAATCTCTTAATGATCTTTATCTTCTCTTCTGACCTCCGATGATCCTATATTATATCATTCTTAGAATATAAATCTCCTCTCTCTCTATTCCTTCGATCAAATTAATATTGGATCACGAATCATGATTAATGAATATTTTTGGGAAAAAATCTTAAAAGCCAACTATTTGAAACATATCGATGGAATCATAATGCATTTTGCAATGATATCATCCTTCCGGGGGAGGGCCGACTCGTAGATTGCAATGGAACAATACATTCAATATAAGCGCTAGGATCGAGCCACTTTGACCCAATATAACGAGCAGGGAATCGGTTTTGAACCAATCGTAATTTTCGCGGCATTACATTTGAAGTTCGGAGGGCATTCGAGGGAAAATCAACGGAAATTCAAAGGGAAATCGAAGGGAAAAATAAAAGGAAAATCCATATCTCACCGGAAATTGAAGGGAAATCGAAGGGCAACCAAGAAGAAATCAAAGGGAAGCTCATGGGAAAACGAAAAAACCCAAGAGAGAATCCGTGGGAGTTTTTCCCACGAAAATTCGTAAGAATAAATTTTCGTGGGCAGCGGTCAATACTTTGATGATTGCCATCTATCGTGAACGAGGGAGAAGCCAAACAATGGTACGCATAACAATGGCGTCTACGAGTCCACCTTGTTCACGATACATGTTGGCAACAAGGATATATTCAATTTCTCCCTATATTCCATTGATCACGACGCAACTCGTAATAACGAAATCATGGCGTATCAAATTGGAATGGGGAGAGGTTTGGGAGACGACAAAATTATAAAGATCTTAAATATCTCTAAAATTCTATATTCCGGAGTCCTTTCTGAAGAGACTCGTGGAAGGACCCTATTTTATAAATAAAAATCCTTCTAATCTTAAAAAATCTTGGTCCCGCGGGGAGGTCCCCGGGACGACCTAAATATTCAAAAAAAGACCCATAATTCTAAAATTCTAGATTATTTGAAAGACCGAAATTCTAGTATTTTTGAATTCTAACATTCTAAAATTCTATAATTTTCAAAATTCTGAAATTTAAGGAGGCTCGAGAAATTTGAAGGACCATATTCCTAAAATTCTAATTTTTTTGAAAGATCGAAATTCTAGAATTTTTTAATTCTAAAATTCTAAAATTCTAGAATTATTTAAAAGGATCCCGGCAAATTTGGAAGACCCATTTTTCTAAATTTCGAAAACCTAGAATTTCAGAATTTCATATTTCTAGATTTCTAGAATATTCTAAAATTCATAATTTCATATGATCCGGGAGCCTGAAAGACCGAATCCCTAGGACCAAAAAAGATTTGAAAATTTCAGGGTTCCCGAAATCCTTAAATTTAGAATTTTGAAAAATTTCAGATTTCGAAAAATTTTAATATTCTAGAATTTTTGGAAAGGCCGAAATTATAGAATTTTATAGAATTCTAGATTTCTAAAATTCTGATTAAAATTCTAGGATTGATTGAAAGGTAGAAATTCTAGAAATCTGAAATTCCGAAGTTCTAGAAGATTCCAAGGTTCCAAAATATAAGGATATCAGAAATTTGAAAGATCAAAATCAAATTCTAAAATTTCTAATTTTAGAATTCTAAAATTCTAGAATTTCATTCTTGCAAAAGAATTCTAGAATTTTAGAATTCTTTTAATTCTAAAATTATAAATTCTAGAATAGAATTTTCAATATTCTAAAATTTAAGATTTATCGAGAAATCTGAAAGATCCAATATTCTGAAATTCTAAAATCAAAATTCCAACATTTAAGGGGTCCCAAGAAACCTGAAAAATCATAATTCTAAAATTCCTTTTTTTGATACGAACTTCTAGAATTTTAGAATTTTGGAATTCTAAAATTGAAAAATTCTAGAATTTCGAATTTTCAATAATTCTGGAATATTGGAATTTTCGAATTCTACCCTTCTAAAATTCTAGAATTTCCAAAATTCTAAAATTTAAGGGATACCAAGAAGCCTGAAAAACCCATCCTTTTTTTCGTATATGTATGGGGTCTAAATCCAGAAGTAAAGTTTGTTACGACGGTGGGCAAGGCTCTTCGAGAATATCCAAATATATTTCGAAAGGATTGGGGGTCGTGGATCGAAGTCCCAAGTTCTTGCCGACCATGTTGCGAAGTGGCAAAATCAAGTCTCCTAAATTTGCGGGGCTTCGGAGAAACACAAGCACTAGTGGGTGGCGCTTTGGACTTAGCACGGAAGTATATGGACCCTGCAAAGCCTGGCGAAAAGGCGATATTGCGAGTTGGGACAAGGATCTGCATGCGCAGGCGCACATGGCTCTCTCGCGCGGTAAAGAGACATATTCTGATTGTGATCTCGTGGTGGAGCTGCAAGATGAGGCCTTTTGGAGGCTCGATAAAGAAAACTTCGATGATGTTCTTCATTTCAAGTTTGCCATTTTCAATCTACGAATTTCTGCGTGCCAATTATGGCTTTGCCATGGCTTCGGGTTGGCTGCAATTACAGCGCAAGACCGGAACCTCGATCTCGACTTTCGGGAGAGGAATTGACGTTAGCAGCTAAAAGGATGCTCTGCACATCATGTGCTGCTTTGCAGCAGAAAAACAGGGCAAATCATTTCTTGATAATCTCTGATTCTATGAATGCTCGTAGTTCCGACTTGCTAATGGTGCCATTCTTGTCGGCATCTGCAAAGCTTATGCACTGCTCGGCAAGTATTCTGCTCACATCCAAATCACCAAGCCGGAAAGACATTGCTACCATAAGCTCATCGAGGTCGATCTCTCCGTTCCCGTCCGTGTCTGCCTCATCAAAAAACTCATCAACCTCATGCATCTCCACAGTGCCATCACCATTCACGTCACAGAGGTTTGCCCAGATTCGGTTGCAAAAATACCGTACTAACATTGGCAAAGCCGGCTGTCCGGACTCATCGGAAGGAATTGCATCAGGGTGCGCTTCCGCAAATCGCTTGAAGACAACATTTGTGCGCATGATGAAGGAATCAATCACAATGTGATATACCCGATCCGGGTCAAAGGGTTGTCCGGCCACCTGGAAAACCATTGAGGTATTTGGATCAACCTTCATGTTGTCATCACAATGAAGGGCATCTCGTGAAGTGCCTGGTTCAGAGTCCACACGTTGTGTTGCCGAGACGACACCACGCCACGGGGCACGGCTTTCTGCTATAGCTTCGAAGAGGATGGCCCCAGGAATGTTCACAACAATCTGTGAGGACGGGTATGGACACTCGGCGTTCAAGTCGGCAAATCGGACTTTGCCATCAGAGTATGTTTTGTTTCCGCGAATACTGCCCGCATTGATCAGAGCACCATCTCCCCCAGCAACATCCCGTAAAGCTGTGCAGATTAACGTGGCCATGCTGCGTTCTCCGAGGCGCACGCCAACAGACGTAAGAGAGCCATCTGCTGGATAAACGGCTAAAGTTGCCTCCTTCAGCTCTTCCGCAGGTCTTTGCCTCTTCTGCACCTCCTCCAACACTGCTGGATCAGCCTTGTAAACCAATTCCAAAGGAGGGCCTTTGTACTTTGGCGGCGTCGCCAAAGGAACTAGCTGGATGCTCACGCTGGTCGGAGCAGATCTTGCCGGTGTCCCTTCCGCCCAGACGAGGTCAACTACCGCGACGTTGAACAAGTCAGATCCCGCCTTAACGATGTGTGTATTGTTGTGTAGCTCATTGACAACATGGTGATCATGCCCACCCAGGATCACGGGAAAGTTGTGTCCGCGATTTGCCATTTCGACATCATCGCGCAGCTCTTGATGCGTCAGAGGAATGATGCAATCAACATGTGGGTGTACTCTGCGCACACGCGTAACCGCATCATCCACAGCTTCTAGCACAGGTACAATCTTGGCCGCGTGGCCGTTGAAAGCACCTTTTCTGTACAGACTGGCGTCCTTACCGCCGCCACACAGCAGGCCGAGCAATGCGACAGACCTGCCTCCTGCCAGCTTGATCACGTGATTGTCTACCAAAGAGCCAAGTCCTGGCTCCTCTGAGAATGTCGGGATGTTGGAGTTCAACCAAACCCCCTTGAACTCTTGCACTCGTTGGCACATACTGAGGAACGGGATATCACACTCATGGTTTCCGAAGCAGACGGCGTGCACCGGAAGCGAGTTCATGACCGCCACAACTCCTCGACCGTGATCCACCGAGGAGAGAAGCGACGGTGCTAGAAAATCCCCGCCCAGCGTCACAAGAACGTTGGCTGCATCTATCCCATCGCTCAGCGCATCGATGCAACTACGCAGAAGCGGAAAGTTCTCCAAAGTGTACACGTCATTGACATGGAATACTCTCAAACGGCACTCACCAAGCGGTTCTTTGCTAATCTCCTCCGGTTCGGGTTCATCAATGTTGTCGCAACCTGCATCCTTGGCGCAGGATGAGCAGTGATGAACAGCATGCCCTAGCGCATGCGACCTTGAACTGAACATGGGCTAGGATTCCAGGTAAGAGCTTAGCTGAAACAATCCGAAGTCTATAATGTCTACAGGTGCAGAACTTATGACTGTGGCCCTGGCAATGACATCCACATTCTGGATGGACGCAGCTGGCGGTGATTTCTGCACAGGGATAACCTCGCCGTGACAGGCAGGCAGGTCTCTATCTCTCCCTCTCTTCTCTTCTTCTTCTTTTTCTTCTTCTTCTTGTTCTTCTTCAGGGCCTGGGTTGTCTTGTTCTAGCGGGCTTCGGAAGACCCCCTGTGCGCCAGGCGCATTCTCTCTTTCTTTCTTGCTTCTCCCTTTCTTCGCTTTCTCTCCTTCTAGGGGCTTCGGGGCCAGAGGGTTGTAGCCGTAGCACCCCTTCATTCTCCCCGTTCTCCCCTTTTGGCTGGTGCAGTAGGCGTCTGTCCTCTGAGAACAGCCCCTCTTGCCGTAACGAGCGTGCAAAATAACGGCGACCAAGAGCAAAACCGCGTACTTCCATCGGATTGTATCGGATCATTCAGGCCCATTGAGTCCCCCCCCCCTAGTCCAGGGCTGGGCCCAACAAACAACACCCTCTATAAGTTTTTGTGGACCCTCGAGGCATGAGGATGCCCTTTGAGCGGTTGCCATTGGTACACGGCGGGGGATCCCTTGGTCTTTGATTCTCCGTTTCGTTAGCTTCTTCCTTTTTCTTCTTCTTCTTCTTCTTTCTCCTATCACTTTTCTTCTTCTTCTTCTTCTTCTTCTTCTTCTTCTTCTTCTTCTTCTTTTCTTCTCCTGCACTGTCGCTCTCGCTCTCGCTCGCGCTCTCTCACTCTCTCTCTCGCTCTCGCTCTCTTCCTTCCTTCCTTCCTTCCTTCCTTCCTTCCTTCCTTCCTTCCTTCCTTCCTTCCTTCCTTCCTTCCTTCCTTCCTCTGCGCTTCACCCCCCCGAAGGAGGCTGGGGGGGGTCCACAACCGAGTCAGTCTATGTGAAACCCCCTGATGTCCAGCTGCGTGGACTTTGCAGGGGTCCAGAAAGCGGCCTCTCTCTCTCTCTCTCTCTCCCTCTGTCTGTTTCTCTCTTCCTCTCTCTCTCCCTCTTTCAGGCTATGTTCATTATCTGTCAAAAACCCGTCTCGAGAACGGTCACCCTTAGCATAGTGTGCCATGAAAGCGTCATCCCTAAAACTCTGCTAAGGTGCTGGGTCTGGATCGAGGCTCACCGAATTCACTGAAGAGCCACAGCCCATGGCTCGACCCCACAACCCCGGCAAACGGTTGAAGCTAAAGACTGAGCATGATCCTTGCGGCAAAGCTCGGACCCTTAACATGAAGAAGGCCTCAGGTGGCGGCAGCTTGCTGGGGCATCTCAATAGTCACAAGTCAGACTATGCAATGGCCGACCGACTAGCTGCCTGAGCGATTGGCAGTGCACAAACTTTTTAAGTCCTCCCAAACACCCCGACAACAAGATCTGCGATCTGCTACAGCGCTGGCCAAGCCGGCAAAAAGTCAGCCCGCAGGAATACTGCGGCTTCCTCTTCGTGCGTGTTTGGAATTGCAGAAATTGGCCTCACACTGTCGTAGGTAGCGAAACGCGGTGGATCAGAAAGTCCGACTGATCTCGCACAAGAGGCCACGACAATTCCGACGTGCGCTGCGGCGTGCTTGTTGGCCGGCGTGCTTCTGCAAGTAAAGTCCGGGTCTTGGAAGGCCCCTCCACGGACCCTGCTGAAGCAAGGGTGAGGAATGCGGCTTGGTGGCAGCCACAGCGTCGTGCAGCATCACGGCAAGCAGAGCAAGAACCCTTAATCCGCAAGGGCGGCGACATAGTAGAGCATCATTTGTTCATGCGCCATCTGATGATATGCCTCCAGCACTCGGCGGACGAACGGAAGCCGGTACCTCTCGAACCACCATCGGCCTCCACATCCCACAAAGCCCCATGCCCAGCCTGCGACGGGAAAATCCTTCACACTTGTCATCAGCTCAATGTCCAGGCGCTCAACACACTCGTCACCGACGTCGCTTTGCACTCTGTGGACTCCCAAGGATCTACAGGAAACGATCAGCTTCGCATCATGGTCCAGCAGAAACCCTGTCTCAGGGCCGTCAAGTCTGTATAATGATAGCAATGGCGGAAAAGGCTTGGGCAAATACCTGGAGCGCAACTCAGCAGGTTCTTGATTCATACTGGCAGCCGGCCAATGGGCTACACCTCCTCGGAGTTGGAGAGGTGCTCCTGTCAACTGAAGTTCCGAATAGTCTGCTGCAAATCGGGGCAGCCTGTCAGCTAGCACGTCTGCCATAGACTCGGCAACGTCTTGAGCAGAAAGCTTATCACGGGGCCATCCTCTCTCTACAGGGAGAGAGAAGACCGACAGCGCCTCAATGTCAGACGTGGGCCTCCGACCATCGGCCCCCGGCTTCACGTGAGCTGTGAAACGAAGCTGGAGTGGAGCAGGGACTACCGGTGGCTTCGCAAAATTGAAGTCGAACTCCTGTTTGCGGTCGATGGGTACAGCTGCAGCAGACAACACTCGATGGTGGAACATAATATACTCGCTAGCTCTTCAGTCTCATCCCCGCATGGTCCTCATCCTCCTCGCTTCCGTCACCCTTGGCTTCTTGTGTGTGAGTATGCAGGTTCCCTACATTGCAAGAAGCATTTCAATCTTGCGTGCCTCGTTCTCACAGAGGCACGGCCAGGATACCAACGGAGTGGCACCTCAACGTCTCAAAGATGCGTTCAGCATTCTTGTGCCGATGAACGAAGCTCCTTGCCCTTGTTCCTTGTTGCTTCATGATGCTTTGTTCTGCTGCACCAGGATCGGCGTGCATCCTTGGACCTTCCTTCCCAAACCCCCATCCGGCCGTGTCGAGTCAACGGAGATCCTTGTCACTGATTCGTTGGATACTGGCGATCGGAGGAAGCTTGCCTGTCTCTTCCCCTGACCCTCGAACTCCTACCTATTTAGTTCACTTGCTGCCTTCAGTTGCTGCGTTCTTCAATCATTGCCTAACCACCAGAATCTTCATCAACCTACAGAACATATTGCATGTCTCCTCAATCGCAAATCAGTACGAAGCCTCCACACTCATCTCTGTTACCTGGATCACTGGCTGCTTGCTCCCTTCGGCCAGGCTCCCGCACAAGCGACGAAGGCAAGCAGAGCGCGCCCAGCTTGCGGAGTATATCGCACCTGCAGGACTCAATTAAAAAATCTCCCTCGTCCACTGCCACCCAAAACACCTCGCAACACCCTGGCTGCGTTTCTAAGAACTAGATAACTCAATGAGCAACGGGCTTGCCTGTTGAAATCTGGTCAGATGCCCAGGGCCGTTTTGCAGGTCCGACTTGACGAAAGAATGGTCAGCAACCCAAGCCACAAAGCAGCGTCTGGATGAAGGCCTGCGCTCCGCATGTCACAATGCTTGCTGTCGAACCAATGAAGCCAAGACATGGCCTGGGGTACTGCGTTCCGCGGCAGCAGCGGGTCGCCGTGTGAATAAACATGTGGTCTCAGTCGGAAGGGAGGAACGGTGCCTACACTCCCAAAGCTTTGTATTTGAGAAGGCTGCACATGCATGATTTGTTGGCTCACGGCTTTAGTTTTGGAGCCTTTCCACCCTTACATCCAACCGACGTGAAGACGCCAGCCACTGCAACTGCATCACTGCAAGACCATTGTGTCAAAGTCTGGGAGCATGGAGCATTCGGGATTAGAATCATCCACAAGCCTTCCTTAAGTCTCTTTTTCTCGACTCTATCGCAAGCATCTGCAACGCGTCTGGTTGGGATGACATTGGAGCCAAGGGGAGCAAAAGGCGGTAGTCGTCCTAGCACTGAGACACGGTTGGTGACGGCATGCCTGCACACTGGTCCACTGAGGCCTGATTCCCCTGGGAGCATTTCAGGCAGCTGCTAGAGCACCACGCCCCAAAGAGGCAAGGAATCTTGCAGTTGTCGTAACTGTACTGGCCCGACATAGCATAGCAGCTGGCGCAGCTCGAGCTGAGCTTTGTCTGCTGCGTGATGCAGTCTTGCATCTTGCTACGCTTGAATCCACTCCAGAAGCTGTACGCACCCTTGCCACAATTGGACAAGATCTTTGGAAAGGTGCCGTCAGCATTGCCGCCGCCCAATTTCTTCATGACATCCGCATCTGCTGATGTGCATTTGCCAGCAGTCTTGTTCTCCGATTGACCTGCCTGAAGTACTTCCTTCGCTTCCTTTTGGGCACGGAGCTGGTGAAGCTCCAGACTACAGGCTCCATCATCGGGACCACACTCATCATCCACGAGTTCTGTTCCCAAAACGCTGAGTGCACAAAGGCAAAGGCCGAACCAAACTCGCAATGCTGTTGCCTTGGCTTTGAGAAAACAACATTCCGACCAGCGGCATTGAAGTGACCAGAAAGTGTGTAGTGTCTCTGACACAGTCTGAGGGGGCGGCCATGGATGTGTGCGCTTTTTTCTATCGCCGAGAGCAAATCCGCGCTGAAGATTAAAGCGCTGCAGCAAAGCACACAAGAGCTCCGTTGAGATGCCACCTAGTGTTGATTCGAGCACTTTCCCTTCAACCAACTCGTGGATTGCAACTGCAGTGCCAAAAACGGCACAAATCGAAAACCAAAAAGACACGCAATTTTTTCCCCGGGGAGCGACACCACGATCGTGTCTATGCTTTGTACAGCTTTGTACTGCCAGGACTCCTGCTAAGGCGCCTTATCAGGGTCTGGCAGAAAGATTCGCATCCTCTCTGCGACGTCCACCTCCCAGCAGTAAAAGCAAAGAGGAGCAAAGCGGAGCTGATGGCCCCAAAGCAGATGCAAAGATGCAAGGCGCCTGCAGGTCTTGCATGTCCACTTCCGACAGCTCCTGGCACTACTGCCGGTCTGACTGCCGAAACACGGACCACGAGATGCCTCATGACAGAGTAAGATTTGTTCGAAGTTCGATTGCAGGCACAAGTTCCGTCTCTACAGAACGCTTTCGAGCTCAGCTCTGACCAGATGTCGAGAAAGGCAATGCGGCAATGCCCCACCACACCGTCATCGGAGTACATCAGCACCGTTTTTCACTTTAGAATCCACCCATCCCACAATGCTGCCTTGCCGTTGTTTTTTGCAATTTCTGCCCAAGCCCTCACCCTTGCCCACGAAACTTCTCTGCTGTACTTTCAAAGCAAGAGGAGCTTGCAAAGCTCTAGCATGCAGGATTCCTCCACCTTGTTTTTGATTGTTTCATGCGAGGAGACAAGACATGCTCAGTAGGGAGATTCAGGATCCCCCAATCTTCTGGAATGACGACCCCAACTCGGTCAGAACTTGCTGAGAAGCTGCTGTTGCACTAGTTGGCTTTTGAGCTCTGTCATACTGCGATGCCAGCAGCTTGCTCAAGAGCAAAGTTGTCGCATTCGACCACAAGCCAACTATCAAGCACACGTTGCCTAGAAATTACGCCTTTTAGCCAACTGGGCACATCGGACCGGCAACCTGGTAGCAACATCTCACCAACTGACCGACTACAAAGCGCAAACTAATTGTGCAGGTCGCACCCATCCAATGATGTTCAGATTCTCCGCCATCCGCTTGTCCGACGAAGTTGACCTTGCGGGAGCCACTGCGATTCGCCTCCCACACCCTGCCCCTCCAATCCCCTCCACTGTCAACCTCTTGACGATGACCTGCCCAAAGCCTAAAGTTGTGCGACACGTCTCACAACTCATCGAGCAGGTCAGTTTCTGTCACGGGGCGGGATTATTCGCGCCATGGTAGGTGGAACCTCTGAGCTCATATATGGACTCAGCGAAATCGGCCCAAGGTGCTGTGATGCTACTGGCCTCCTTCTGCACCGGCTGCTGCCGAGTGATCACCACCATCTAGGCCAGCTAAAGCTGGATCTTCATGCGCTCCCTCTTGTGGGGACTCTGGGAAAGGCTCCGAGTGGTCACCGGCTTCATTCATCGAATTGGGAGAGTTAGGTTCTGGGACTTCTGCGGGTCCAGGATGTTCAGGCCCTTCAGGGAATTCTGGGTTCGGCCCATTGAGGCCGTGTTCCTGCATTTCCTGCTGCGCCAGCGCATCCAGTTCTGGGGAGGAGTCTGCGGCAGAGTGCTTTGCCATGCCATCTCCAGCTTCACCACCATCATGGCCGTCATGGCCTTCATGGCCGCCCTGGCCGTCATGGCCATCATGGCCATGAAAACCTTCCGGTGCCTGAGGTTCTGCACCTTCGAAGCCATGCCCAGGATGGACCGGGCCATCGCCCCCACCTGGGTCCCCTTGTTCAGGCTCTGGCACGTCTGGCTCCGGCTCGGCTCGGCTTGCAGGGCCATGTCTGTTGCGATATTGTGCTTCTGCCATCTCCTGTGGGCTCGGAGGCTCGTTCGCCTCTGGCTCTGAAACCCAGTGATGCTGCTCATGAGGTTCATGAGGATCATGCTCGTCTTCCAGCCCATGTTCCATACCGGGTGGAAGGCGCTCATCGAGGATCTGCTCGCTTTCGCCTGGCACCTTAATTCAGTTTCTTGCATGAGGCGGTGCCGGAGCCATTCTGACTACTCCAATGCGTTCGTCAATGCATCAGGGCAGCATCCTCGGCCGGTTCCGCAATTTGTATCAGGCCTTAGCTGGCAACCGTATCCCCACCGTTTCCTTTTCTAAATCAGTTTTGTCACTCCAACAAGCATTCCCGAGTCGAGGCGTGCCTGAAAAGGTTCTGAACCGTTCGCTGTGAGCGAATGCTTTTGGCGCGGCATTCTCACGCTTTGGAAATTCCGAGATTCCCTGCCAACTTGAGGGGCAAGCCGAAAGTAAGCCCAAGCTCGGCGAGACGCTGTCTCCAAGCGAGCAGAAAATAGGAGAGATCCGATAGAGACAAGGAGGCTGCAAAGCGCAGAAGATCATGAGGAGGACGATTGATGTGATCAACATTGACCCCCCTCCCCCTCGCCCACCCCCAAAGCAGCAGATTTCTGTTTCAAGACTCAACATCTGTCAACGGCATATCAAAAATTTGGCCCTTGGCTGCTCACGACATGTTGCTGCGATCTACTTTGTTTCTTGAGTCACTTCCTGTCCCTTCCATGTTCCGGGGGTCCTCGTCTCAACAATCGTCCCTGCCACAACAAAGAACAAACACAAAATGTTCTTTCACCGATGGTTAAATGCTGCAGTCCAGAGGAGTTCCTGCAGTTGAGTTCTTGTTCTTGCCCGCATCAAGCATCATCAAGCATGGTGCCTCTGCTTCTAGGCGTGGTTTCCATGACCCGACACCGCATGCAATCCGATGAGGAAAGGGCTGACGTCGACAGCACCTCCGCTTTGGAGAAGGACTGTCGTGTGATCATCTTCGGTCACGGGCTCAGCTGCCGCATGAAGGATCTGACCTGGAAGAACCTGCTCACATGAAGCGGAAGCGAACTTCTGCACATTTCTGCACAACAAAACTGACACATCACGTGTCGACAGCAGACTTGCTTACTCTCACCTCTCCAGCTTCAGATCCCCAGATCGCACCATGCGCATCTGTCTGCAGAACTGGTCCTTGGCGAACCACCTGTCGCTGTTGTCTTCAAGTGCAATACTGCCCACCTTCATAGGCATCTACCCTCCTAGGATTGGAGGCTTGCTTGGTGTGCCTTCAACGCAGACAAACGCAAGAGACACGGACAGCGACTGTCAATCGTAGTTGAGTAGTCGTTCTTGCCGTAGTGCTGGTGGTCGTGCGTGCGGTAGCAGCAAGTGTAGTGGCAGCAGCAACTTTGGTTTCCCCGAGGACACTTCCGACCTGGGACCGAGCCAAGCTGTGGTGGTGGATGTAAGACGCCCTGCGGCGTGGTGGTGGTTCTCTGAGCCGCAGTTCCCTCTTGCCCTCCAAAACGCGTGAACTGTTATTATTTTTTTGGTGCTTTGTTCTTTTGTTGGCGCGGGGTGGGGAGGGGGGAGTGGGTTGGGGTAAACGCGCACGGCGCCTTGTCCAGCCCCACGCTACTTGGGGTAAAGAGACCAAGAGTAGGACCCCGCCATCATTTGCAGGTGATATTCGTCAGGGCGGGCGCCTCGTTTTGGTAGAAAATGGATTCGTGCAGTGCAAGGACCGATTCACAAACTGGACGGACCAGATTCGCGCATCGAGAAGCCGAATTCGCGCACCGTCGGATTCCGCACTGAGATTCAGTCAGATGGCAGGTTCGTAACCCTAATGCCCTTGTAGTCCTTAAGGCCAAAGAACATCCCCAAGACCCCTAAGCCACAAACACCCTCAGCCCTGAAAGCCCTAAGCTGTACAATCAAGATATTGCCAGGCGGTGGAAGGGGGGTGAAGAACCTTTAAACCCCAACCGCAAAACCCTAAACCTGAACACGGAACTCCAAAGCGGAAACCCTGAAGCCTCCAGGCCCAAAAAACAGACAGGCATGGTTTGAAACCCCGAATCCTAAAAACACTGGGCCCTAAATCCCTACACCCGAAAAGGTGTCTAAAGCCTAAAACCTCGACCATGAAACCCACAGACCTCAAAACCCTGACTGGTGTGCAAAACCCCGATAAACCCTCAAGCATTAAAATCCTCGAAGCCGTAATAATGCTAAACCCATAAAAACCTTCAAGCCTAAACACCTTCAGCCCTGAAAACCCTAACCTTTAAGGTCGACAGTTTAGCTTAGCTGGGGCGGTAGGGAGGCCCCTATCGTCAGTGAGTCGGAATTCGCTGGGTTGGTAGGGCGGGTCGAAATCGCCAGCGCTTGAATCGCGTGTGCTCGAACCGGCAGTGATTGAATCAGAAGCGCTTGAAGCGGGAATTGTTGAACCGCGCGTGCTTGAATCACCAGTGCTCTTGAATCAGGATTCATGATCCGCTCGGGTGCCTGAATCGCCAGTGCTTCAAGCGCGATCTGTGCTCTTTGTTCTTGTATGTTGTTGCCTTTGATGTTGTTGTTGTGGTGCTGTTGCTGCTTCTGCTGGTGGCTGTCGAAAGGTGAAGTTGTGGTCAACGCTCTGGTCTGAAGAGTAGCGGGCATACTCATACTTGTGCAAGACGTGAAACTGTCGGCGAACTAAGAGACCCATTTCAGACAACCGGGCCTGCAGCACAGTACCTGGCAAAGGAACACATCGTGAACTGATCTCCGCAGGCTAAGCAAACTTCCAGCCTGCGTGTATAGCTTCAGGTCGGAAATCATGTGCTTCCGGCTCTGGACCTTCCACCTGGGCCCCAAACTGAGGCACACTTTTTGGATAGCCCAGTGTCCAAGGACAATCCTACATCTTTGGGGCTTGGTTACTATACTCCTCTTAGAAGAATCTTATTAACAATCACATTTTTTATGCCCTCTTGAGTTTTATAACAAAAAGAAAAAAATCCCATGGGGATGTAGGTTATGCACCGGCTGGGATCTGTAGAGGGCTGCGTCCTCCGGATCGGCGATCTTGATCCGTGATGCCTCGAGATGCTCCAAGACAATGTGGCGCTGTTACTGCGGGTTTAGGGTTTAGGGATTAGGGATTCGGGTTTCGGGTTTCGGGTTTCGGGTTTCGGGTTTAGGGTTTAGGGCTTAGGGCAGCAGACAACACATCGTGTTGTAAGGGGACGGCAAAGGGTTGCTGGTGGGGACATGGGGGGGCCTCCACAGCACCGGCTGGTTCCAGCATGATGAGCGTATGGCCATCTTCCGTCACTGGTGGCCCTGCAGCCTCGACCAGATGGCCCATGATAACCTGCAGATGACACAACTATGCAGCCATACCTCTGGGATGTTTCCGAAATTAGGGGTACCTCATTGGGGTCCTTATTATAAGGGAACCCTACTAATTATTTGGGGGGTCTTTATTAGGGGTCCCTTAAACTCATTTTCGTAAACCCCCACATGCTTGGACTATGCTTGCATTAGGTCTCCGCAGTGACTGGGCCGTGCAGCAGGCCTGGCCAATATCGTGGCCCCAGACAGGTCCGTTTTCGTCCTTATCTGTCATGGTCTACATGCAGATTTGGGCACCATCCACATGCTCGACAAGCTGCTACCGCGATCAACGGCCCGTTGCGGGTGATCTCCAAGATGGTGCCTGACATCAACAGGTCTTAGAGGCAACTTGTCCTCCTCGGCTCCGTGCTCGCAAATGTGTTCCCAATATGTTTCCTGCATTCCCGCGTCGCGCCTTTTCGGATTTCATCCCAGGAATGGCGCGTCTTTGGCTGCCCCGCACTTCTTTGTGGAGAGTAGCCAGGTGAGCCAGGTGCACCGCGTGAGGGCCTGGCCAGTGTCACTGGGGTCGGCCTCAGGACAAAGAAAACTTTTCGGCAGAAAAGACAGAGGCGCACGATGGCCCGAGGCCCGAGCTTTGAGGATGGGCTGAGCCTGAGTACTCCGGGGGCTTTCTCCGATGTCTTAACGGTTTCTCAGCACTTGCCTAGGGCCCAGGTCCCACAAAGTCAACGTCTCTCTTTACAAGCCCAGTCACGCCCAAACCATCACCAGAAGGATGCACAGACCCAGGACGACCTGTGCTTATCAGACTCCTATGCTCTACTCTACTCTCGACAACTGAAAGGTTGGCTTCAATTTCAGGCGCATGGTGGGCATGATCAACTGAACCTTCCTGTGAGGGTTTTCCATCCAGTGGAACTTTTAGCTACAGCAAGAGGTTGCTCACATGGCCTTCTGTGTCGTGCTGAGCCTTCGGAACTGGGCCAATATCTGAGATTGCAAGTCCTGCAACAAGGAGTGCTACTTCTAAAAGGTATGATGCCCGTGAGCAATCCTAAGCATCTTTTGCTTCGCTGCCACTGTCAAGCCAAGCTGTCCTGTCGATGAGCATCGTCCTGTGGCAGCTCAAGGGTCGTGCGTGTGCCAGTACTCCGGTCCACTTGTCATTAAAACCCCTGAACCCCAAACGCTAAACCCTAAAATGTCATGGGCCTTGCGCAAGTGCAGAGGCTTTGGCCGCTCCAGACTATGCTGCGATGGGCACATTGCTTGTGACCAGCGAGACATTGCGCTTTGATATCCCTTGTCCCGATTGGCAACCTCTGATGCAGGTGAGCAAGCCGAGCGAGCCTCACCATCTGGTGCGGACCACTTCACCTCCCGGGCCTAACCAGAGATTTAAAAAAAGGAACTTGGTGGCTGCATCTTAATAGGTCTTGCAACAGGTGCAGACACTGCAGCCTGGCTTGGTTTGTGCTTTCTATTGTTTTCCGCTCTTCTCTGATCTGTGTCCGTCTATGCACCGGTGCATCCCGCCTGTGCACCCCGCGGGCGTGCGCCGAGCTCCACGTCCTCAGCAATTTTGCCATACCTGACAATGAAAAATTCGGGGCCAAATTAAGATTCACATTATAATTCTACTCATCATTATATTCTTCTGTTGACCCGGCTGAATCTGGCCTGGTGGACGCCATCAGTGCTGCGGGGCCATGGCATGCATCATGCTTGTGAAATCTCTTGAACCCTTGGCGGTCCTGGCCTCTAAAGCTCGGGTAAGGTTCGTTGACCCATGGCTGAAAGTTGGACTGATTGCCATGCAAGCAAGCTAAGCCCACTCTGCCTCCAAGCACTTCTTCGCGGGTTTCGGGCATGTCTCCTATCCAATCTCCTCTTTGGCCGTCTGTGCTCTTTTTGGAATGATGGGACAATAACCGCTTGATACCGCTTGGCAGCTGCGAGATGTTGAGATGTGATCGCGCTTCAGGTGCCCTCATCGCACTTCAGGAAAGCTCTTAGCTGGGGTTTCTGCGGAATCACCGCCACGCCCTGCTGCACAGCCCAGCGCAGCAACACCTTGCAAGATCTTGCAAGCTCGGAGCTACGTGAAGGTGGGTTCTACCTTTGAGTCTCAGAGCTGTGCACCCAGCCGTGCATGCCGCTGTGCATGTCTGTGAAAATCATGTGACCGTGTCGTGTTTTGATGGAGCCTGAGCCGGAGTTCGGCCCACCCTCTCGGACACCTTCACCACCGCCTCAATCGAGAGTCTCTCGCGCTCGTGCCGACTCGCGATGGATCCATGTTCAACCCCCCCGACTTTAGGTGCAGGACGGGCGAGCGGAGCGTTGCCCCACCCAGTAGGGAACTTCCCAAGGATCCGTAAGCCTGGCAAGTGGAAACGGTATGCAGCGGAACTTGTCACGAGTGGAACAAAGCACGCAACTCGGGAAGGTGTCGGTGCAGCCATCAAGGCTATGCGCTTCTCTTTGCAATACCTTGGTCCACATTAGCTAATCAATGCAGCTGTTTCTTCAGTCCATGCATCTGCCAGCTGTGAAAAACAATAGACATGCTTCGGCTGGCTGCTCCAAAGATCCCATGTTTAAGTTCTTCGCCCCATGGGGGGGGGGTTTTAAGAAGAGACTTTGTTGGGCAGACGCAGCATTGCGGCCGAGGCGCTTTCGCAGAGCCAGCTGCGGCCACCATGGATGAAGCTCGATCTGGTCAGCATCTTTTCGTTCTCAAGCAGCGAAAACATACGCTACCACCTTCCCACCAAGCCAGTGCTTTAAGGGCCAGGTCACACGATCACCTGTTCGGTAAGTGCAATCAAACGGGTCAATTGTGGTTTGCTTCGAGGATGAAAAATCAGCGTTGAGGTAGGATCGCCCATATTACGCTGCCTCCTTTATCCTAAAGAATGCTTCGTCATGCTGCCAAGCTCCAGTCTAGAATTCCCTGGTCATGTTTGATTCAAATCAGAGAGATGTTACGGCCAAGGCCCATTTGTATCTACCTATACATCTACGCATTCAGACATGTTGAGCTCAAGCCACGTGGAATCAGGCTTAGGCCCTTGAGGCCTAAAAGTCGATAACGACATCCAATCAGCACTACGTTGAAAAATTCCCCACTACACCAGCTGCAACAGACGGCAGCAGTACGTGTCTGCACCTGGTTCACAGCGATCGGCAGAGATGGACCATCCGCCAAGAGTGCAGACAGGTGCTGCACGCCGAAGTTTGACACGCCCAGCGCTCGCACCTGACACCGGCATCTTGTCAGGTCTGCCAAGCATGCTTGGTGGTGCAGGCATGGCCTTTCCAGCTTTGAAGGCTCTTTCAAGCCCTTTCCATGCTGCAGCTCGGCATGCCCGCCAGGACACGCTGGCACACTCAGGGAGCGGATCCTCCACGCAAGCTCGGGTGGGGTACGCAAAGCTACGCAGCGCTGGGAGATGCATTAGGTGCAGCAGGTCATCTGGCAGTTGCCACTGATCATGAATGGTTCCTTGGAGTCAAAGTTGGAAGGCCAGTGTAGCAGCACCTTTGATCAGAAGACGTCGAGAACGGAAGCTTGCGGCACGGAGGTCCTCTGAGTGCCGGACTAAGTCCAGGTGCGTGCCAAGTTCGTCGACACTTCGGAGGACCGCATCGTAGGTTTCGTCATATCCTGAGCGTCGAGGCCAGCTTCACCAGGGTATGGCTTTGCTTGGTTTGCTTGGCTACAACATGCTGTCATATGCTGACTGTGTCGTTTGACAGCATGTGGGACATAGGACAAGACCCATCTGAGTGGGCGGAATCTTGCTGACGATGAATACCTCACAGACACAGTTCATCTTTCTCAGACTGCAACTCCGGAACCCTTTGCTTCTCCAGGAGGTGCACACCTCCTCGCGTGGTATCTTGCTCTTGGCGATGGCATGCCCGATGTCAGCATGATTGTCATAAAGCACCGCCGTGTCAACCTCGCCATGCACGGGGCTTAAAGATGTTGGTCATGTTCTGTTGCAGATGTTGCAGTGACGCTAGCTTATGCTGAGGAGCCAACCATGCGCCCACCAAGCTGGAAAAACATCTTCAAAGACTTCTGTACCTTTCAAAAATGACTTCTTCGATGTGTTCGACTGGCTCTTGGGTGATCACATGTGATCACCACGTGCTGCCGCTGCGCTGCCTGTTCTCCCTGCACTCCGTTGGTTCCAAATCCACGCAGCGGCATCCGAACGCTTCGATACCTGGAGCCCGAGTGCTCTGCGTACTTCTGTGCAGACTCGAGCAGAAGGGGGGGAACACCCCCGAAGCTGGACGGATGCTTCGCCAGAATGTTCCTGAGGGCAAGTGTGATGCAACAGTCGGGATGTGTTTGAGGGGAGTTAGGGGGGCCCAGGGAGGGAATGATCAAATTCACTGCGAGAAAGCCCGGCCTGGTTCTTCCCACGTGCAGCAATGTCTCGGAGCACGAAGCGCGCACACAGCTCACCCACCAGTCTCGCAGGTGCATCCTGTTAAAATGTGAGGCAGATGGTGTTGGTGCTTCTGATGGAGTGGAAGCTTCTGAAAGAAGCGGTGGGCTTATAGGCATCCTAAAGTAGACAGAACTTAATTTTCGGGCGGGAGGGGGGGGGCATGCTATTTTTGAATTTGGGCCGTCCCATCGATAGAATATGGGGAGGGATTTTTGAAATCTGGGCGGCTTCCCACCCCACGAATAGAATATGGTTGAGGGGGGTTATAGGGGGGGGTGTACCTGCCAGCCTTTTGGGTGATTGGGAGCTTGAACGAGACTTCTATGTCCGCATCTACGGGAGGCACCTCCGCACACAGACTGCGAGGCCGATTCCCAAACATTCCATCTAAAGGGGGTCGGTTCCATTGTGGAAGGTGGAGCCGGATGGCAAACAGGCGCATTGCAGAAGGAGGGATGGAGGAGACTTGGGGTACTTTGATGTGTTTTGGGTTTTTGCAGATTCCCGGCATGCCTCGGGCTCGTTACCTTGAACATATTGGGATGTCAGAATGCTAGCGCCCTACATACTGAAGGCCATGGGGCTCAACCCTGAAAACGCAGGCCCGTAGCGCCTCTCTTCCCGTTTATCTATGGTTCGGGGTTGAGGCTTTCATTTTTCGGAACCTCCAAAAGTGTATCTACTTAAGGATGCCTGTTCGCTGAAGGGCAAACGAATCAAGCCAGCGAGACGCTGTGACCAGATGGCGACTCCGGATAGACAGAAGTGTCT
Source organism: Symbiodinium natans (assembly GCA_905221605.1). NCBI lineage: Eukaryota > Dinophyceae > Suessiales > Symbiodiniaceae > Symbiodinium > Symbiodinium natans. The sequence continues at coordinate 246,276 of CAJNDS010002804.1, read as the reverse complement.
GCAACCTCGGAGGTCAGACAACTACTGTGCTTCTATAAGTAACAACTACTGTGTTTCTAAGTAACAGATGAAGTAGGTAAGGTACTCACTCTACGAGTACAGTGTCTACAAAGCTTCTGAGCATCTGAATAAGCAAGGAACCCGCAGGTTCGTGGTGCCAAGAACGCGGAGCCTCGGCAAAGGGAACCCAATCAGGGGCTCGGAGCGGCTCATGATCGACGGACATCGGTGGATCCCCTGTGTGCCAGACTGCGAGTCGACAACGCCGGGCGATCCTTCCCGATGGATTCGAGCAGTCCTCGCGGGACACTGCGATGTGGTCGTGACGTCCGTGGCAACTTGCAACAAGTTCGACATTTTGCCGATGCTATTTTGGCAGCCTGCTTGCACACAGCTGCGCAGCGGCGCAGGTGAGATGACACAGAAAGGGCCTTCAGTGACTTCAGTGAGCCGGACCGCGCCGCCGACCTGCTTAAGCTCCGGCGAGCTCTGGGAATCGAGGACCTGCTGCATCTGCGAGTTCCCACGCTGCGCTGGTCAGCTGCAGCTGGCCACCTTGCGCTGGCTCCTGTTGCTGGGACTGCGCCAGGATATGCCGTGAAGACCCAAGAAATGCCCCTCGTGAACGTCCGGCAGCTGGAAGATCAATAGGCCATCACGTGAGTATGTGGCAAGCCCGTGTGCAAGCTTGCGCCATGCGTTGCAGCAGCCTCCACGCCTCCATCACAGCGCGACGTGTGAGACTGCTTCAATGTGTGGTCGTTTTGCCGGGGCTTATGGACAGAAGAAACCACATAACTAAGGAGAAGACTGCACTGTCGGAAGCTGCGCAGGAATGCGATCCAAGAACCAGAATCCGGTGCTTCAGCTCAGGATGTCGAAGCAGCGCGCTTGGGGACATCGACAACCTCAATTGCGGGAGCATCAGCTGTGGGGTTTGCGCACTACCGGACATGCTGTAGTTATCGCATGTCTTTGCTACGGCGAGACTCGACATGCCAAAACCTTGCAAAATCGCGCGTTCTTCTAAACACACTTATCTCGGGAGGCCCTCCTTCCCTGTCCTGGGCATGCAGGGAAGGGCCTGTTTCAACAAACCCAGCGCAAAGGTGTAAGAACAGATGGATAGATAGATAGATAGATATGCATATATACATCCCGATGGAGTCTGGAAACTCCAGCCCTTTTCAGATGCGTTTCATGGTGTCGGAAGAGACCTGGTAGGCCTGGTAAGGACGAGCTCAAGAAGTTTGAGGCTTCAGTTGGCTTGGCATCGCCGTGTATCTGATTCTGGCTCATTCGCTTTGCTGCCACTGGCCAGTGACACAATGCTCCAGGCTTCCTCTTGCACATCTTGACTCTCACAATGTGAGGTGCCCCTTGCATTGTGGGCGCGACATGCAGTTCCGGAGTTCTGGAGCCAATTTTGATGAAAGCAGTGAGAAGCTACTTGAGACGGTAGCCATGAAAGCTAGACACGGGCCCGATCTGTTCTGACGCACCCAGCAGCGCGGAAACCGTGTCGTGTTCCCACAACGTCAGCAACTGTGCACTGAACTGTTTGCAACGCCAAGTTAAACATGCACTGACCTGTTTGCTGGCCGTCCGAGCTGCGACCTGTATGACCCACGCTTCTGGGCTGCAGAAGCTACTCACTTCCACTCATGCGAACACTGCAGACACACAAGAGCTGAAACTTTGAGGATGCAAGACAAGTGCCCTGAACGTCCAAACTCGCAAAGCTGGATCCTTCTCATCCCTCACCTCCATGCACTGTACAATCGCTCAGAGATGTCGGGGGTGAGAGCGCTTGCTAGGAACATCCGACCACCCGAAAATCAATCCCACGGGGGCAGGGGAGTAGCCTTAAGATTGGTCGAATCAATAGTTCTCAGGCCAAACTTATCATGCCCGGCCCGCGGTCGCATCCGACCCTTGAGAGCTTGATTGGTAAACGCGCTCAGCTTCCGTGACACAAGCCGTACAAATTTTAAAGGCTTTCTCTTTGCCCTGAAGATCTCAGCTGCTCAAGGGCAAGGATACATATGAACATATAAGCACGCTTGAGGAACCGTCCGACTGACCGTCCGACTTACCTTGCTGAAGGAAAGGGTCAGCAGAACAGCCGCGAGGGTACCATAAAGCCAAGGTTGTCTGAATTGATCCATTGAGCCGGGGCGCCTGGCACGCAAGTGTGCGTCGTTTCGGAGAGAGTCATGGAGCTGTTTGCATCCGTTAAGATCTTCTTCCACTGGAGTCTCCGAGTTGCCTCGAAACACAATCGCAATGAGAGCTCGTGTACTCTCTTCGTGGCTTAGCGAAGGTACGTAGCGTCATGCTGTACAGTACCGTATGACGTTCGCTGATCACTAATAATATTGACCCCGAAGAATTAGTGACCCTGTCTGCTGCACCTGGGAAAAGCTTCTTGCTGATTGCCCGCAGAAGTTCCGGATCCAGCCCAATCACAAAAGGATGAGGCGGGATCAGTGTTGCCACAAAAACACAGGGTTCTCCAAGCAGAAGGCGGTGATTGCTCCAACGCAGAGAAGCTTCTCCCAACTGGGCACCAGAGAGCTTGGAGGAATGCTGCAGCAGTAGGGCCGCTGGCAGCTCAAACCAGCCACTCTTCATCTCGATGATGGCCACCACAAGCCCACACCATGCCTCTTGCCCAGGACTGCTTGCCAAGACGACCACGTCAACCTCGCCGCACACGCGCATCCTGGAGTCATACCAGGTGCACCCTTGCAGGAACTTAAACTCGCAGGCTTCGCCATCCGCAGAAGATCCTTTGCCTTTTCCGGGCAGGAAGAGATCTGCCCTCAACTGCAGCAACTCTATGGCCAAAGCCGCTGCATGCCTGGCACTCCATGCAAACCCGTCGCAGCATGTCACAGCTGCATGCGCAGCCACCACCGAATGCAAGAACCTCTCCACTTTCTCAAAAATAGCGATGCCCAACCCCTGCACCCCCACCTCCCCACCAACCCCTAGCCCTGCTAGTAGTAGCAGTAGTCGTAGTAGTAGCAGCAGCAGTACTACAGCCATAAACGCAGCATGGAGATTGGAGGCCCATTGGCCCATTGTCAGTGAAATCGCAGCCTCGTGCAGTGGGCATGCATCCTGGCCATTAGTGAACTCGCAACCTCTTGCAGTGGCATGCGTGACCGCTGCACAAGTGCATGTTGGCATCCTGGCCAGGTTCGGTTCGGGCAGCTGTTCTCTGGCCGCTCCCTCACCTAAGACTCAGTGCAAGACTCAGCTTTGCCGACGGGTCTCCTTAGGCCTGAAGCTGTATGATCTTCTTCATACTGCGGGGACCCGTTTTGCGGGGACCAAACGCTCTCCGAGCAGATGAGCTCTTGGAGTCGACCCGAGTCAGAAGCATTCTGAATTCTCTTGCTCTTGCCAGCCACCTCCCAGACAACCTCCCCACCCCACCACCCCCCTGACACCCCTCCCCACCTTCCCCAGCAGCAGGCAGCAACGAAAAACAACTCGAGCTTCGACCTCCAACATCCTTCAAGCCCCCTGCTCTATGTGGCATTATGGGGTGGGGTCTGCTTGCAGCACCTTGCGTCGGTGGCTTCGAAGTGGCTGCCGTGAAGCCGACGGTCATCCCCCTGTGCTCGATCCACAACCTGGTACTGCGCCAGCAGTTCTTCGCCGCCACTTTCCTTCCACAAACTCCGAACCCGCTGCCACGTCAGATGCTCAGGATCGGTTCCCAGCTCACTCCAGAGCCTCTCAGCTCTCTCCCGGTGCTCAGCACTTCGGTCTTCTCTCGAGCGCTCGATCTTGATGAGCTGCTCGGAAAGCTCTTCTTCACTGGGGGCAGGAAGACCTTGAGATCGTGCCTTTCTGCGGAGCCCTTCACGAATCGCCTCCTCATGGCCCTCGGGCTTCCCACTTTTCTTCCCTGCTTCGCAAGCCGCCTGCCACTGTACATACCGTCTACTGGGCTTCACAGATTCAACCGCCTCCGCAACAGCCAGCGCAGCTGTGTCGCGTCGCAATCCTAGAACCTCATACAACTCAGCCATCGGTGAAGGTTTCTCCGCGGCTGCCTGGAACTTCCGCGTTAGAGCCTTCAAGCTTTCGTTGCGCGGTGACGTCTGTAGCGTTCTTCGGATGTGGCGGAGGAGTGCCTGAAACCCCTGGAGTTGTGCCAGCTGCACCTCATCCGGACAGCCTTCAAGGCCTTCCAGCTCATCGTCGTACAGGTAGCTGGCCGGATACTGTGCCAAGGAAGCCTCAATTTGTTTGCGCAAGCAATCTTGGCGCTGCAAACTTCTCCGTGCCGCCAGCGCATCTTCTGCAGTCAACGTTCCATGAAGGGCCTGACTCATCTAATCCACTCGTCTGACTAGGTTCTAACACATCCTATACTTCTAGATACTTCACATGTAGAGAAGACGACTTGAGAGAACAGGTGTCGGGGAGTGCGGGTCACATGACCATCAACATCTACAAGGTACACCTGCTACAGATCTTGCCCAGAGCTCCATGGCAGGGCAGACATACCGGCAGAAGGACTTAATTCTTCAAGTCTTGGCATGCCAGCATGGGCACCAACATCGCCAACATCGGGCCCTAGATGGGCCCCCGCGGACTTTTTGCAAGGCTAACCTCCTCCCATGCCCACGAGCCTCAATTGAGGCCGGTTCCTGCGTATTGCAATCTTTGCAGCTTCAATCCAGGCCCACGCGAGCCTGTCACAGAAACTCTGCTGTGGATAGAACAGGCTCAGAGCCGCTTCGCGGACAGGCGCTCTCCTTGGCACGACATGCACTTCGCGACGCACTCTTGTAAACGAGAAACATGGTTTCGCCTGCGAAGGCTTTTGTGGCACCCGATACCACCTTACCATGAGGCCATGAGGGAGCGACATTTGCAAGTTGGAGGTTCTCCTTCTTGACGCTGATGAGCCTTTCGCTGCTTTGCCTTAGCGAACCAGACATGTGAAGCGAATGATCGTGCCGCATCATTTGTACAACAGTAAGTAAAGGACCACTCCAACCGTTTGATCCATCACACACTGAGATTTGAGTGAAACCTGCTCAAGCCAAGGGTCGTTGAAACTGAGGCATCAAGCCTGCAGCGCCATGACCACGCAATCAGTAGAATCACGTAATTCGATGGGTTCTTTGCAATTTCTCACGTCTTGTGAACTTGCAGCCGGGCCTTATGGGAGGCGAGAGCAGTTGAACCTGAAAGCTGCCACCTGCCAATTGGCAACAAGAGGGGCCAGGGACCAAAGCCCATGTAAGTCAGCTCTGCTTTAAACTCGATGTCCGGCCTGCTTGCGCAGGAGCCTTCAGAACTTGACCCAGGCGACCAGTGGTGCCCTCGTTGGAACGTGCAGGTCTCTTCTGTGCTGCGCTTTGCTATGCTTTGCTGCGCTTTGCTGCGCTTCGCTGCGCCCTGCTGTGCTGTGTGACTATCCCAGGACCTGAAGCCAACCTTTCTCCCGAACAGGAGACCTCGAGGGCCACCACCCGAACTGTATCTCCAGGGAGAATCACGCGTGCATCCTTCAGAGGACAAGATCGGCTTCCTACTCGTCTCTGTCTCAAGGAAAATCGGGAATCGAAACGCGAGCCGGGAATCGAAACATCTGGAAGCCCAACCGCAAAGAACCGTGAAACTACACTGGAGGCGAAACGAACCGAATGAAGCAACCGTAAAGACTGGATTGGGGTTTCGGGTTCGCGACCTTTAGACTATGAGTTCTAAAGAACGGTTCTACGTACAGAGGGCACCTTCTCCAAGCGGTTGCATCTTTCCGACGTTTGTCGTTTCAGTTCGCTCTTTTCGAATTTTCCTTGAGCTTGCAACATGTAGACTCCTCCAGAGCCCACATAGCTCCAGCCCCAAGGCTAAGCTGCCCAGCTTCTGCCGGTCCTGTTGGCCCCTTGTGTTAGGCCGGCTCGGGATCTCGGGTCGCCCCTGTTCCGAGGAAGAAAGGGTGGCCCGAAAACGGTTTTCGGCCCCTCTGCGGGCTTTTCCAGCCCCTCAAGGGTTGAGGGGGGCTCGAACACCCTCAGCCTTTTGCGATCACAAGTTGCCCAGACAAGGTACTTCCAAAGGCAATCTTGCAGCAGGCCCCTTCCCCATCCACAAATCAGAGCCCTCACGCTCTCCTCTTCATCGGAATCAGGGAGGTCTTCGCTGTCGCTGCCATCCGCTTCCTGCAAGCGGATTTCGCCATGAACGAAAAAGACAACCGATGCATCAGCAAAAACGTGCCGATGAACGCTGCGTTTTGAAATTGAGCTCAGGTAGGCAAGTGCGCACCGGAGGCCAAGAATGCCACCACACCGCATTCACATCTTCTGTCTTTCAAGGGAGGTCGCACATGGCTCACATGACTGAAAGACGGGTCTGGCGCATCTGCTCGCAGCATGGCATAGTGCTCATGACAACGAAAGACCTGCCAATGACCGGTCTCCTGGAAGAGACAGGCTCGAGATCGCCTATGTGGGAGGCACGACATCCCACCTCAGTCTCTGCGCATCAGGAACACTCGGAGAAACTGATTGTTCTGTCCCACAAGATGCATCCGCAGAATGAGCTTCAACTGTGCTTACTACGAGTAGCTGGGGCGCGAACCGAATAGAGTTGCGAAAGGGTCGTCGGTGCAGGATGCACCGAGCTTCGAGGCACTTTGCGAGACACGCGCACAAGCTGCCTGAGATGGCACCCATAAGGCTTCGACGAGCGCGAAGGATCGGGCTGCAGAGCTTCAATCTCGAAACATCTTGAAATTCGTCCAAGCGGCCTGGAAGTCATCACCTGAGCCAAGCTGGATTTTGGGTCCACCCCCTTTCTACTGTACTGACAGCCCACTGGCAACCGGTCAGCGGCACGCCCAGGGCTGACGAATGATTACGCGCACCCCGAACCGCATCCAGTCACATGTGAATCCCTCCATGCCAATTGTCTTGCGCACGGACTTTCTTCATGGCTTCTGTGAGCACGTCGTATGCGATGTGTCTATATCATCATGCAGATGTGGGAGCGAGCACGTGAGATCCCGATGGAAAAACTTTATGCAGAATGCAAGAATGCGGACAGGCCACTCTGCAAAGCGTTGTAACCGCTAACTGCCTGACTGGCACCCTGGAAGAGAGCACCCTTGCGCACGCAGGAGCCTGGCAAGACATGTGAGCGTTCCGAAACTGATCCGCAGCGTGGGTCCCACAAACGGAGTGTGCCTAGTGAGGGATACCCTGCCGCACTGGCAACGCAGCCGGCCGCCAGCAGCCCAGCCGACACAGCCATTCCGCAAGCTACCGTTGTTGGCGTCACCTTCCCACCACGCGTCTGTCAACGCATCGGGATGGTTGCAGTGGCACACATGCTCATCACACAGCACATCTTTCCGTGAAGGCCCATCCTGACTGTCCGGAAGCATGACTCTCTTCGCGTCCCCCTGCTCATCAACCTGGGACGAAGCTCCCGACTTGCAACAGCATGCAACCATGCAAACAGCGGTGCAACAACGGATCTTCCAAGTGCTTAAAAAGCTTGGAGCCCAAGGCCACCGCAAGCTGGTGCGCGCGCTCCAGGACGGGGGCGAAGTCTTGTGCTGCCTAGGCTTCCCAAGGCTCTGCCTAGGCTTTCCCTAGGCTTTCCCCCAGGCTTCCACTGCATCTCAAAGCATGGCAAAGACATGGCAAAGAGATGGCCATGGCACTTGATTGGCGCTCTTTTCGCAGACCCACGTCCTCGGCGCGCGTTGCAGTACGAGGCAACCATGGAAGCCCTTGCCTCAAGGCCCACGACTCGAAGGCAAAGATTCCCAAGGCCTCCAGAGATAAGCAAGAAACATCCAGAACAAACAACCCAGAATAAAGCCCTCACCTTTTCAAGGTCCATGGGGGGTGCCCTGTGGCTCCCATCTGACACACGTCCGCGACCAACTTGCAACTCCTGAGCTATCCCAGCAGCGTGGTACTATGCTACTATGCATTCAGCAACTGAGTCTGCCCAGGATCCATGTCATATCTCCACCTTGAACCTAGATCTCGGAGCTCGGTCCAGGCAGCCGCAACCTTGCCAGAAATGCTGCGACCATTTGAGCGCAGGTCAGTACGAAGACCGTTTAACGCCGACACACCATTACACCGTCTCGCACCTCAACCCCCTAATCCCTAATTCCCTAAATCCTGAAACCCTAAGAGTGGGCGGTCGACTTAGCGTGCGCCGGTCGCGCCCGTACTGAACCATTTCGCTACGCAAGGTGGAGGCAACCGGAAACCAGTGAAGCGGCTGACTGGTCGTGATGCTCAACTGAACAGCCATCAGTCAACCGATGATTTTGTTCTGTGATTCTTCCCAAGGGCGCCTTGCAGAAGGCCTCGCTATCGGCAGATCTTTGCAGCCTGCCGCTCAGGGAACATGAAGCTTACTTGTGGTTTTTCATGGTTTTTCGTTTGGCCGGCTCTCTTGCAACAATTCTGCAGGCCCGTCACCACTTGTGCGAACTTTATCACATCATCTTAAGTACATGTACCAAGCTCATTTGTCTTAAGCCTACATTGCTGTGCTGAATCCATCTGCACAAAGTGGTGACATGGGCCTGAGCGTGGTCGGATGGACTTCCACAGCTTTGCGCAGGAAGCATTGCCGTAGATCCATCTCAGATGCATCTGGATCAGCACCCAGCCTTGGAATGGCAGACATGATAAGCAATGTGCAAATCGCTCTGAAGCTCGAAATGCTCGAATTGGCTTGAATGTTCATTGAGCATGCAGGCCACGATGATGCGCAATTCAAGCAAAGCAGAGCAAAGCCAAAGCCAGGGCACAGAGCGTACTGAGTGTCAGCGAAGAGGACCTTGTATGGGCAAAGCAGTCCAGTGATGAAAGTCACAAGGTCGAGCTGTCCTGCCTCCGTGTAGGAGGGGGTCACCTCCGGGGCAGAACACGGAGGCCGCCCTGCGCTCAACATGTTCAAATTCTGACGCAACACCTAATTTGTCAACGCGGCTGTCGGCAAAACTATGCTACACTTGCTGCACTGAGCAAACGTGGGCCTGCCGGAAGAGCAGCAGGCGCGTGAGACGACCTGCATTTTAGCATCACGAAGTTGATTTGTTTGGTACTTCAGAGCTAAGTCATGCTAAGCCTATGACTCTGGATCCAGCAGCATTGCACAAGGCCAGAATTAGAGTTCACTGCACTGTCCTACTGTGGGAATGTCCTGATATCCAAGGACAAAACGAAGGGGTGCTGGCTGCATCATCTGCTGTCATGTGCGCTGCGCCACACGGTCATACTGGTGTTTTTGCTCTTTTTGGTGCTCTTTGTTTCTTAAGTAGCTTGATGAACGACTCTGGAAAAAGGATAAAGCAACACCAAAGGTGGTTTCGTGCTCTACTCCTACGGCTTGACAGCACGCAGCAGAAACTCATGCCATTTGACAGAACAACAGGGAAGCCAGGCAACATGCCCACGAATGCACGGTCCCCGTGGGATGGGAGTAGTAGTAGATGTTGGCCCGGATCCACTGCCTGCCGTTGCAGGTCAAATTTGGTGCAGGTGCAGAAGGTTGGCACACGGTAAGAGCAAGCAAGACAGGTTGACGCCAGCTTCTGGAAATCCCCTACCACCTTCGCAACTTCGCTACTTCACCGTTGGCATCCCCAATGCAAACACAATCAGCAGAGCAGGCGGCGAGAACCTCCATGCCAGGACTGATGCCTAGCTCGAAGGGAGCCATCTGCTCTGAGGCGAAGACACCCTTGTTGGAGCAGGAGCCAGTCTAAACGTCTATACTGTTGGGACGCCCGTGTGTCAAGCCTGGTACAGCAGCCGAATGGTGTTCGCGATGACCTGACAAGTGCTCTACCAGCTTGTCATCGATCCCTGATGTTATGCTTCACTGCATTTTCTCCATTTTCAGGGTCTGCGAGCAGGGCTTGTGTGATTGCACCTCTCCAACCTGTGACGATACTAACCTCGAACCGAAGGCTAGCTCATGTTAGCAGGCCTGGCCTGAATGTCGTCACTGTTGCTCAGTGGCTTGTAATCGAGATGTGGCGAGGCCATGGGGTGTCGAGACTGTACGACCAGCCTTCCAAGCAACGAAGCAGCTTTTTGGGCTCAGCTGTGGCACTTGACTGGTACCTTCCACGGGTACGTGCTTGGAGCAGGATGATCGTAAAGGTCCTGGGCCATGCACCATGCCCAGTGCTTCAGCACCGAACTGGAAGGAATTAGACCATTGGACCCTGTGTCATGACTAGGCTGGGGACAATGAAAGATGGCCTTCAAGACATCCCTCCAGCAGCATAACCTGACCAGCACGTGCACGAAAGCAACCGGCCAAGATCCCTGAAACTTGCTTCCGCATGTCTTCATAAAACTGACCTCCGCATCTACAGGACCTGGCTCACCCGGTCGATTGTCAGTGGCCTGCCCGCTCGGCACACAACACGCTCTGCTCAATCGCTGCCCCATTTCAGTGCTCCAGCTTGTCAGAACAAATAGCGGCGTCCGAATTCTTTTGCCTCCGTTGCTCTTCCAGCTGAGATTCTGAGCTTCGGGCATTCAGGAACGCGTACAGTTGTCCTGGGCAGGCAGAGCCATGAGCCCCGGCAATCCACATGCAAGATTCAGGATGCACCTGAAACCCACATACTGTTCGAGACAAGACACCGATGAACTGGTCCGTGTTTCCCAGATGTGTGGTAGTCTTTCCTTCGTTGATATGCAGGAGCGTGCAACATGTGCTTATGGGGGACGTGGTCGGTACGCTCACAGACGAATCCCCAAGGTGCCAAGAGTGTGCTGAGTGCACTGCCATCTTCACTCAGGTGATAGCCCTCTGGACCTGGTGTGCCAAGCGTTCTTCGTGCTTCGGCTTCCTACCGACTCAGACTAGATCGAAGAATGCTCGGGGTGATCACCGCACTTCTAAGCGCCTCACACGGGACATTGGTGTGAGCTACAATGGACAAGCCGACGTGCTCATGGAAGTGCCGGCTGACAGAGGGTGAGCTTGCGATGACCTGTCGTTGGGATGGAACTGAAGCATTGAAGCAAGGCAGACAAGGAATGATGCCAGCGACACTGGTATACCCAGGCGAGCAAGCTCCTGCCCAGCTCAGGACTTACAGCTGCTATTTGACGCTCCCATCTAATCTCCTCTTAAGGATCACATTGGCACTTCCTGGAAACGTTGTAGGGTTGGCGGATTGCACCAGCCCGTCCCCCCCTTTAGCTTAAGCGAGAGTCCAGCGGTTTGAGGTGTCGGGTTCAGGGTCATCCCCTTTTAATTGAGGCTTGAGCGTGTTGATGGGGCTTCGGGCTGAAGATTCGCAACTCAACTCCCCATCTCCTTCCGGAGCCTCGGGTTTGCATCGAGCTCTCAGGTGTTTTGAGTGGCTCAGAGATGTTCACCTTCTTCTGGTACAGTAGGGTAGATGGGCTTCGTGTGTGTTTGGTTTGGTTATGTTTGGTTTCAGGGCTTTGCACTCAGGGCAGTTCCCTCATTCGCAGCTCCTTTCGGGCTTGGAGTTGCCTCCTCCTGCTTTGGCCTGAAACACCCTCCATCAAAGCCATCAGTGACGAGATGACACAGAGGCACGCTCCCTATCCTCACCCCGCCCGGCCTTGCCTCAAGAGATGCACACAGTGTTACACTGATATATGAACGGATATCATGAAGGAATCTCACGAATAGGAGCGGCACGGAAACAAAGCAACGCGGCGCTCTGATCCGCTCTCCTTGGGCTCGGCCACGCCCGACAAGGTCAGCAGCTTCGGGGTGGCGAGCACGCCGGCCGCGATGATGACCTCGCTCTCTTTTTGGGTCTTCGTGGGGGGGGCTCCACGGGGCGATGATGGGAAATGCTCACATCACATTCCTTTAATACGCGTTCACAGGCACAAGCGAAGCGCCTCTTCTTTGGCCCGAATTCGCATGCGACGCTGAACTACCTGGCACAGAACACTGGGGCGTTCACGAACTGTTCCAAGGCCGGTTGCATTTCCATGTTGAAAACCTTTTCCCACCTGTGGTGCATCATCCGATGTCACTGAAATTTCCACACCAACAGCCTGAACAGCGTTGCCCAGGCCGTGTGACTGCTTGCAACATGCCCACACGAGCCACAGGTACAAGCCATTGGCAACAGACCAACAGATGCCACTACGAAAGCAACAGCCAGCAGAGTGGGCTAGTAGGTATGCACAAGTTGCCTCATCTAAGTTTGTCATTCAAACCAACGTGATGTGGGCATCACTAGGTGCACTACAGTCTTTGGCTTGATTTGCTTGCAGCGAAGCCTTCGTGCCATCAAAGATGATGCGTTCTGCAAATGCGTGGGTCAGCGTCTCCAGCCTTTTAGATCGAGTAGGTAAGGCAAGATGTGCAGAGCTATGCGACACTTGACAAACTGCCACACTTCAAGCTGGGTCAGGGCCATCAAGAAGCTTCCCAAAGGACTTGATGAGAAATCACTCTTTTACTACGGTCTTGTTCTCAAGCTTCTGCACGCTATACTGTCTGTAGACAACCTCCACTGTTGGTTCTTCTTGGGAGGATAGCCAGACTCTGGCCCCATCCTTGCGCATTTCTAGCCTTAAAAAAGATGCATGGTTCAGTCAGCAACCTTGTCTTGGTAACGGGCCTGTGCGAGGGCGAGCGGTGAAAGGGAGCTGCCAAGTCTTTGTACGTGGTTGATCGAGGTCTCCCACGAGCCTTATCCCAGGCCAACATTGATCAAGTCATCGCTCTTCGCACCACTGACTGCAGACAAGCGTCTGCTGTCACTCGTGATATCCGCGTGGGCTGACACTTTGGGTGCCCACAGCCTTGTACACGTGAACAACATGTATTCAGCCCGAGAACTTCTACCAGTCCTACTTTCACAACTGGCATGTTCTACTTGAAAGTGACTACTGGATGCACATGTGCGTAGTCATGCTCCTGACCTCATGTTCCTTGAAGTGTAATCCAGTTGCTGTGCCCAACCCGTTGCTGCAAGGTGTGGCCCGCATATGCCCAGGCCGCCTTACCTACCCTAAACCCTAAACCCGGTACGGCAGTGCTCCGTGGCTCCCAGCTTTGCTGCAGAATGACTGACGATCAACGCCGCAACTGAGTGCTGGCAATTCTTGTTGCGCTGCTTTGGCATCTCTGAGTCCTTGTGTTGTGAAATGGTTAGGTGCACCTCAGAATGTACCATCATCTCTTTAGAATTTCCTGCCAAACCTGTCCGTTTTGGCGCGCAGGGTTAAAAACCCCGGCATTTCGGATTCAGGCCTTCTCAGGCCAGATCACCTTCGTGACTTATTGCTTCTTTCAGCCGTGACGAGTTGCGGACTTTGCCGAAATCCAACAGCGCCTTCGGGGTCTTCATGGGAATCTGCCATCATGCAAGTTGCACGTAGTTGCGTTTACGACCCTTACGTTATCGCTACGCAGTTCTTGGAATGCTCTGATATGCTCCGAGCAGCCCATGGATCGCCACATCCCGCCAATGCCGTGGTTCGTGGCGTTGCCGTGGGGGTCCACCCTGTCTGAGTATGGTCCACTCGCTGCTTCTTGAGACGCTCTGCACAGGGCCGACCCAACCTGAAGGGCACATGAATGCGCTCGAAGGCTGCGATGAGGTTCCTGAAGAGCGGAGGAAGCTCCTGCATGTGGGACCCGAGGGAAGTTAACGCAACAGGGGCCTGAAGCATCGTTTTTTGAGCTTCTGAGGCAATAGACACACAGAGCTGGTTCGACATGGTCCTCGGGCAAGGCCGACACCAGGGTCAGGTGGCTGCCTGGCCTGAGACTGAGAACGCAGGAGGTGGTGAAATAAGAAAAAAAGTAGCAAAGTTGTAACGTGAAGGAAGCAGCGAAAGAAGAAGCAAACCGAGAGCCGCGGCAAATCGCCTGGATCATCGAGTGCACCTGACATGCTCTTTACCTTGTGCACCTGAATTTCGGATGAGATGGCGATGATCACAAGGGAAAAATGGCCTGTAATTAGTGGCCGATGGTAATATGGGTCTGGTCTGAAGCCAGGCGCCTCCATAGGTGCCTGACATCGCCGCAAAAAACACGAAAGGCGCAGTGCGCGCGCGGGAAAAGAAGACTCAGAGCAGCAAAGAGGAGCCTCCAGGCTCTTGAAGGCACTGAGGACCTCGTCGACAGACCATCCGAAGGCCTCAGCACAATCCGAAAAGAAAGAACATCGCCTCGTAGAGCTCTTGCAGAGAGCTCTTGCAGCGCTCCCGAGAGAGCCTCGTACTCGAAGATGGATCCTCGCCTTGGCTGCTTTAGGGTTTAGGGTTTAGGGTTTAGGGTTTGGGGTTTGGGGTTTGGGGTTTAGGGTTTAGGGTTTAGGGTTTAGGGTTTAGGGTTTAGGGTCACTGGTCTGGGCCGATCTGGGCCCTGCACGTGTAGATCATGGAGTTTACGCTGGCCGTCCCTCCGACTCCTCTGCCAGTAGCGTAGGTCCAGGTCCTGCATCGCATTACATGCCGGCTCTGCACAAGCGCATCGACACGCCTTCCCATTTGTGCCGGGCCTTCCCTCCCTTCCGACGCTCCAATTGACCTCCAGCGCCGGCCACCAAGATTCCTTCTTTTGTGCACTGCGGTCGGGATCCGCAATCTCCTGTTTCAGGACACCGTTTGAGCTCATCACATTGAAGCCAAGGCTGAGAGCACCTCGGACACACTCCAGGAACCAGCCTGACTCTGCGGAAGACTCAGTGCAACAATTAGCTACTGTCCGTGGTTTCTGTGCCACTAGGTTTACTCTGTCTGTCTCAGAATATTCCGCCTCGAGGATGAGAACACGCCACGGCTCTCCATCGACGGTGTCTGCTGCAGCCAGACGAGACGCCACAGCACCTTGCCAAAGTTGCAACTGTGACGGTGGAGCCTATCATCTCAGCTGCAGCGGATCCAAGTGTGTGACTGCCGGCTGAGCCGGCACCCACAACTATGAAGTCGTACTCGCTGCCATCCTGCTTCACCGCTGCGGAAACATCTAGGGCTACTGGGCAAGACATGGCAAACATGATTTTTGTCAGTCCACGTGGCATATCTTGCCACCCCGCAACACAAACCCTTTCCAGTCTACAAACGTTCCCAACAACCTGGGCAACAATGAGCGAACATGTCCTCGATTGAAATTCCTGCTGCAGTTGCCTCCCACTTGCTGTCATCGTCCGGCCTGCCAGATGAAAGCGAAACCATGTGCACAGGCAGTGTACGTTCTTTGCACTGTGCAGTTCTCGACATTCTGTGCATGCCAAAATTCATCAATGCCTCCGCGGAAACTTGTCGATGCCACAACAGCGAAGGTAGGTGAACTCCTTCCAAACGCTTCGATCCACAGACATGAACCGCCTAGCGACGTTAGGAACCCAGGCAGGAAGCGAGCAACAAGCATGGAGCGTTCCGATGAGAGACTGCCGTCTCGCTAGGGGCTGTTGTTTGCATGACTTTGAAACAGCAAGAAGCGCTTCCACAGAAGAACTTCGTTGCAAGCTGACGCAAGCACTACTCGCATTGCATCTAACCCCCAATAGGCGATTCTCACAGAGATGCAGACAAAGAGGAGGCGTCCTCATTCCAGCATGCAGGATTTCCAGTGAGACCCCAGCGGTCACCGCAGCAGAAGTTCTCGTTGAACTCCTCAGCTTTCCAAGCAAAGGATCTGGCACCACCAAGAGAAGCAGCAAGTTCTTCCCAGCATCCTCTACCCAGCACTCTGGATCCGGCCTCAGAAGCAACTAACTCATGAACTTCCACTTTGACTCTCACACTGACATCGGATGTGTTGATGCCGAGTGCTTCAGCAGAAGAACATCCGCTTCGTCAGCCCAATTGAGGTTACGGCTGGCCATCTGCCGCGCTTGCCTGGGCTATTGTGGCAACATGCACCTTTCCGCAACTGAATCACGACTTGCAAGGTCAAGAACCATTCGAGGGCAAAAATCAAGCAGGGAACCTCAGTCCAGGACTGTAGCCGATGCTATGGCCAGAAGCGCGCCCACCACCATATTCTTCCATTGTCTCTGAAGATGTTTAAGTTAAGTGCTTGTGCTGGCAACTGTTTGAGGATGTTGCTTGCCGAGTGGGATCACCTGATATTCTTCGCCCCTGTAGAGACTGCTAGCTCCGAACCATGATGTGCCTACAAATCAAAAAAGAAGCCGACCGCTGATTCAAATCAGGCACTAAGTACCTTAAGTACTGGAAAATACTGGAACCCAGGTCAAAATTTTGATTTGCAATACACTGACATGTGTTTCGGTACAACGTTCAGCTGCTAATTGAGAACAATGGAGGTGGAAGTGATCCTTCATGGTCATGGTGATACCGGACATCTGCACCTCTCAGTGCAGCAGGCCTCATGCTGCACAGTAGCCGAAGAAGCCCCCCTTTTCTTTACGCATAGATAAATGCTGATGCCTTCACATCACCAAAGCGAGCGTTGTATGCGTCGGCGTAAGACAGGCGCACATCTTCGGCCGAGAACGCAAGCTCTTGCATGACAATCGCTTCATCTTGAGCAGCACTGGTGTTTGAGAACGAACCTGCGGGATCATCTGTGTTGAGCCCGAAGTTAAGGCCGTACTGTCTAAAGCTGTGTATTGCATGCAACGCCCAGGCCCCGTGCAACAAGGCACTCTTGGGGCAAGCTTCCACATGCACCTTTCGCTCCTTGAGTGCTCGAAGGAGGTCTTTGTCGAAAGCGGCTGCATATCCATGGCCAATCCGATCGGCGCCCATGTCAAAGATGGCGGTATGGACGTCATTGCCCATTGTCTGGTTAAACTCTCCGGCATGCACTGTAATGTTCAGCCCCAGCGTCTTTGCATGTTTGAAGCAATCAATGTACGCCCGATTTGGAAAATCAGTCTCGTCGCCAGCAAGGTCCAAGCCAACAACGCCGCCGATGGCACCCATGCTCCTGCTACGACTTCGTGCTGCGAGCTCTGCAGTTTGGAAGCATTGCTGAGAGCTTGCCCCTCTCATCGCACAAAGAATCTGATACGCAACTACGCCATGTTTGGCGGATCCAGCCGCCAAACCATCTTGAACCGCTTTGACTGCCTGCTCCTCTGCTATGGAGGAGTTGTCCAGGCTGCTTCTGGCCAGGCGTACTGGGTCATAGCGAACTTCGGTATAAACAACGCCCGACTGGGCTTGGAACTTAACAAAGGCCTCCGCAGCCATCTTAATGGAGGACTCACTGCCACCGATGATACTGTTAACCGCATCAAAGCGGTGCCATCCGCTGAATGTGTTCATGAATCTCTGGATATCATGCGTGCTGTTCGGCATGCCGATGCCAGGCAATTCAGCCCCTCTGGCTTTGCAAATTGCCAGGAGCGTCTCGAAGTCCATCGAACCATCTAAGTGCACATGGAGCTCGACTCGGAAAGGCGCAGGCGCAAGAGACGCGAGGGGAAGTTGGTCAAGGTGGCCAGCACTGGCAACCCATACGCAGACCACGAAGACGGTCGAAACGCTAAAGAGCGATGACGCCATTCCCTGTCCTTTCTACAATTAAGGTCTTCAGATGTCTTGAGCATGGAAGGTATGTGCAGCCGAACGTACTCGAAGCAGCTTGCGAAGTCTCCTGCTTTACTGGTTTCGCCGGACAGAACCTGACTCTTCGTCGGCAGGCCGGCCGTGGACCGCCAACTCAACACTGCAAGTGCGCACATCCACTGTTTTCCAGCGATTCCGGCGATTCCTGGAACATCGCTTCCCCTACCAACCTATGTATCCGTTGCCTTTCGAAGACAAGGTTTCTTCCTGTGAGCTCTGCCATGGTCTACAGCCGAAGGTGCGAACACCCAGATATGGCCATATCAATGCCCCATTGGCATAAGAGATTCGCGCCATGCACGCAGCAAGCCAAGGCACGTCACGCGTGCGGCTTGTCTCGCATCATCGAATTCTGAGCTCCTACACGCAAACTCTCGTCTCTGCATCGTTGTAAAAGCTGGCTTTGCTACCAGCAGTCAGAACCTTCTGTACATTCGGAGTCGCTGCCCGCCCGATCATATGGGCGCTCAGGTGGCAGGCTGTCATTCTTGGCTGTGTGCAAATGCGCTTCAACGAATCTTCTGAAACTGCTGCTGATGGCTAAAAGGAATCATGAGGTCCCAGCTTTGGATCTAGTTGCTTTGGCTTTGCCTGCATCATGCAGACATTCCACTGGGCCATGAGAATCACTGTGGTGGCCTCGAGGTTTGTGGCGAATAAGCTCGTGGTGACGAGCAAGCATTGCAGCAATGCCAGCCCGCAGCTCCTGATCCTGCTGCGCACGATGACTTGTCAAACCTGTGGAGACAGCCATGCGCAACCAAAGTAGGCGTCCTCCTGCTCGTCAGCAGCATCTGCACCTCTGCCCGCACATCATCCCCCGCGGTGCTCTGCCACACACTTGCACCAAAATTTCCAGCCTCCAGTCTCAATACCGTTCCGATCTTCGCAGCCTGCCTGTGGGAAAGTCGCTTCAGGGCCAAGGCAGCAGATGACCATGTCAGCCACTCACACCGAGGCCTTGCGCTTGCGTACCTTGCGCCGTCTCTGTGAATGCGCGAGGCATGCACTGCACGTTCTTGGAAACGAGCAACTGCAGGACTAGGTGACTAGGTAGGAGCTGCTGACATCCACTGCACAGACGCATGTCGCAAGTCCATGCATGTAGCCATGCAGTGCTGCGCTATCTCGGCCCAACGCCTTCGGCAGCATCGCACGCACGGCTGCACGCAGTTCCCTGTCCTGTGAGCGACAGATGATGTTGGCCTGGCAGGTGGGCCACGACAGTAGGACGGAGAATCACCCTGTGCTGCGAACGTTTCCGAGGGCGCACCATGTACGAAGCAAGGGCAGCTGCATCAGCTTCCTATGACCAGACAAGTCTATTTGTCAACTGAAGAAGGCATTGTTCTGCTGCAATTGCCTCTTTTTTGAGCGGCTCTGCAGCAGGTTCTTCAGCCCTGATCACAAGCTTCCACTGAAGTGCATTGCCACAGCATCAGTGCTCGAATCTCTGCCTGGCCTCTGGATGATGCCAGGCTGGATCATCACATCAACGGGATCGTCTAGCACCTCCTTGGCAAGCTGCCTCGCTGAGCTGTTCAATCTGTGCATCCCCTGATTAACAACTGGCAAAAGGAAGCACCTCAGGCCATCGTTCCATTCATTCACCACCAACACCACCTGCACACAACAGGCAGATTCTGAGAGCCGTGAAGAAGGTGCACCACCTGCGCTGGCGGAGATAGCAATTGCAAGCTCTCCCGCAAGGTGTCCACGTCCTCCTCCTTCCAGCGCAGACGAAGCTGACCCTTTAGTCCAAACTCATCGTCCCATGGGCTCCTTGGAGTGCAGGACCACTAAGATGATCTGACGGTCTTGACGGTCTTGGCCTGGTTCTCAGGAGTCAGCTGTGTCAACTGTGAGTCATTCCCAAATGTGCGTAAGTTAAGCTTGTCTGCACATGTCTCAATCTCAAAGCGGCAAGGAACTTGCCTGGCAAGCCAAGATCATTCAGCACACTCGTTGGCGCCAGCAGCCTCTCGGCTCGCTGCAGCCAGGTGCTTAAACAGCTAGGTCAAGTCATGCCCCGTCAGAGCACAGCCTAAGAAGTGAGGAGCTCGTCCCGTCATTGTTTCCAAGTACCTCTCATGAACCGAACGACACGCAACTCGCTTGCAAGGCCCGTGGGCTTGGGAGCCTTGCTCCAGCCGATGATGTTGCGACATCCCTCGCTCTCGGGGCTTGCCTTTCCCAGTCACCAGGACATTTTTGCGGACGCTCCCGAAGCCACGAAGAGAAGCTGAGTGAGGGTCGGCCAGTACCAGGGTCGTGCACGTGCCGAGGCCATCCAGGTCCTGCTCCTTGCATCGAACCAACGCAGGCCTCATGCAGAATCCGCATTGGCATGACTGAACACTACGGAGGCTCTTAAGTGCCAAAGGCAGTCCAACTCAGCGCCAAGGCAACACTGCGGCTTCGGACCAGGCGTCTGTCGGGCAGCAGACCTTAGCTGTGAAACTCTTTAAAGGCGCCTGCCTTGAAGCAGTCAACCGGCAAAACTCAGTGTGTGGCAGACACGTCCTTACCCTCCAAGATGGCATCCCAGATGTTCTGAAGGATCAGATCTTCCTACGCAAAACGCAGGCAATGTCTTCACACGCTTGCGGCGATGGTCGGACGTGTCCTTCATCGAAAGGCCCAGCTGCTCCAGAACCTTCGAGACTTTGAGCTTCATGTTTTGAAGATTTCTACGTGCAGACTGCACTCTTCAGAAGCCTGCTGCCGCAGCGGAGGCATCGCGCCACAGAAGGGTTCCAGGCGCACTCGTCCGAGCCAAGATGCTGCGCTGGTGGCACCGACTTATGTCGAAGTGACAAAACGCAGGAAAGCTCCCGGATCTCACCGCCCGAAAATGGGATAACTTCACAACTTCGTACTCACTTGCAGTCTTGGATTTTGCACAGTCCTGCACATGCGGCATCTGCATTCTGCACAGTTAGGGTCTTTGCAAGCGGCTTCTCAGCAAATCCATCCTGCACAATAGGTCTCAAGGTTAAGAGCAAGCCGCCACAGTCCACCACAGCAGAAGAAGAAGAAGCAGCAGCAGCAGCAAGTGATTGAGACGGAGTTCGGCCGCGCAGATGTCAGCAACAGTAGTACCTACATTAGCTCGCCTTAGGCAGCTGGTGGAGCAGTAGCAGTGGCCTTGCGACAAGGACAGATTCATCACACACGCCATGCTTCCGGTCTTGCCAATCCTGCGTGCTTTGCGACGCTTCCTCCCGCACGATTTTGGCCCAGCTGGGCTCTTTCCATTGCACCTTGTTACACAACCGTGTCACTGGACCAAAAAGAATGCGCCCAGTGAGCTCCGTGCCTGTAAATTCTTCCTGAAAATGGGGAGGCCCTGCGTGAGCATCGTCTCGCCCAGCTTGCCGAACTCGTTACTGCAAGGCGGCGTGTTCTGGAGTCAACAACAGATAACGACAGATAACGGCCTACCCACAAAATTTTTTCCCTTGGCATTCGTGCGGGGCAGGGCACTCCATGACTCTCCGTCACTGCGGAGAGATGATGGCGGTGATGGTCGCATGTTGATTTTTCTATGGAGAAGAAAACTTGGTGGGAGCATCTCTCGCAATCTCCCGCCTGCTTTCCGAGGGCAGGATGTAAAGAATGAAAGGGTGCCAGCCAGACTTTGCTCCCTCTCTGTTCCCTTGCGATGCTTTGTGTGGCACTTGTCCTGTACACTCTGAGTTCTCGAAGCTTTGGAGCTGCGCCGCCCGACAGGGCTGCAACCAAGGCCTGCGAGACGCAGCGAACCCAGCATCAGCATCAGCAGCGTCGGCAGCAAGTACACACCGCTGCCTGTATGCCGGCATCCTTGATGTGGTTGTGTGACAGGTCAAGCTCTGTTACATCCTCCGCACGTGCCATCCACTGCCACCACGGAGCTGGTGACGCTCCCCGCAAAGGTGACATCTCACCGCGCCTCATTGTCTTTCAGCTTCTCGATGACTTCAGCCAGGTCCTCGTCAGTTGCCTGGCATTCCAGAAGTAAGTCCACGAAACTTCGCACGACAAGGACCGGCACCTGCAGAAAGCTGAATCTCATGGACTGAACGCCTGCAGAAAATTGAAGGTGTCGGCAATAAGGTCACTCGTGCCAACAGCCACAAATTCATGAAGACAATGCAAGAACTGGACACTCTTCGGCTTAGTTAGGCCTGGCGCAAGGGCATCGTGCCAACGCGAAGAACCCCTCACCATGTCCTTGTGAATATCCTGCGTAGGCCACAGTGTGCGACTGCTTGTCGGAATGCACAGTGCACAGCGGTCCGACTTGTGGTTGGACGTTTCCATGTCGTCCAGCGTACATCCAGGCGAGTTGTATTGGCAGTCCTGACCAGTGCATCTGGCCTAGCTCAGCTATGCTCAGCTGCTTAGACACAGTGGCCATAAGAAGAAAATCTTTGGTAGAACAACAAGCGAAAACAGCGCTTCTCCACTGCACTCGGCCAACATGCAGCACCACTTCCATGAGCGTTGCGGAATGTCCACTTTTCGGTCCTTGGGCCACTCCTTCGTGTACCAGGGAGGTCGCTCAATGCCATTGTTCTCGGCAGCACCACGGTTCATGCCGGCATTCAGGTCCTGACTTCTCCACATGTCACGTTCGGAACGTTCTGCCGAAGTCAGTGCAACGCATCCGCATCCTGGTTGAGCTTGTGCTCGGTATGCGCCTACCCGCCACTTGTTTGCAATCTGTGTTTGGCTACAGCTGGCCGCTCTCAGCAGCACCAAAAATCTAGTGTCATGATGAAGGCCGCATTGGCATGCAATTTGTCATGTCAGCCATTCGAAACTGTACCTGTGGAACTGAGGGTCTTCCAAGATGCCTTGTGCGTGTTGGGGTCGACCTTCCCCTCTGAAGATCCCTCTGGGCCATACAAGGGCTTGTCCTTGGCCTGCGATGCAAAAGTTGTAGCTGACATGATGCGACTGGTCTTCTCAACACTTCCAAGTGCGGAGCCTTCTCGAGAAAGCCTCGGCTCAAGCTGGAGGAGGTAGTTGCGCCCGGGTAGCCCGAGGTAGCCTCCACAAACACTGGAAAGCACCAAGCGCTCCCTCCCGTTCAGGCCCTCCGTCGTGCAGGTGTAATTGAATGGCAAGGGCTTTTAAAGGGCTTCACGGGTAATCTCTTCGAGCCCGAGAATGCCTCTGCCTGTGGCTCATCCACCTGCTGGAAGCAACTTGCACACGTCGACTTGGGTGGAAGGCGAGAGGACTGAGAAACTCAGCAGAAGGCAATCTCTTCCACCAGCACCATGCTCAGATGCCCACAAGCTGGCGCAAGCCTATCTTATCTTTCAGGGGGAGAGCCTTAAGCTCAAGGGCTCTCAAGGGCTCTCACGGGCTCTCAAGCTGCGTACAGCGTATATTTTAGGGTTGCTTTCACGGACGGTGTCAGCAATGACTACGGCACAGGGACTTCCAGCACCAAACAAGCTTGCCTGAACCAAAATACACATCGCTGACCATGTGACGACTGGCTGTCGCATTGCATTACATGTGACCCTTCCCGAGATTGCAGCAAGCAGCTCTATTCAACATCTGTGCGACGCCTGAAGAATCCTCTGGCCGATTGCCCTTGTCAATTCGCCGAGGTTTGCTGTACAGCGACAAGAGAGTGAGGCACCTGAATGATTATGGTTAAAGTATGGAGAGCAACTAGCCATCATGATTATGCAAGCTGCTGTCAGTTACGAGAGTCACCGGCACGGTTCATGCAAGGTCTGCTTGTTCAGTTTGAACTTCTCATGCTCTTCCCTCTGCCCGTCTCTGTCCTCCTTAAGTTTCTTACTGACAGCAGCTCAAGGAGGCAATGTAAACCCTCTGCACATACTGTGCGTGATCAGATTTGGCACAGAACCTCATGGAAAACAGTGTGTGCCGAACAGGGTCTGCACCCTGACAACTACGAAGACGGCCAGCCAGGCTCTCCATCATGCTCAGTCTGGTTTTGCAGATCCATGCATTGCAAGCCTTCAGGCAGCAGCATGCTTTCAGCCGAAAGATTTTCAGCTTACACCATGCGCAGATGAATTTGGCACGCAGCCAGGAATCCTGTGCAAGAGACATGACGTCTCAGGCAGGCAAGAGTGCGGGAAGAAAGGGCTGAGGCCCTTTCTTCACCCCAAGACTCAGCCGTGAGCAGGGGATGCCTGTCATCCATCCCCCAATCTGACACGGCTGAGAGGCATGGGTCATATGTACAAGTCACTGAATTCGCTTAATCGCAGCCTTTTGGCACCTTTCGGGCTCTGTACATGGCACCAAAAGAACCATTGCACGACAAACAGATATGGGCAATCTCGCGACATATCGCAGAAAGCCCATGACTCGCCCACATGGCAGTCACACTATTCGCAAGCGACCTCGGCTCTGCGCTGGCTATTGTTGGCCAAGGTGCGGCACAAACCGACATTACAGCTGATAGGCGGCAGACGGCGGCAGCGGCTGTGCATTAAATCGCACTCGACATCACCTCGGGCAGCGAGGGGGGGAGGGGGGGGGGGGGGGGGTAGAGCGAATCAGTTTTCCACACATTGTCCAGGGCCCCCGGCTGCCGCAAAAGGCATCGGCTCAGGTCTTGGATCGACCTCGCAGGTTTTGCGGCTGTCCAAGTTCGTCGAAATGGCAAAGTGGCAGTGACTGTCGGGTCCAGAAAGAGTTAGTCGGAGCTCCATGGCGGAGCGGACCAAGGCTCGGCCCATTTGGGGGTGGGAACAAGTTGAGTTTCGGGCCCCGACAGGACCAGCTGACAGAAGGAGGTCCAACGAGATGGTAAGACAGGGACCCAGACACCCCAACCTTGCGTTTATGGGTGGGCATCCAGATGGCCTCGCCGTCGTCGTCCCAGTCGTCGCACCGCAACTCAGGCCTCAACTTGAGCTTCGTCGACCCCTTGCCGATGCCACAAATGTTTCTGAGGTCTTTCAAGGCACCGCGCATGTTTGGCGAGCTCTGGGTTGACGCCTCCAATCCAAGACGGGCTCTGCACAAACGGGGCATTGGGCCACACGACAGAGTGGGAAAGTGGGCGCAGGCACCGTTGAGAAGGACTCGAAATGGCCCCGTGGAGAGGCATAGCTGGGCCGCTTCATGGCCGGTACCTCAAAGGCGGCATGAGCGTGGCATGGAAGCAACAATCAAGCCGCGCCCCTCCCCCCCCTTCTACACATATTTTTTTGAGCAATAATTTACATCTTCTACAAGATATGCTGGTATACTTACGTGTCCAACCGAGCAGTGGCACGGGCATTGTCATTGGGGATGTCAGAGGGGCAGCAGCTTGCAGGGCTCGCAAATGCGACCGCCTGCCACACGGCCAGGCAAACAGAAAGATACCACAAGTCTCTACTCCGCGTGCCCCTGAGGCCACGGCTGCTCTGCAAAAGTGTCGCTGGCATCTCCGATTCCAGAGCGAAGATAGCAACAGACCTGCTTCATCGGCCAACTTGCACACCGAGCACTTAAGAGAAACAGCAAACCAGCAAAACCCTAAATTTCTCTCGGGCAGCGGCTGATTGCTGGAGCTCTGCCATGCGGCTCTGATCGTCAAACTGTCAAAGCAAAGTCAAGGAGAGAGGGGTGGGGGCAGGGGGAGGGGGGGGCAGACGTGCTAGCCCGAAGCAGCACCTGCATTTCTGCGATCTCATTGCACAAGCGCTTCACAGACTGCAGCTTCTGCTCGATGGAGGCCTCCGGATGGTAAGCCACTCTTTTGGGCGTGCTAGACGAAGTCGAGCTTTTGATATACACATGTAGTGATTTGTTTCAGACCGGAAGACAGGGAATCCAAGAGGTACTGCCTCCAACTCCGGCAAGAGCATTCGCAGCTCCAGAGGAGGAGCTCTGTTGGAAAAAGTCGCGCTGAACTGTCGAAGCCTCAGAACACTAGCTCACTAGGGCTCTCCAGGCGACGGGACCCATCGAGGTCGTCACCCGTTGTGCTGAGCGAGTCTAGAAGCCAGCCTGGGTCTTTAGCCAGGCAAAGGGCAAGCTATCTGCCATAACCTTTCATGCGGTGCACTCGCCCAAGACTTTTCGAGATTCGGGGGATCTAAAGATTAAGCCCAGGACGATACTATGTCCTGTGACGCCTGCTGGTAGAGCTCAGCAAGCCTGACTGCGTAACTTTCTGATGAGGTTTTCCGACGAGATGTTTTCATACTACCGTATAAGATTGAGCGGAAGTTGCACACAAGATCAAGTTAAGGCAGGGCACCTTGAGAAAGACAAGAGAAATCAAGATAGAGGGAGAAATGAGGATTGCCGAACACAACCTGGTCGGAAACTCAGGCTTCTTCTGCTTCTATGCAAAAGAAAGGCCTCGTGTTGAAAGCGGAAGCGAGTTAGGTTTTCAAGGAACAAGGAATTTGGAATTGCAAAGCTGAGCAAACTCAAGTCTTCAATGTCGTCACATATCTTCGCATGTCTTCACATGGCACAACTGGCCACAGTGAGTGGCGTACTGCTCGCCCTGGTCAGAGCTCTCTGAGGCTGCCTCGCTGAACAAGAATCAAGTCAAAAGATGTGGTCTCACACGGCCTCAGACGCGGCCTGGCTCGGTGTAGGCACGGCTCTTTTTTGTCTTGCCTGAAATGCCATGCCAGCAGAGTCGCACTTGCCAGCTCCCTAAGGGCCACACAGAGGCCCTCATCTTCTCCATTTGGCTCGTCTTGTCCTAACAGCGCGCAAGCTGCGGCAAGTCGCCGCTCGCCAGGAAAGCACTGCAACAGCAACTTAGGCCGCGTCTCTGCGGATGCCCACACCTTGCAGTTCGACGGCCAAGCTTGACCTGATGCCGAGCTGATGCAGGCTCGACTGCATACATCTTTAAACAGTGCTACATGGCACGGTCATTTGCGCTGACAGATGTTCGGCATGGTGAATTGGGCTACAAGCACTTCAGAGTTTGGTAGAAGCCCTGCTGCTTCCTGGCAGGGACGGCAGCTTGTTGATCGCGGAATCGTGGACAGTAGTTATCCCCGTTGCCGAATTACGTGGTACTTGAGCGCCATTTTTTGCTGTGCAGCTTCCGCCTTGGCATCACTGTTAGAGCTCTGCCTATGTGAGAGAAGGTGACGGCCTCGGAACACGAGCATGGACTTCGACCAGCAACTTTAGAAATTGCAGTTTGGGATGTTCACCGTTATACTAACAGTCCTTAAAATAGGGATTATACTAGGGGGCACTATAATCCCGATAAGGCCTGCTAGTATAAGGGGGAACATCCCAACATCACAATGTCTTCTGGAGCTAAACCCATGCAGTTCATTCTCGGCTGGCCTTTTCGCGTTTCGCTGGTCATACACTCCCACATTGCAGTGCACTGCCCTCGGCACGTGTGAGCACGGCGTCTCTCAAGAGTCACAAGGCTTCAGAATGCCAGTGCCAAGGATGTATGGTGTTGCATGATGGTGCATGCAAATACCTCGCGACTGCTTCTACACACAAGATACCCAGATATGCGCAGCTTGTTCGTTTCTTCTGTGCTCTCGGCTTGAACTTGCAGCTGACATGGATGGAACATGCGGCCGAAGCTGCTGAAGACATTCAGGCTCACCACGCAAGCGCACAACGGAAACTTAAACAGAGTTGTTTGGCTCAAACACCTTTCTTGCTTCCACAGAGCTGCAGATGAAGATTGTCGCAATGACTGCTCTGAGCACACACTATCATCAGGTGCATCACAAGCCTTCTGGCTGCAACGGCAGCTCACAACTATAGTTGCCCCTCCATGAACGGTTTGAGTGACCTTGGCTGGGTGTTGTTAGAGAGGCGTAAGAGTAAACTTCAATTCTCCACCAAGTCACAAATAGATGGCATCTGATCTCCTGTCCTTCAACTGCTACTGAGTTGCCACTGTAAACAGCATACATCAGCCGAGTACGAAACAGGATTCAGGGTTGACAAGACAGCTGTTATCCTTTGCCAGGAGGTCTGGGTAGTCGGACCCGTCGAACGCAGACACTCTTGCCTGATCCCGGGTGTTGCGGGCATGCTTCACTTGATGCAGTTCTCATCGGGAGTTGCGGTATCGCGGTGTGCGACGTGGGCGCATGTGGGCACCAACCACTTTGCAAAGTGATGCTCTCAGTGTGGAACGCCATAATACTCCAGTAGCGGCAACGTTTCGCGATCATAGTCCTGGCATCTCGATGTCACGGATGGGGACAGCGACACAGGGGTCAAAGGATGACAAGAAATCGGAGTCCTGAAGCCTGGCTCGAACAGCCTCTGGCTTGTCATCGTCCCGCTGGACGAGTGGCTCGCCGGTAACATCGTCTTGTCCTTCAACCTCTAGGACTCTAGGAATAGGCGGTGATATGCTGAATCTAGGTGAGCTAATGGACAACCGTCATGGGCCTTTGGGGGATTGTAGTCATACGCATAGGTGCGTCCAGATGCAGGATGGATCCTTAAGCTCCAGACCATTGCAACACAGCTTGCCAAACAATCATTGTCTTAAGCAACTTCTGAAGCAATCTGAAGCACTACACATGTGACATAGTGCGCAAGTAACCTCAGTCATGCGCTGAGGGCAAGCAGGCTGCCTGGTGGAAGGGGCTAAGGCAAGTGCCAGCGGCTAGTAATACGTTTGACCTTGGGCAGCAAGAGCCAGAGTCTTCAAGAGGGGCCTCCGCTTCGACTGCTTTCGCTACTCTTGGAGGTCCTGGCTATCTCTTCGGTTGGCACCGCAAGATTGAGAACAAGGTCCTCAAAAAAAAGCAACACGGCAAGGGGGGCAAGTCCAGCCACAGGTGTCAATGAAAAACCAGGTGCTCCACGACCTTTTTGCGCTTCTCAAGGGCCTCTGCCTCGGCAGACTCGCACCATGCAAGCACAGCAGCAAAGGAAGCTGGACAGCATCCCCTACGCTGCCTGGACTCTCGTTCGAGGAAAACCATCGAGTAGGACCCTTTCTGTTTGGATCTCGTCGACCTCTGCCGCTCGAAAACATGCATGTTCGACCCCTTTGAAGAGACTGACAGCTAAGCCACAGAGTTCATTATCATGTCCACAATGAGGTCGTCCGGCACAAGCGCCCCAGCTTGCATGTATTCTTTGGCCTGGCCGCTCGTTCTGGCCGCTCGCTCCGGCCAGCCGGATCAAGGTGACGAGCAGCAATTTGTGCCTGGAGGCCGCACGGCGTGCCCAGACGGACCTGCACAAGATTGAGAGCGGAAGCAGTGGCAGTGGCAGTAGTGGCAGTGGCTTTAGCAGCAAGGGCCCTACATCACCCTGAAAGCCCTGCAGCTCCGCTAAACGCCCTTGCGAAGCTCAGTGCGATGCTTCGCGTAACATGCTCTCGACGTAGTGTCTGGTCTGCAAAAGCTTCCCTGAGAGCTCTGCGACCCTGCAGTGCAGCGATCCTATTTGGTTCTTCTCGCGGTGACCAAAAAGAGTTGGGTGTTGGACGAGGGTTTGGAAGAGATCTGAGTTGCGCCCATGAAGTAGCACTAGTGATTCTCGCCACAAAAGCATGTGTCCAATCGTCCAATTACGAAATCCCCCCCCCTGTACGAGTGTAGTGGACAGAGCGTTGGAGATGTGAAGCAGGCGGCGTGCGGACACGAATCGAGCGACAACTGACGACAAACATCTAAGAACAAATCACAAGCGACAGTAACAATCCTGGGATGTCCTGTGCAATGCGCAATCTAACCAAGGAGCTTGCAGTACGGAACGAAGATTTCCTTTTTCCACACGAAGCATGGATCTATGCGTGGTGATGGTTCACCAGTTTTGCTCCGCTTAAAAAGCGCTAGCTAGGTTGCTGGCGACAGTTTTTGTCGCCGTTGTCTCGTTAGCGCGCGACATACACTCGTGCCTGCAGAGAGTCATCCTCACATTCCTTGCTGTGACAAAACAGCTAAGCACAGAGCTGCACAACACGAGATGTAAGGCACATCCTTCTCACTAACCAGGACTAGGCGATGGACTTTATGCGCTCTTGGAAAAGCCTCATGGCAACAATCTCACCAAGTGCCGAGCCCATCCATCCGAGCAAAGCTACGAGAGCTTATTTGGGGCATAAATAAGCACGGCCCGACGACTCAGTGAGATGCGCAAGATTTCCATTAAACGACATGTTTGACATGCGGGAACCGCCTCCTGAAAGCAAGGTATCTGGATAAGTCTAAAACCCTAAACCCAAACACCACCACCTTGGAGCAAGTGGTCTTAGTGCAGCCGTTCACCGCGCAAAGGCCAACTCGATTCCCGTGCTGGGGTGAGACGCAATGGGTGACCGATGCAAGGGGTGATCCATGCAATCACCCATCATGGGTCTTTTGGTTGATCTCTTCTCAGTCGTCCAGCTGCAGAAGGCAGGCAACCCCACGCTTCGCCCAATACTTTTCGGTGTGTTGCTTCGTTATCGGGAGAAGCAGGGTCATCACGAAGTTGGTACTGTGGCCGGTGGTGGTGAGTGTGCCTTTGCGGCCAGACGTCTTGTACAGCGGCGATGGATAGACTGTTCGGCGGTCGGTGGGGTCCTTCGAAACCTCACATGGTGTCAGGTGAAGTGTCGGCAGCGCGCTGAACAACACCTTCGGAAGACTCTCCGCCATCACTCCGTCATTGTCATCCCAACGAGCACCATCCATGAAGAGGCCATAGGCCAAGCAGCCTGTAGCAGGTCGGCTGTGCTCCGCTGCCTGCTTTAGCACTTTGAAGTTCCAGATCAATGTATCGATGGGCAGCTTCAGTGTTCTGGCATAATTCTGCAGCTGGCCCGTCAGAAACGACTGGGTGAAGTAGAAGCCTGAGAGCCAGAATGCTTCCGGAACGCCCTCATCAATCCACTTCTGGAAGAAGTCGATTCTGGCACATAGGTCTGCTACGTATGACACCAAGGGCTTCAGAGACGGATAGGACACTTCAATCCAAACCGAGGGAGTGTGATCCGTGAGGATCCCATCCGCAAGCATCTCAAGCTCGGCGCTCATAACCACCAAACCCTTCACAGCCTTCTTCACATCCGTCAAAGTACTTCGAACCTTCGAGATGAGCTTGTTGAAGCGCAGCAGCTCTTGGTTGAGAACAGTATTCATTGACTCATTGTAGTCTACAGGGTACTTTGCATTGCTCGCCTCTGTGTCGAAAGGTGGCTGCACCTCTTCGAGGTACTTTGTCGCAGCCTCCATGACCACGTCATCCTGCGAAGAGCCGCCCCCACCGCCTCCTCCCGTCCTTGGCTGAAGGGCCGCGGCCGTGCCCAAAAGGCGCATGGCCTCACTGATGGCCGCAACCAGGTTTGCATTGGCATGCAGCCCGAAGGCCTCTGGCATTTGGTTAATGGGCAGGCTGCGGATGTACTCGATGTACGGCTCCAGGCTTGCCGAGTAGGCCGGGGCATAGTAGACGCCACTTGGGGAGAACTTGTACTCCTCCTTCAGGATCTCGGGGCAGTAGAAGTCTGTGAGGAGGAAGTTGATGCAGCGGCGGTCATGAACATCAGTGACGCGGCCGCCATAATTTGCCTCTGCGGCAGTGTATCGGAGTGCCGCATAGGGAACAGAATCATTCTCCTCTAAGAACATCCTGAGCTGCATCATGCAGATTTGCCGATCGGGTTCTGAGAACTGGTATGGGATGTTCCAGCCCAGAGGTCCGTAGGTGCAACGCTCCTGAATGAGCGCGTGAAAGAAGCAAAGCCCGAAAAGCATCTTCCTGAAGGTTTGCTTGCACTCGGTGCTCTTGGTGCAGGCTTCGGCAAACCAATCCGGATCGATGGATGAGAATGCCCGCAGCAAGTTTGACTTCAAACCTTTCGGCGGTTCAATGGTCATCTTCATGCCGTTTTGCAAGACGGAAATGGGGAACTCCGACGATGGCATTGATGTCAGCCACAGGCGGAACTGATCGTTTACCTTGTCTGGGTTCAGCTCCTCAACCATCACCTCCAAGGTGGGCATCCAGGATGGTGCAAGATGGCAATTCTGCAAAATCACCCAGAGCCCTCCTTCAGTGCCATCGGTGATGGCCCGCCCAGCCTTCGGACCCTGGCCTTGTCCCAAAGAGACCGTCGTGTATCGCTCATTCATGCCCACCTTCTGCGCCAGGCGGATTACTTCGACCATGGGATCGGCTCCTGAGGACAGCACGAAGATCAGGGGCTTGCAGGCGTTGCTGGTGTGGAAGGACTTTTCGAGGTTGAAGCCCGGCGGCTCCAAGAAATTCTTGCCCAGGTTGCTGGAGATGATCTCTTGAAGGCCGGCGATGGTGCAATCTGTGCGCACAGCCAGCAGCACGAGAGCCCGCTGTAGCGCGGACATCTGCTCCTTGCCAGGCCAGTGGTAGGCCACAGGATTATCGGAGTCGAAGAGCGCCTTCCACTTCTCGATGTTGTCCTGGAAGGAAGTGGCAAACTTGTACCAAGGCCCCTTGCCCACCTTGTCCAAAACGCAGATCCTGCTCCACATCTTCTCCGTTAGCCACTCCTCAGCCGGCTTTGGAAGATGGGGACTCCCACCACCAAGAGCCATGAGCAGCAGCCGCTTCTCTTCAAGGTTGATGTCATCATCGACCTCCATGGATTTGAATGCAAGCAGCAGCGAGAGCATGAGCTTATCCTTCTCGAAAAGTGAGTGGCACGTTTGCTCGAAAAGCATCTCCAGGAACTTGGACTGAAGTGCCGTCAGGCGCTTCTGGATGTTCCGCTCGAACCTCTCTGCCGCAGCAATGGCTTGTTCATAGATGGCGTAGAACCATTCCAGGCTGTACTGGTACATCGGCTCCACATTGCAAAGGTCCGCAATCACGAAGAAAAGTGCACTTGCGCGGACCGCAACAGGGACATACGTCGCCCTCGTCTCCTGCACTTGTGCCTGGGTTTTCTCCTGCTCGGCCACGCGCTCCTCGATGCGAAGGGAAGCCGTCTTCGATGTAGCCAGTGTGTTGATCAACTCCTCGTCATCAAGAATGTTGCCCTTGGACTCTGACAGGAGTTGCAAGATGCGGTCCTCAATCTCCTTGAGCTGTGCCTTGCTCTGAGCACTTTCAACAATGAGATTTTGTCGCTTGCGCTCCACTTCGGGCTCCTCTTTTGCAACCAGAATGCCGAGCATCTGATCCTGCAATCCGTCAGGGGTCGCCATGAAGTTCAGCAGCGTAACCTGCACGCACACCTCTGGCGAGTAGTGCGGATTGGGGAGCTTTGTCGTTATAAAGAACCGGAAGTCCTTGTTGTACTCACACTGCGAGTCGCCCAGCCGAATCATCATCACACTCCCAGCTTTGAAGATGGCCTTCTGCAAGAGTGGCTCCAGGAGTGGATCCAGCTGCTCCAAGACATTCTCTAGCAGCGTCGGCTTCCCGTAGGTGATGGCACCTTCGAGCTCGCGGGCATAGCTCTGCGTCAGGCGAAGAATTCGGAGCTGCTCGCCACGTCCTGCGTAGGTCTTCCGTACCCATTGGTTCGCCTGCAGCTGGGGGTCGATCATGAGCGGCCAGCGACGGGACCTCTGTATGATGATGGCATTTTCCACAGACACCTGATCGTTCGGAAGCCTGTCAATGACCCACTGGCGGATCTGGACCTCGTCCCCAAGGACGGTGCGAAGAGAGAACTCCTGTGCCGAGGGGAGCTGGTTCTCCTTCATGAGCTGCACCCAGCTCTTCACCGTGTCTACACGATACCGGCCAGTGAAAGTTCCGAGGTAAGCCAGGATCCCGGAGCCGATGAGAACATCTCCGGTGAGGTTGGTGTACTGCTCCCCAAGCCGCTTAGATGACTCGATCCAGCGTGTCTTCTCACCTCCAAGGCCGCTGATCAACTTCTCTGCTCGCACAAGGCGCTTGCTGCAATCATCCACCTGCACGGCCAGGTCATCTTTCTTCTTCCGAGCAGACTCGAAATCTGCCAAGAGCGTGGCCACGTTGTCCTGCACAGCTTTCAACTCCGCCTTCTTCTCATTCAGAACACCCATGACCTTGGCCAGCTCAGACTCCGCCTGCGCAAGCGCCGCCTTCTTGGGCCCGACAACTTTCGCTACGCCGTCATATACAATCATGGCACGGACCCACTTGCAAATGCCCATGGCCGCCGTGGAGGCCTTCTTGATAACCTCGGGATCAAACTCGGGATCATCCTCCAGAGGCTTCAGCTTCTCGATGACCTCTACCGGGATGTGGTCCTTGTCATATCCCAAGAGCCGGTCCAACATCTTGGAGTCACCCCAGAGGCTCTTCTTCGACGGCTCCCAGTAGTCATCAATCTTCGTCCGGCCATCCTCTGCAGTGACCTTCTTGGGCTTCACATCGAACATCCAGCACAAGGCCTTCGACACGGTGATGACTCCCTCCGGAGGGGACTTCATGTTCTTCACCTCCACGATGTCACCTTTCTTGAGGCTCTTCAGCGCATCCAGCGCGGCGTTCAAGGCCGGCAGCGCCTTGTCCAAGTCGGCCTGGCACTCCTCTTTCATGGTGCGTGAGGCCTCTGCCTGCTGGGATGCGGCCTCCTCTTCTTTCGCCACCACTGCCTGCGTTGCCGAGGCCTCTTCCTGCTTGTGCTCGATCACGGTCATGAGGTCAGCTGTCTCTGCAGATGTCTGCTTGAGAACGGGTCGAAGCTCTTCCAGCTGGATCGACATCGTCTTCACCTGCTCCTCAGTGGACACCACTTTCTCAAGGCCATCATCGTAGCGTCGCTTCGCACCGGACACATCCTCCCGCTTGCTAGCCAGGACTCCCTTGAAGGAGTTGATAAGCTCCAGGTATGATGTTGGCGTTACATAGTAGTGGCGCTGCACCTCGCGCCGGAATCTGTCCGTGAGCTCGAAGACAGACTCTTGCATCCGGACACAGATCTCCACCACTCCAGTGAACACATCCTTTGCCAGCTCCACCTTCTGCAAGAAATGGGTGGCCACCCCACGAAGAGCTTCTTCTGGCCACTCCATGAACCAGTCGATAGTGCAGCAGTTGACGATGGCTGGGAACATCCGCACGCGTCGGCGAAACGCCTCGCCGATGGGCGACAGCGCCAGAACAAGATGAAGGTTCTTTCGGCACTGTTCCGTAAAGAAGGCAAAAACCTCTGCGGGGTCACTGCACCCAGCGGCCTGGGCTGCCGAAGTCGACACCTCAAGAATCTGCGTCTTGTCTTCGGCATTGAAGAGGTTCGGAACCTCACCGTTGTTCAACAGGCTGGATGTGTCTTCTAGGAAGGATTCCTTTGGAATCTGGGTGTCCGCAAGCAGAAAGGTTACTTGTGTGGAGCCTCCGACCATCATCAACAAACGTTTCACATCATCATGCCAGTCAGAGACGCTGTAGTTTTTGGTGATTTCGATTGAGAACTGCTCGTACTCGGCCACAAAGGTGGCTAAGGACGCCAGGCTCTTTCGACCACTACCTCCAACACCGACAAGCAGCGCATTTCCGAGTGGAGTCTTCAGCACGCGCACAATGCGACAGATGTGCTGGGCAGCGGCCATGAAGAGCACAAGCTCCATGCTACGCTTTGCCATGGAGTTGTAGTCCATGAGCCTATTCTTCAACACATCATCAAGCTGCTCGTAGTCGGCGACCTGCTGGTAGTAGGGCGCCTTGCTGTCGGCGAAGTCGATGAAAATCAGCGGCTCCTGCTTGACGACGGCCTTCCACTGCTTCTTGAAGTGCTCCTGAAGCTTCTCCTGCAAGAGCTCATTGAACCATGCGTTGTCCTCCTCATTGACGAGCCGGTCCTGGAAGACGCGCTGGCATTCATGCACCCAGCATCTGATGAAGTCGTCCGGAGTAGGGAGCGACTCTTTGCTGCAGAGGCAAATGCCTTGGTTCACCTTGGCCAGATCCCTCAAATTGAAGGTGTAGTGCGACTTGGCAGGAGTCGGGAGCATGTTGGCCGAGATTGAGTGGTACACGTCAACAGTGGCCCGGACAACATTCCCACTGAGGGCACCCACCTGGCTAGGGAACTTGGCCAAATACCATTGAAGCACTGTTTGAAAGATCCGATGAAGACTCTCACCCTCGAAGGGAAGCACGTAGAAGTAATTGTAGTGCCTCATGTAGCGCCCAGTGATCTGGGGTCGACCAGCGCTGGGCGTCAGGGCAGCGATGAAGTTCAGATCCACCAACTGCCGGTACTCACACGTCTTCCTCTCATACCAGCCACTGGTATCCATCCACTGCCTCAGTAGCTCGATTGGCGGTTGGGCACCATACTTCTCCTTGGCAGGCATGTTCAAATCGTCCACGAAAACTAGGCAGCGCTTTCCAAAAGGTGGGCCATAGCACCCCTTCTTCCTCTTGTCCAGTTTGCCATCGATCACGTCCTGAGTCTGGTTCGCGCTGGACTGGGCGCTGAAAGCAAAGGCGAAAGTGTTGTACTTCTCTCGGTCGAACCCTTTGAGCAACTGCTGCTGGATCACCACCGTCTTCCCGGTACCGGTCGGACCTGCAAAAAGCACGTGACATTCGGCTTTGACTAGCATCTGGAGGAAGAACGCATTTCTCACCGTATCGGATGTGGGGACGATGAGCGAATGGGCCTGCGCATCTTTGGGGATTTCAAAGGTGCCGATCTTCTTGCTCCAAGGCTCCCACTTGTTGCTCGGCCCGACCGGGAAGTAGTCAAACACACTGCCCTCTTCAGGGAAGCTTGGTGACCCGCCACGTGCCTGCGCGCTCGAACGTAGGGCTGGCTCGTCGCAGAGGAGCCCAAACTCCTCCTTCATGCCCTGCGTCTGTCCTGAGACCAGCTTTCGGAAGAAAGGCCCCAGCACGTTCCTCCCGTCACTGTCCGTGACGCAGCCGAAGCTCCATACCAGGCTCAACCAGAAGAGCGCCTCCAGTTTCGCCTCCTTCTCCTTCACAGACAGATCCTTTGTGTTGGGATCCAGCGGCAACTCTGCCTGGATGAGTGCCGACATCAAGTTCAGAAGGTTCAGCACCAACCAGTTGACACTCACTGGGACGGGCTTCGCAACCTTTCGGGAGACCATCTCGAAGACAGCATCCAGCGACGAGTCCATGAGCTCCTGCAACAGTGGCGCCTGGTCTTTCAGGCGATCCGGCAATCTCTCACACCAGGAAGTCACGAGAACGCGCCAGCCAATGTCTTGCTGCTCCAAGAAGACCATACCACAACGCGAGACCGTGGCGGGAGACGCAGCTGACAAGTCCTCGACCTCAAACATCATCGTGGTGACTGGAGTCAGTTTGATGATTTCACCGCTGTTTAAGCACAGCTTCTTGTTGTCGTCCAGGACTGTGTTCAAGTTCTCAATCCACACCGCATCCACGGGACCATCAAGCAGAATCCACTGCCTTTTGCTTTGCTCAGCGGCTGAAGCATGACGAACCGTCAGGGCCAGAATGCCGTCCGTCCATTCGTGTGTAGCTTCATCATTCTCGCCGTACAGTTGCCCCTGCGTTATCGACTTTGGATTGATCTTGTGAATGAGCACTGGCAGGTAGCTGTCGCCATCAGCCACTGCGGCAAGAGCTGCAGCAAGGACGTTCTCCACCTCCGTTTTGCCAGACACTGTCTGCCCCACCAGCATCAAGCCATGACGCACCATGATGGTTTCCCAGAGCTGAATGCATTTCTTGACGAAGCCCTCAACTGGCTGCAGGACAAGGCTACGTGCCGAGCCCTCAAGCTCATTGATCAGCACGCCATAGTCAGATGGTGGAAGCTCCACTTCTGGAAAAAGGTCTCCGGTAATGCCCAGGAAGAGGGGGATGTCATTGCGGGTGAACTTTGGCAAGTTGACATCGTTCAACGCAGACAACGCCAGGACCTGCTCCGGGCGGCTGGAACCATACTGGCGGCGGAGAGCGCCAGCCCTCACAAGTATCGACTTGAGCGCCCGCATGCCGAAGTCGTAGTGCTCTTGCGACGAAAGCTGCTCGGAGCTCAGCCGCAGACTGCCCACGGCCTTTCTGGCCAGGTTCTTAGCATCCTCAAAGCCATTGGAATACAGAACAATCTCGCCGATCAGGGCATAGTCCGGGACCATCATGGCACATGGCCGGAAGAGCGCCTTGAGGTTATCCGGCAACTCCGACCGCCCTGCATAACCTGGGTTCATGGTGATGTTCACAGCGCAGGAGGGCACCAACCGGATCTCCATCTCTTCGAACCAGAACGTCTCCCTTTTGTCCCGTATGGCGAACTGGATCGTCTGCACCTGCTGCGACACCACGGACAGCACCTCCAGGTTGATGCGGTTAAACTCATCGAAGCAGCACCAGGCTCCCGAGGATGCAATGCCTTTGAAGAACTTCCCCATGGCAATGTAGTCCAGGCCATCCGAGCAGTTGAAGACCACACACTGCACTGCCACAGCCTTTGCCAGATCCTTCGTGCTCTCCGTTTTTCCAGTGCCAGCAGGACCCTCTGGGCCACCTCCATAGTAGAGATGGAAAGCCCCCATGAGCGTTCGGTAGCAGCGGTCTGTGAGCGGCGTGATAACCAGGCGATCACTGTTGCCCAGGTACTCGAAACCGTAGTAAAGCGTGGCGTTGATGATGGAAACCTCGCACTTGTCCACCGTGCTGGGCTTGCCGGTGTCCTTCAAGGTGATGGAGCCTTTCTGGCGCCAGTAGTACCGCAACTGCGCAATCCAGTCAAACTCCTTGGAACTAGAGATTTTGGCCTCCTTCAAGCTCAAGACCACATCACGGTTGTGCACATCGATGGTCACCAAAGCTCCGAGTGTCTGCCTTGACAGCTTAGACAGGTCGCCCCGCACCAGGTTCACCAGGCCGCTGAGCTGTTCGACACTCTTCTTGTAGTAGGCATCCAACTTACCAGCCTCGATGGCCGACGCCACCTCCTGAGTCCAGTAAACATTGTCGATGCAAATGACCACCTGGCCAGGCCATTCGAGCACCCACTGCGTTCGCTCTGTTTTTGCGTAGGCCAGCAAAGAGGCACCCGTCACCTTCGTGAGGCTGTCGATCATGGAGCCCTGCACCTCCATCAACCACTTCTCCACGTTGCCTTTCTTCTCGCCTTCGACCACATTCACCGGCTGCGCCAGCTCAACAACCTCGCCTTCCACAGACGACATGGCTTCGATGATCTCATTGGTGCTGTTGAAGCGGACCTTGCTGATTCCTTCGAAACACTTCCCCATATGCGGCTGAACCGCAGTTGGGTCCTTGGTCTGGGAAAGAATCATCAGCAGCTCGTCACTCGACAGGAAGAAGAAGCGGGGAAATGCAAGTCGCTTTGTGTCCAGGTAGTCGTTCAATCCTTTTTGAATGGCGTCCAGCTTCTTGTTGGCATCAGTGAAGCTTGCAAGCAGATTCTCAATCTCTGAGACATCCAGGACGTTGGGATTTTCAGCCACCGATTCCATCGTGGTTCGCCACAGGATGTTCACCTGCTGGAAGCGTTTGGCTTCGTTGGGAAGCTGCTTCTGGATGTCATCGGAACTGAAAATCGGCTCAAGGTACAGCCATGAGCGCTGCATAGCCAACCATTGCTCCAGCAGGTCTTGGATGTAAGCGAGCTTCAGCAGCCAATCCTTCACCTCCTTCTCAATCGGCTCCACGAACGGGGAGCCACGAATGCCCATCGACTTCACGATGTGGTCATCAAGCACCGCCTGGATCTCGTCAATGCCTCTGACCATGTGAGTACCAGCTTTGTGTGCAACAAGGCCAAACTCGATGGGACGCCACTCCTTCTTCATGGTGGCCAAAGCTGTCTTCAGGCCGTGCTCCTTCTGAGCCTTGACGCTGATCCGCTCCAGGGTGTCGATGTGGTCCAGGATGCCCACATCCAGCATCTGCTGCAAGGTGATGCCGTCTTCCATGTCCATGTCCATCTTCAGCTCCTCAAACAAGTCGGAGAAGTGCCGCGGCTCGAAGGCCTCCTGGCACAAAGCGCGGATCACCGGCATGTTGGCGCGGAAGTTCGAGATCTCCTCCCGCAGATCCTTGGCCACCGCCAAGGGGTTCTCGTTCCCCTCGAACTGCTTCATGGTCTTGTAGCTCTCCTTGTACTGCTCCTCGACCACAGCCTCAAGGGACTCAGGGAGGGGGACCCGTATAAGGGACCTGATAAGGGTTATTTAGGGGCTACGTCGGTCGAAAGGGGCCATATTTTGCTACATGTAGGGGTTACGGTCTTCCCCCTTACAAGCCTCGATTTCTTCGGCCACCAGGCGCTGGACCATGCCAGTGAGCCACTCCTCCTCGGAATGCTTGAAGTCGATGGCACTCGTCCAGAGCTTGTAGAAGGGCTCAAAGGCTTCACTCATGACCTCCACAGCAGAGTAGTCGGAGACATCCATGCCGAAGAGCCGCTCCCTGTCCACGAAGCTCTGCACCCGCTCCTTAGACCGGTCCAAGTTCTCCCGGAGAGAGTAGATGCGGTGCGCACACTTCATGGCCAAAGAGTAGTCATTCAAACTTCTCACCCATTCCAAATCTTCCTGGTACCGAGCCATATCTCGCTCGTACTCTGTTTTCTCCTGATCCAACTTCTCCATGAACTTTTGCTTCTGCGAGTCCAGGCTTCGCTCGGAGTCTCCCACGTCGATCTGGATTTGCAGGGGCCATGCAAAGGAGGAGAAGGCACGCTCCACGACCTCGCTGTCAATCTGAAAGCTGAAGTCTGCAAGCATGTTGATCTGCGTGTGGATGTGCCGTGTGGTCTGCATCAGCGGCTTTGTCTTGAGCTGTGGCAGGTCGCTCATGAACTGCTTCAATTCTGCAAGCTCCTCCTCATCCTCAGGATTGGACAAGATGCGCTCGTGGGTCTCATGCCACTCCGTGAGGACCGCCTGAGACCGCTCCTGGATGTTCTGCGCCACGGTCTGCAGGCAGCAGCCTCCCAGGTGGTAGGCCCTCTGCGACATCTGCTGGATGATGTCCATGCAGTGCAGCTCGAACAAAGGGAACTTGACCACCTCTGTCATGAGCTTCTCAATCTCAGTGCCCGCCTGCAAGTAGGCATCTGTCTTGGCTTGCACAGCCTCAACATCCAGGGGGTCCAGATCGCCTCCGACCTCTTCCCGGAAAAGGTAGGAGTACTCCTGGTAGCTGGCCTGGACTTGCCGGGGTCCATGAAGGCACTCTTCGATGACCTCGGCCGTTGCCGCTTTGGCTGCCCGCAGAAGCTGGACCTCATCCGTGGGACTCGCCTCCTCGCCCTTGTCGCCCTTGTCGGCCTGGAGCTCAAACATCAGGTGCTGCGGCAGGTTGCAAAAAGGCACGAGCTCGTACTCAATGCTCATGATTGAAGATGTCACTTTGGAGAAGCCATCCTCGATGAGATCAAGGATCTTGGCCTTGAGGTCGTCCGGGTGTGGCGCGATCTGAACCTCGCCATGAACAGTCTCAAGGCTCAGCGTCAGCAGCGGGGTCGGGAGCGGCTCATTGATTTTGGGAGTGAAGGAACGGACGAACTCCACCCAGTCTGTCAAGGACATCTGGACAAACCAGCGCATCTGTGCGGAGAGGATTAGATCAAACTTCCGCAGAACACGGTGAAGCGGCTGCCTCAGGTGCTTCTGGGGGTTCTCAATGAAAAAGTTGTTGACCTCGGACATCTTGTCAAGGACCTCAGAGACGATGTAGTCTCTCCAGTGTCGCTCCAGAATGACGGCCACATCCTTTCGATGTTCTTCCATGTGGTGGATGAAGTCTGTTGGAGCGAAGGAGCGGAATCTAGGGTCCAGAACGGCACCAGTCGGACCTCGAACAGCTCCTTTGTCGCCGGTTTTGCCACAACGCGTGGTGTCCAGAATCCGGTGGCGGTCGATCTCTTCACCGAAGCGGCGCCACACAGCCATAGTCACAATATTTACATTTTTGGAGATGGTCGGTTGCTTCACCAGCTGCGCCGCGATCTCCAGAACCCGCTCCTCAGCGGCCTGATGGGGAACGAGCCCAAACTGCGGTGGCTCAGTTGGGAGGAAGTTCATTAACAGGGGCGCGAAGGGCGTGTCATCCCGGACACAGGCATACGGAGTTCCCATCTCCATGATCAAATCGTTCTTCACCTTCGCGAATTTCATTGACAGAACATAGTTCTCCTCGATCTCCCTAATGAGATCGCGGATGTGGCCCACAAAGCTCCCAGCATCATCTAGGTGACTTCCATGAAGACCTTGTCGAATAAAACTTTCCTTCTGATGACGCAGCATAGGGGAGACAAGCTCGTCCGGCTGCGACTCGATAAAGCGAATGAAGGCCTGCTGCAATTCGCAGTGGGCCTTCTTTGCTCGGCAGGTCTCGACCCTCAGCGCAAAGTTCTGCGCATCTTCGCCATTGAAGCGAAGTGCGAGTCTCTTCACCTGCTTGCGGCTGCCATCCTCCAGCTCCACAACATACCGTGATGTAGCCGCCTCGTATCCCATTACCCAGCAAGGTAGCATTCGCCATTCTTGTGCGACGTAGTGAAGGACTGCCGCCTGGGGCTTTCCTGCCGTGGGCCCTTGCTTGCACAGCGCGAGCCACTCCTCAGGCGTGTGTACCTCGAAGTCCATGGGGCTGTCAAAAGCCTCCAGTGGAAGACCTCCGGTAGCGTCGTCCTCCTCCTTGTGGGGGATGTCTCTCGCATCGCCCCGGGGGCTTGCTGGATTCTCCTTTGGAGGAGCTAACGAGCGGAGCCATTCATCAAAGTCACGACCGACACGAGCCTCTGGAGGACCTCCATGTGGGTAACCTTCCTGAGTCCTTGCACTCAGAAATCCGGCGGAGGCCTTCAACCTATTGGCTGCTGGGTCAGGGTCACTTCGTGGAACAGAGCGGATCCTCCGGCTGCTGCCCGAATGGAGCCCTCCAAGTTTCTCAATTTCACCCGAAAAATCTGTACGCTTGAAGTTTGGCACGCTGATCTTCAGCTTTGGGCCAACTTTCGGCTGACGGGACGTCATTGCTTGCTAAGCATAATGTTTGACTGAGATGCTTCCAAAGCTTGCCACCAACTTGCATGGATGAAGTATGCTCGCCCTTCCGAACCTCTTGTGACATCTCAAATGTTTGCTAATTCTTTGTCAATCTGCTCATGTGCACTAGTTCCACTAGTTTGCTCGGTGAACTACAGACGTCAGACATGATCATGTGCTCTGAAGCCAAAATGTCGACTGGCGGATGGGGGAAGTGTGCTGGAGCCCTCCTTCCTCGCGGACATGAAGCAGGATTCACTTATGAGGGGTTGCGGCTGAGATCCCCTCTTTCTTTGATGCTTTACTTCAAATGGCTAACTCTGCTCCCTCTCTCTGTCTCTCTCGGTATTGCTTCTCCCAAAGGCCTGGTTCCGCAGCGTGTCGCCAGAAGAGATGTGGTAGAACTCGAAATCCTCACAACTGCTAGGCTACCGTTTGCTATGGAATGCCATGGCCAAGGAGCACTCATAGCCAATGTTCACCGGCGTTTCCTCACAGACCAGTCGCTATTCCTGTCCTTGATCAGCTTCTTGCTGATAGTCCCCTTTCCACCTGACAGTCGAACCAAGCCACTCTGACGCCACAGGTCAGAAGCTCTTCTGACCAAAAAAGCAATGTAAACTCTCGTGGTGTTGTTGATGTTTGTACGCCATGCTCAGGAGAGCACCCCCGGGTGGGCCCATGATCAATGTTGTTTTTTGCCGCACTGCCTGACACGACACAAAACACGCAGGCAGAAAGTCGTGACTCAGTGGCGCATGCACAGCTCACCCAACAACTGAACCAGCACCTGCGACAGCTGCCGTAATCGTGCCTTGAACAGCAGGCTGTTTTGCCCCCCCCAAACTTCTTTCAAAGCAAGAACGACATGTTCTGCTGCCATTGACGCTGGACTTGGGGCGCAGGCCCGCAGATGTAGCATTGCCTGCGTGAATCTCTCACAATCCTGCGGCGGGCGACGCACGATGGCGAAAGTACGCTGCAATGAACAACGGCGCTTCTGGAAACAGAACCGGCCGTGTCTCGACCTCTGCTTCAAATGGCAGGTCTGGTCGGCTGGAGAACGATCCGAGGCTGCTGATAAGAAGGCTGCGAAGAACGGAACAAGCCACTTCAGGCAGCACACGTCGTCTGTCTTAACAAACGAGCAATCGCACATGATAATCCCTTTTTTGGATGCTCCACGCTAGTGAAAAGCAGTATATGACAGAGAAGTCCGATAAACAAATCAAATACGCCAATCAGTTGAAGCACACTCTTGACAACAGGCATGTGTTAACAATTGTTAACATGTCAATACGAATCAAAGGGAAGCCGCGGCTCAACGCAACGATTTGTGGGGTGAAATCCACCGGTGGGATCTAAACTTCTAAACACTTTGCGAGGCGCATGGCGGGGGGCGCGCAGCACCGCGCGCCGCACCGCGTGCAGCCATGTGCAGCCCAGACTGTCGTCCGCAACATCGTGCACCGTTGCTGCGACATT
This sequence comes from Symbiodinium natans, assembly GCA_905221605.1. NCBI lineage: Eukaryota > Dinophyceae > Suessiales > Symbiodiniaceae > Symbiodinium > Symbiodinium natans. The sequence goes on along the minus strand of CAJNDS010002804.1, from coordinate 202,340 downwards.
GCTGCGTGAGAACACCTTGACGAATGCTCTACAAGTGGCTGAAGTACATTCAAAAAGATTCTAAACATTGGCTGCAAAACACAACATGCTCCACATGGTCCGAGTGAGACCGGAAGATCGCGTGCTCATGAGGTTGCACCAAACGTCTGAGGCCGGATGTCTCTGCGAATGTAGAACAACACATAGGCGCCCACCTGAGAGAGCATCCCCGAGGGCTTAGGACTGAAACTACGGCAGCCCTGGCCTTGTCTGCAGAGACCTCTTGCTCGGAGCATTGTCGCACGCTGCCATCATCAAAGTGGTACCACCTGGCTTCGGGTCGAAGTGGTCTCTTCGGGGTCATTTTTGGCCAAGCCTTGCTCTAGCACTTCTCGTGAGTTCAGCTGCCTATCTTATCTGGTATTGCAAATGGTGTGCCTCTTCCAGGCCTTGCCCTGATCACTCTCTCCTTCTCTGTGGGATGATTCTTGGCTGACTCATCAAACTCCACTGTTTGTGCAGGAATGCTTTGAGCACAGGCCGTCCAAGAGTTTTTCAGCTGTGTGCCGATGTCCCGTGCTTTTGCAACCTCACCTGGCCTGCAAGGACGCCTTGAGCACGCTAAACTACCCATACACAGTGGCATCTTGCCCAGGTTCCTGAATACTGATCCAATCTATGGTAATCTATGGTACCCCCCCCCCTGCTGAGGAGTTCTGAAGCCAAGCATGCCAGATATGCGAGCCGTCTATTGACGACCGGCAGAAGGCCACGTAGTGACCTCCCCAGTGGCAATGCTTGCATATGCTTGCATATGCTTGCATATGCTTGCATATGCTTGCATATGCTTGCATATGCTTGCATATGCTTGCATATGCTTGCCCCCTTGAAAGTTGCGCAGTCAATAGTGCGCTGGGGAGGCAGCCGCCACCAAGGGAACCAATGTGCTTTGAAAGAGCAGCCAGGTCGTATATCTAGGTGGATCAGAAGACTCGGCTGGTGCTGAATGTTCACACGCAAGCACTACTGCGTTGCGTATCGTTAATTGTGTCCACTTAGGTGTCTGCTGCTTCACCGCTCTGAAGCATAAAAGGGCAAAAGCTCCAAGCTTGACACTTCAGTTTTGTCACCTGAGAATCTGAGACATGCCATGCCGAGGCCACAGCCGGCGGCGACTCAAAGGACTCTCTGGATGAAGCCTTTTGCAAAGCAGATGCAAGGCAGATGCAAGGCAGATGCAAGGCAGATGCAAAGATCAGATGCCAAAACGGCTCCGAGAGGATTGAAGAAGTCTGAGAGCTGCACTGTGCAGAAGGGTCTCAAGTCGAGGCCCTCCAGTGGGAAGCAGACGGGGGTGTTCAGCCGCTCCCGTGACCTAAGACGACGCATCTCGTGAGTGTTTTTGTTTCGTGTTGCGGTTCAGCTTCATTGTGAACTTGAGCTGTGGAGACTCTAAGCGGATTCTTCAGCAGATTCCCGGATTCCCGCCATCGATTGTACTGAAAGCGCTTCAACTGGATAACCAGCACCGGCGGGCAGTGGTGGAACCTCCGCTCATGCACTCCATTGCACTCCATTGATAGGAAGGCTGACTAGTTGGAACGGGAGCTGCCCATGCGAAAAGCGCTGCCCAAGGTTCACACTGCAGTTGCTTGTAGGCTTCTCGATGCCTGGCGATTGGGTCCAGGTACTTGGGCGCCGCCCGTTCCAGAGCTGGGGGCCCTGCTCTTTGCAGCGGCTGCAGTACCAGGCGTCTGTGTTTCCTAGCCGCTCATCCTGCCATACCCCAAGATTGCAGCGCGGTCGGAAACTACGGGTAAAGAAGGAAGGGTCCTGAACAAAGAGTTGCAGCAAGTGGGTGAGATCCACTTCGCCTCGGCAAGCCAGTGCTGTCAACTTGGCACCCTAAGGCAAAGATAACGCGTCGCTAAGATCACAGTGGTGCCTACTAGTAGGTGAGCTTAACAAACCGCAGAAGCACAGATCCCTGGCGCGCTTGTATCTCTTAGACCACAAAACTGCCAGGTTGTCCCGACAAACTGTGAGCTCTGCCGTCCGACACGTCCTCGTTGGTGTTTCTAAACGGGTCCTTTGCACTCTGGAGCTGTTGGGAGTGATCATGCACAGCACTCGCAGCCACTTCAGCGAACCTGGTGCAGCAGGGATGGTATCGCATCCTCCTCGGGCGCTGAATTGAAATGGACAGGAACACATAGAGGCACAAAAGCGTTGCTCCTCCAGCCACTCGACTGAGAAGTACTCTCTGGAGCCCTGCAACAGCACTACCCAATTCGCAATACCTGTGATTGGAAGGCAGAACAGTCGAGGCAGACGCCTTGAAGTCCATGCGCTTGTCACTGTCCGGGTCAATGCTGACCCCGTCCCGCGCGTACTTCTCGAGGCGGTGGATGCGCCAGGCCTTAGCAGCGACGAAGTGAAGTGAAGGGACAAAGTGCGGACGGCAGAGGGAGTCGAAACATGAGCAAACAATCAGCAAATCGAAGTTGCACACCTCTGGCCCAGCATGGATATCCAGCGCTTGCTTCATGTACCGCCGAACCTGGCACTCAAGCTGCGCACGGGGCGCGTTGCTGTGCATTCATGCTCATGTAGGTTCGTTCCTTTGGCGCTGCTGGTGCATGGAAGCTGCGTTGTCTGCGTCTGCGTGCTGCAAACAGTAAGTTTATGGCCTAGCCGGCCAGCTACTTCCAGAACCCGCCCCGTTTCCCTTCCACCTCTGCGTACATTTCTCGCATAGTGGCCTCTGCTTTCGAGCTTAGACAACACATGGCAAGACGCAATCTCACAAGGGCTTCACATCTTCACACATCTCCACACCAAACACAAAGTCCCTGGCATCTTTTCGGATCGCCAGCAGGAAGGGCACTCCTTGGGCGCAGAGATGCGCAGATCGAGGTAAGGCATAGCAGGGCGTTGAAGGGCGCAGGGTGCAGCATGGCAATGGGCATAGGTATGGCAACAGAGGCAAAAAACATAAGAATGACATGCGGACTTCTGTGTCCCGGGCCAAGGTGGTCGAAAGAGGACCACACCGAGTGGGAGTTGGAAGCCTGTACACTGGGTCACAGCGGGATTCGAGGGCAAAGTACAAGTACAGGCACAGATCCCAATTTGCAACTGGATTGCCCAAAAGTTGCCCCGCCTTCCTGTGATTGAGCACAACCTGAGTTTTTGGCAAAAGCAACAAAAATAAGGGTGAAAGAGGTGAAAGAAGTGAAAACGACTGCCCACAGACGGACAGACGCGCACCACCCGAAACATGGCCAAGGTCCCAGCACCGAAGGATGACGAGGAGCTGGGCGTCGGGTCGCCTGAAATTTCAGGACCAATTGAACCCGAAAAAGGGTTATGGTTCATATACCTTCATGGTATCATAGTGGTATAGGGCTCATGGTTCATATACCTTAATGGTATTATAGTAGTATAGGGTATATGAACCCCCAATTTTAGGGTGCCCCGACCCCTCCTTTGGCGGCTGATGGGCCAAGGCCCGAGCTGCCTTCTTCTGGGCTGTTGAGAGCCTCACGTCACCCCGCAGAAACAACGCCGCTGCAAGAAGCAGAGGGCGAGTGTTGGTAGGAATCCAGCATTGAACCCGTAGCTTCCGCTTGAGCCCCAACCTCAGCATACAACTTCCACAAGTAACTGCGTTCACACGGCAGCGACCATGGTTGGCTACAGCGACAGGCGAACCCCCCACCTTCCTAAAGGAAAGCGAAGGAGAGGCGATTCTGAGCATACTACGCTGCTCATTGGTCACATGGAAGGCAGTAGCATCCGATACTTCGCTGAGAAGAAGGTGGTCCTAGAGCCAACGACCCGAGACCCGATGGCTCGTTGACATGCCACCATCACACCACCCTCCTCGGCTCGGATGCTGTCCACGCAAGTATTCTCCTCAAGGAACTGGTGGACCTCAAAGGACCGCTGCCACAGCCCCAAACCCTAAACCCTAAACCATAAACCCTAAACCCTAAACCCTAGACCCTAGAGAGGCGCCTTCTTGTTCCAGACCTCGACCAATATGCACTTTGATGCCTCAAGTCCTGGTTCTGAGCAACCCGTTCTGCCCTCTTGAGCAACAGTCGCACGGATTGCTTCTCTTGTTTCTTCGTCAAGCACATCTCGCAAGTCACCCTTGCTCGAACCAAGTCCTCGCTGGCCTGCCTTGCAGACTAATTAGATAGAATTAGATAGAATCGGCATGCCAGCCCATTCCCTTCTTTATGAGTTAAGGCCTGGTTTATTCCCGTTCTTTGCCTGCCCACCAAGAACCCGGGGCATGAAAACGGGGTCTTGGACCAGGGCAGCGACATTGACTAGGGATCTGCCCGTTCGTAACCGTTTCGGTCCCACAGCAAGCCGGTACCAGTCGCATTGTTGCGCTCTGCTGGCTGGCGTGACCACCCTGAAGCCTACACCCTGCAAATCTCCTTCACCGACTTCTTCCGCGGCGGCTTGAATCAGCTCCTTGACCTTCGAAGAAAACTTTTATGATGTTGCCCTGAATGGAGACTGTAAATCAATGATGCCAGCCCGTAGCAGCAGCTTGGGCACACGCACTCGCTTCTTTGTTCACGCGAACTTTGACCTGCCACACAGCAGCAATCAATCATGCATGCACGGGTTGAGGCTGCGGGAGGAGTCAGCTGACACAGCTGCCTGCTGATAGCCCTTTACAGCTTCCCGCACCTCATGCTTCCAACCGAAGCGGAAGCGGAACAATCTCTTGGCCATGTAATCCGTGTACAAAGCTGAGGCGGTGGCCAGCAAGAGACTGAAAGACGTCTGTCGCTGCTCTGCCTGAAATCACGCCATCTCAAGCCTTGGCAAGCCTTGGGGCATCCTTCAAGATGTCCATGGCTAGGGTTCGAGCGGTACTGGTCAAAGACAGCTTCGCTGACAGGAAGGGGTCAAAGGTGACCGACACCCGTCCACACCTTTTACTGGTAGGCTATGCAGTAGAGGCCGTCTGACTGCTGAAGCCTTCTGAGGTCAAGACTCTTTCTCTGGACACCGCACCACGGATTTAAACAAGCCTGGCGCTGTCAGTCCATGTCCTTCAGCAAAAACTCGACTGACAAGGCTGCGCGCCGACAAAGAGGTCATCGACACGGGAGTTGTTGCGCAGATGATAAGCATCTAACCTGCACCAAAGTCAGGTCCTAACATCAGGGACCTTTGTTTGCGATCTACAATCATAAGGCCGGAGCGCTTCTCGCGCAACCTCTTCATCTGGCCTGCCATCTGCCTGCTTCGGGATTCAGCTGTTCAATACCCCAACCCCTCAACTTCCCGGTTCCTCCTTCAGCTCGATGTAAGGCTTCGGTCCCTGGACGGTGTTGCAGTCCTGCCAAGAAGTTCCAGAGCCACCCGGCGCAACCCCATGTTGTGCTGACAGGTGAGAAAAGCCTCTTTCAAGCCGTCAAGGACGTACTCAATCAACTCCATGGAATCCTGGCAAGAGGTTGGCCAGCACACTTGGCGAGTGCCGGCTGAGTGGCTGTTGCCTGTTGCCCATACCCGCTGAACTGCTCTGCGAACTGGCCTACCTGCACACCACGAAGAGCGAACGAAGAGCCAACGAAGAGAGCGGTTCATGGAGCCATGGAGAGTGCGCAGTTGTTGCTCGGCTTGGCTCTCGGCATGCAAGGTGGCACAGAAGGCGGCACAAGATGGCACAACATGGGCCCGAACCCTGCCTGGTACTTGAAGTTTCTAGGGGCGACCTTCACAGCACTTTCGTCATGCTCGTCGCTAAGCTCGTTCCCAATAATTTGGCATTTCATTTTGGCACAAACTGACACTTTCTGACGATGCCGCCTTCGAAGTGCCCTCCCCCCACATCATCTTCAACCTCACAGATGTCAGCACTCATGTCAATCCGGAGAAGAAGCACACTCAGAAAGAGTGAAAGAGGTGAGTTAGCAAGTAAGGCATCGGCAGATCAGCAAATGCTTCGGCAAGCTTGCCCTGGGTCTTGTGAGCTGTTCGGTTCAATCGCTCCTGGCTGTGGAGCTAAGCAACGGCTGCCAAGGGGGGGTGCGTGCAAGCAGCATGCTCCTTGTCCAATTCCAAGAAATACTCCCTTAACTTTGGAATATTGGACAAGCACTGGATGGAGCTGTTCCTGGGCCAGCAAGACACTCCAACCTAACTTCCCATTCCTTTTGCTCGATTCTTGAGCCTCTACAAAGCGATCGAACCACTGTCTCAGGCAGCGACATGAAGCAGGTATTACCCAGATTCTGCAGGCCAACTGCACCTCGCTGAATGGCCTCGCCGACCTGTGTTCGACTGGCAGGTCTATGCTCCGGAGCACAGAGGCACAGTTCCATCACAACCGAAGCTGAGCATGTGTCCATCGGCACATCTGCGGAACTGTTCTGGTACGAAGATGAATAGTACCCAGATCCGCTTGAGGTCGCTCCCTCAGATATTGACTGGGCAGCAAGAGTGAGGGCACGGACTCAAGGGACTGAGGGACTGAGCTCCCTGAGCTGCCTGAGCACTGAGCTGCCGTGTTTGTTGCGTTGGACTTCATCTCCTCATTGTTCAGGCACGCAGGGGAAGTCAGCGTTGATGGAATGTCCCAGCCTCCACGAAGGTGAACTGGCCGTCTGCATCTTTCTCTTCAAGGAGAATCGGATTGTTATCCATTATTCGCTTGTCGTGGAGAGAAGCATCCTTGGCGGGAGTCTCACTTAGAGGCTTAGCGACAAGGCTCTGGACTTGAAGTCCACCAGCCATGTTCAACAACTTTGAGGACATGTCCATTTCATCTTCCAGTAGCCCAAAGATCTTGTTGTCAAAGTAGTCCCACATGCGCACCTCTGAGACATTCGCACACGGAAGTCGGCAATGTGTCCGGGCATCTGCACGATCAAGCCGAGACACATCTTGGGGTTCGAGGTCCATCTCTGTGCAAAGCCTCTCCTGAGAAGCAGATGGCTGCTGAAGCCTAGCTGCTGCCAGCCGACCCAAGAACACCCGCCTTGAGCTGCCGGATAGTCGAGTTCTTGGACTCAATTATCTGCAGCATGCCAGGAACATGAATGAGCTTTTTGAAAGGCTGCTCACTCGGCGCCACCTCCTTAGGCAATCCAGCCATGTCAGAAGATCGATACGCCTGAACGATGCAGATGCAGTCTGTCTCAGCAACGACAGCAAGGTGCATCATGTGAGCCATGCGGGAATTTACGAAAATAGTAGGATCCCCTTTTTTTAACCCCCAAATAGTACGATCCCCTTAACTTACAAGGACCCCAAGAAGGTACCCCCTAGTATCGTAAACCCCCATTGTTTATGGTGCCAGCCGGGCGCCTTCAAGGAGAGCCCGAAGAGCTCCAGCCTGACACCTCCGGATGCCTCCTGGATTGCACGGCGCTTGATGGGAGGGCCGCCACCTGCAAGGCTGGAGACATGACACGGACTCCCCAACAAGGCTTCCTCTTCATGTTCTAAGGGGCTCAACAGTGCAACGTTGACTCAGATGACTTGCAGTTTTTTGAGTGCGGCACCATACCATTCATACAGCAAGTCCCAGGCATCCTTCAAGGACTCTGGTGGACCGACAACGGCGTGCGGAATCGCATTGTCTCCAGGCACCCGTTTAAACGGGCAGCAAAACTGGCCCCTCTCCTCTGGGACAATCTCATAGTCATGCCCACTCAAGGATCGCTTCATGGCGGTTGCCGAGCCCACCTCTGACAGCCAAAAGCAATACAAAAAATCCCCCAAAGGTCATGTGGCGCCTCAAGCAACTCCCGGTTGTCGATCTCACCAGGGCGATCTTTCGTCCACGAGTGCGTGCGCCTTTGTAAGCATGTAGCTTGTGGACTCTTTGTGGGCTTTCCGTACTCTGCGCCGGAGTCTCAACTTACCAACATGTCTTGAGGTGTGTGCGGCCTAAGGCCATCCGTAGAACCGCCAGCACCCTGAGAAAGGTCCAGTCCTGTCCGGAAGCGGATGTGGTGAGTTGACTCGTGCGACTTTCAGCGCAGGTCAGCACCGTCTATCAGGGGTGGATCTGCCGGGCGAAGCTGCGGGCTCTGAACGCTCGGATGGCCTCGAAAAACAGTCGCCGAATAGGTCCATGAATATACCCCCGGCATGCAATGCCAATGCAAAAACATCTGCTGGGGCATCCGCCAACCCACTGCAGCCATTCAGTGTACCTGCAAAGTTTGGTGAGGCACAACTTCTAGCCCAGCCCGCACGAAACACGGAGGGAGGTACCATCGCCGGTTGACCAGGAAATAAGATGAGCCAGCCTGACAGCATCCAACCATGACAAGGGTGGCCTTGCTGATTCTTCTTGCAGGCCTGCCTTTAAGGGTTGCTTCATCAGAGGGTCTATCCGTCGATACTCCTGGCAGAGGTACAGTTCGGCTTCAGGTGTGGGCGGCACAGGGGATAAAGTCATAGATATCAAAAGACGCACCAAAACGGCGCCTGCGACTAGCACGGTGTGGCAGGGTAGAGTTGGGTGGCGCGAGCCGGCGGCTGTGCGCGCTCAGACAGCTGGATTCCGGGCAGCTTGGTTAAAGCTTGCTCGGGGCACCGTACCCTACCCCACCCCTCCCTCCATCCCCCAAGACCTTGCCCCTGCTTGGGGCTGGGCGCCTTGGCCCCGCCAGCGCATCAGAGAGCTTCCCAAGTTCTGTGGGCACGAAGTTCCCAAGCTGGTAGAGCGAAGCCTTTGCGACGCAAGACGAGCAGCACCAGCAGCGGTCAGCGCACCCGTCCCTGGCTGTTGCGCGCCATGGGGCCTGCACCTCTAAATCAACATAGAAAACGCCAGAGCCAGTTTCCAGCTTCAGCAGCTCACAGCACGCAAAGGCATGTTTGCCACACCCTCCTGAGTCCGCCATCACAAAACCTGACCTCAACCACTCAACAGCGAAGCCTAAAGCCTAACCCTGAACCCTCACACCAAATGGTTGAGGGCTTAAGGGTTTCGGTTGCGAGGGTGTTTGTTGGGTTTGCAGGCTTTCGGGTTTGAACACCCTCAACGTAAAGCTCTAAATCCAAACCTCGACCCTCGACTGCATGCCCTGGCCAGTGGATGAGCTGCATGGACGTATCTGCGCGATTGCCCCGACCACTCCACCGCCCCCCCCCCTCAAAAAACCAATACTAACAACAACAATAAGAATGATAATAAGATTAATATTAGTAATAATCCGCCGACCCCCGTGCACCCCATGGTCTGGTAAGCTCAAAATAAAAAGTCTGAGGTTCACAAAACTATACGGTGAGGCCCGGGAGGTCCTCCACCGGAGACACAGCCTCAGCCTTGATCGCCGGTAGAGGGCCTTCGCCACCTGGTCGCGGGAAAAAAACACAAAACGGCACGTGCAATCCTCTCCGGGAGCCCTCTTCAGGCCTTCCGGCGACATATCTGCCATGGAGGCTCGCTCAGTGAGTTGTCGTATTGTCAGCTCACTGAGCTTGGGTCAGGCTGGGCTACACGTACCTACTCCCCTCCCCCCACCAAATCTTGACTTATACAAGGAGAGGTGATCGCTGTCGTCATTCGTGCATGTGCAATCACATTGCATGTCAGGACGCTAGCGATGCAATGCAGCAGTGTTGGTGCAAAGCCAGCGACAGGATTCTCGAAGCGCCACTGGTCTGCGAAGTCAGAAGTCGTATCCACTTCTTCATGTCCAAGGCAAGAAATTTGGATGCATGATGAGTCCGAGGCAATTAAACGTGCCAACGTAGCACTTCAGCAACCATGGTGTCTTGGACGAATTGCGTGAAAACAACAAAGAGGCTAGAAACCAGTGAAATATGGGACACCCAGATCCGAGCACGCGGGTAGCTATCTGTACATTGGCACATAGAAACAAATACGCGGCCAGGAAACCCCAATGAAGAGCATGAGGAAGCAGTGGGCAGAGACGCATTGCTCGACAAAGCGAAGAAAAAGCTGTTCTTTGTGGCCTGAGATCCTCCTCTCGCTTCCAAAATCTCAGCTGCTTGCAGAAGTCACGCAAGATATGATGCACACCAAGTGCCGTCAGAGCCAAGGCAGGTGCGGCCAACAGAAAGTTTGGCGCTTGCTTCAGCTGCCAGTAGCAAAACATGCCTCCTTGCCAATATTTCTTCTGCACATGCAAGTAGACGCTGGGGAAGGATGCCTGGCACCAAGCTGGAGGTTGCTCAGCTTGTTCGGAAAGACTACACTGTCCAGCTTCATCAGTTTCACCACAGCCTCCCTGGACACCCTGGGCATAGCACTCCTTTTGGATTGCATATACTTGGAAGGCCAGAAACGGGCCAATGCTTATTGCCACTCCCAACGTCAGCAGGACATGCTTTCTCGTGTTTGCAAGCAGCGTCTGAAGTAGCCCGGTCCCCTTCTGCATATCTTGGAGCGTTACGTGCAAACATTGGTATAAAAGGAAACCGGCATTCAGTATGCCGTTTGATCTAAGGCCAGTTCCGATCCCAAACAAGATGGCACCCTGTAAAGGCCGGTTGAGCTCCTGCAAGAGAAGCCCACCGAAGCAACATGCTGCAAAGGGACTCTCGGTGTAAACACTGCTGAAGAAGACGTTGGCAGGCGAAAGACAGAAAACGATGGCGGAACGAAATGCCAGTAGTTGGTCCTGCAGCATCACCAAGCCAAGTCGGTAGAGCAACCACGCAGCAAGCACGAAGCACCCGTTTGTAATCAACAACCCCATGACGACGAAGTGCTCAGGTCCGCTCAAAGGAAAGACAGCGCCAGCGGCCCTTGCACTGATGGAGATGGCCATGGGCAACACCGGCATGAAGGCATAATCCTCCTCATGCATGTAGCCCTCCATGCCAATAGCTGTAAAGCGTGCTGCATCCCAGCGCGTGAAGGCCGACAGCCATCCGGAAACCCGCAGTCTCGCGACAGAAGGGTCGGGCTCATGATCTGGGATAGTCCAGTCAGACAACACGGATAAGATTATGACTGTGACGCGAGAAGCAACTGCGAATCTGATCACTCTGAAGTCTGGAGAGCTATGACAGCTATGAGATCTCCAACGTTTCCAGCGTGACTTCACTTCTGGACCAGCTGTATTTCTGACTGAATGCACGGCTTGCCCGGATGGGCTTGCCACTGGGCGTGCCTCAGCTGTGGTAAGAGGTCGTACTTTGACGTTCATGGCGGCAGGCACATGCTTGTTGGGGGTTCAGAAACTAACGAATGCAGGGTTACCTTGTCTTGCATCATCATCTGCCATTGACTAAGGTGACTAAGGATGCCCGCACATACTCGGAATAACCAAATAGCTAACTCAGCATGACTGACCAGGCAACGGCTGACTTGATCGGTGAACCTCTCTCCTTCTCTGACACGCCAGCACCCTTTTGAGCATGAGTCTAGCCAGTACATTGCAATGTCCAACAGTTCATCCAAGACCTCTAGTCTGGGATAGTCCGGGCAGTCGGTACACTGCACCTGTCTCACCCTTGGCCTAACTCGTTGTGACAGGCCAGAACAAGTGAGCCTTGAATTCAAGGGTAGGACACATCGAAACATCAATTTCTCAAAGAGCACAAAGAAAGCCTTTTCTTGTAAGCGATCTCCGCAAGCTGCAAGCTTGTCGCTGCAAGTTCAGAAGCGCCAGTGCCATCGGCCAAGTGGTGCCCAGATCTGAAGACCAGAACACTCAGAACACGCCGACTCCACCTTCTGCCAGTAGCCATCAAGGAAGGCAACAGAAACACAAAGACAGTTGGGTCCAATCACCTGGCCAAAGAATCTCGGACAACATTGACGGACTCTCGGCACAGTTTAGAACTGAACGGCATGGAAAATCATACCAGGTTCCGGCACTAGTTCGTTACCAGCATCAGCGTGAGCCAATGCGCAAATGAATTCATCATACATAACATGAGAATGTGAAACAAGGGCCACGAGCATGATCGCTTTCAAAAACATCACTAGCTCGCGAAGGCTTTGCGATCAACCTGTCGCGGAGAGCTTTCGCAAAGGTTACACAACATGCTTTAGGAGCAAAGTCCCAAAGCCAGATCACGTGTCTGCCCGTCCAGCATGCGCGGAACATGTGCACGTGCCTGGCTGGCGGCGGAGGTAAAGGTCACTTCCTGGATGCAAGACGGACCATGTGTAGATACTGTTGTATATGCACAAAACATACTTTTTACTGTCTCAAATACAATAACATACATTTTCGCATGCCTCCGTCGTGACTTCCTGAGCGCCGAGCGGTGGCTGCTGCGTTCGACGCTGTTTCTGTCAGGCGAAAGAAAAACTGTCTAAACAGAGCATCGACGAACGACGTGTGTCTTTGCGTGTCTGCTTGTTCTGCCAAGCTTTTTGTCCGAATCCGTACAGGAAAGACTTTGCAACCAGCTTGCACCTTGGTGTTCTCCCGATTGCTCACCTGCCGAACGCCGCAGTTCAGCTCTCGAGCCAAGTTGGTTCAAGACAGCGACAAGAGGCGAGAAGCGTTGATGATGTAATTGCCTGGAGCATCTGCCAGTGCCGGTCTTGCATCACCAAAGATCAGGCTCTTGACAGAAGACAGTGGCCAAGGCAGTTGGAAGACGCTGGCACCTGCAGTCTCTGTTTGCGTGACTGCAAGAACCCTCGCACCTTCAGGAAACTGCCCACAATGCTTGGAGCAAGCGTAAGCAAAAAGACTGCATTGCGCAGTTTGCGTGTGCCGTGGGGAGGTTGAGGGGATTCAGCAATGCTTTCACGCAGACATGCTAGTTGTTGCGTGTATGCTTGACTGATTTGCCTGTATGCTTGCCTGATCTTGCCTGTGTGTGTGCATGCAGGCTTGTCGGCATGCACACTTGCAGGAGCAGTCGCTTGCACGCACGCTTGCTCCCACACTTGCTCGCTTGTACGCCTGCATATGCTCGCACGTTGGTATGATTGCAGGCACGTATGCTTTCACGCATGCATGCTCGTGCGAATGCTACGTAGCTAGGTGGCCAGCACACACGCACTCATGCTCGCGTTGAAAGATTGCATGCTTGCTCGCTCTCTTGCATGCACTTTTGCATCCACCCACCCCTTCTTCATGCTCGCTCACTTGCACGCAGGCACTGACGCACCTGTGCTTGGTTACTGAATTCGTTGCACATGAGCGCGCACGCTCGTATGCGTGCTCACTTGCACACGAACACGGCACATCTGCTCCACAGGTGTCTCAACACACAGCTGACTCTCCCCAGATTCTTGTGAATCCAGACACTGTGCATGATCTTTCAACTTCAGGATGCTGCAAGCCGCGCCTGTCTCGTGCAAGTTGCGCACCCAAGTCTCAGCAAAAAAGCCACTTGCTGTCATGCTGCAACGAGACGCATCCTACACGGGATGTGAGGTCAGGGCTGGAACAGGGCTGACGCCCAATGCGAGCGCCAGCTCCTGACAGAAGTGAATGCAGTTGTGGCCTCGCAGCAGAGATGCGTAGCAGTTACAATTACAATACTGCAACTGGGATGCCAAGATGTGACATCCGGCACAAAAGAACGCGACAGTGCCCGTCTCTGAGAACCCGACGAAGAAGGTCATAAGTGCCTGCAACGTACTGTGTTCGCTGTTCACATCCGTAGACTCCAGCAGAACATTCAAGTCTGCACATGTCTGCACATTCCAGCTGCAGATGGCTCTTGGAACCTCCTGGCCATTTCGCGGCCAGCTTCGCTCGGATCAAGTAGCGCACTTCCCAATCCTGGCCATGAGCGACTGACCCCTTGACCGTGTTGCCGGTCAAGCCAGCGTGGCCTTCAGCATTGTGCTGCCAAGGTTCACCGACTGCCTGCACGCAATTTTAGTGACTTCAGATCCCTGTGTCTCCTGCATCAGCAAGTGCACGTCCTGTAGACATGTACAGGGTGGTGTCTGGGTCGAAGACTTTTGCCTGCCAGCATCGCCAAGCGAGTGCCGACATGCGCACAAGCACATCAAGCAAGCCAGCCGCACAGACCCCGCAGGACGTCGGATTGGGTGTCCGATAGAAAGCCCATTCTTCACCGTAGACCTTCATTCCAACGACAGCACGCACCAATATGCCGGAAGGAATGGAAAGGGTGCGCACTTCAATCGCTGTGTGGAAGGCACCCACAGTGTTGAACCTCAAACACATCATAACAAGGCTCCGGATCTTAAATCTTCAGATCCCAGTATTGAAACAGCATTTCTGGTCGCAAGCTGTGTCCGAGCAGGTGGCATTGTGTTGCACAGCATTGAATTTGGTATTGACAAAGCGGAAGCCAAGTCAAAGATGTTTAGGAACACCTGCCGGCGAAGACGCGCACATGGACTTTGCCGCTATGTCACTGCATGTAGACCACGGTAGACCATGGTAGACCATGTAGGTAGCACGTAGCATTAGATCATTCGGTAGCCGAGCACCGCATTTGGCAGGGCAGCTTTCAAGGCGGGCTCAAAGTGGACCACCTCACACCGCACTTCTCGAGTTTCAGCAAGGTACCAACTTCGGCATCAATTGGCTCAATGATGGCAGCTGTGCCTCCTCGATGGGGGAAGGATTGTTTGTGCAGTCACTCTTGGAGTCGCGAAACCTGCCATCAAAATCACAAAGTCTGCGCATGCCCCCTCATTGCCTCATGCATCACGTGAAGACGCAGGTAGCATGTACTAGACGTGCCAACAATGTTGTGACTTCTTTGAAAACCGATGTTAAGCACATGTACAGCGGACTTGTTTGCACGACATGGTCGGTGTTGTGGTTAAGACACGTGCTACAGGTTGCACCCGCGTTGATGAGCGTATATCCTTTCAGGGATTTCAATCCTCCAACGGTGCTACACACATCACCTTTTGTTTTGGTCTAGGGTTTCCCATTACCATAGAGGAAACACAGGTTGTCCATTAAAAGACAAAGGAGATGGAACTCCTCTGAAACCAAGGAAATTTCAGGTTTCGATAAAAAGGTCTCCTAATCTGGGTGCAACCCTGCTCCGACCCTTCTCAGTGTCACGCTCGCCCTCGTTCTGTTTCATCCATCCAGCCATCCATGGACGTCTATTCCTATGTCGCTTTCTCTTACTCCTTACTCTTACTCTTACTCTTACTCTTTCTCTTACTCTTTCTCTTACTCTTTCCCTTACTCTTTCTCTTACTCTTTCTCTTACTCTTTCCCTTACTCTTTCTCTTACTCTTTCTCTTACTCTTTCTCCTGCTCTTTCTCTTACTCTTTCTCTTACTCATCTTACTCTCACTTTTTCCACCACCACCACCACCACCACTACTACTACTACTACTACTACTACTACTACTACTACTACTACTACTACTACTACTACTACTACTACTACTACTACTACTACTACTACTACTACTACTACTACTACTACGACTACCACCACTACCACTACCACTACCACTACCACTACCACTACCACTACCACTACCACTACCACTACCACTACCACTACCACTGCCGTCGCCCCGCACCAACAAGGAAGGTGAGGCAATCCAACAAGGTTAGGGGGCCACTCAAGGCTTCCTCCGGCCGAGTGTCCTAAACCTTGAGGCATGCTCACCCAAAATTCACAGCTTCCCAAACATGCCCGTTATTCTATAGCGAAAGAACGTGTCTGCGCCTGCGGACTCCCAAGGCTGGATTCGTTTCCATCATCCCTCTGCCATCTGTCGTAAGGCAACTTGGGAAGCCTGCTGGTTGCTGAGGCCACTAGAAAACAAACGGAAACAACAGAAAACAAGGGCTGTCCACACATACAGCATCAGGTGAATTTGGGTTTAACTGTGCAGCTTTCTCCGGGCACAGCGGGGTATATTTGTTGCATGCCCACTGACGGATGTCTGTGATGTCAGGATTTCCGACTGCCAACGGAATCTTGAAAAGACCTGTACATTCTGAGAGCGAAGGCTACTGTGTTGCAGGGACTGCTTCTTCCAGCATGGGAACAAACAGGGCAGGCTGTCGTGAGCGCAAGGTCCGTGGAGGAGCCTCCATGCACTTTCTCAGCTCGAACCAGCGCGTAGAATCCGAAACTCTTGTAAGGATCAGGCCAACAGTCCCAAGCAGGTGCCGTTGGCCTGCTCAGGGATCACACGGTAGACCACTGCCATAAAGGGTGACCGTCTCAAACGTACATCACTGCGCGCAGAATCCCGCCTAATGGCATCCACTTCTTGTGGTGGACAGGCTCCTACCGGCTACCCTCTTGCATGATTGTCCGCTCACTCCGCTTCCCTGCGCAAATGCCCCTGGAACTGCTTGCAGAAAATGCTTCAGCTTGCAGCTCAGCACCACACCCAGTCAGCGCGTCTGAACTGCAGCCAATCTCGCTCTTCACCTCATCTGCTTGATGTCAGGCTCTTGAATGCTACTTCGGTGCTGCTACTGTGCCACAAGGAACGCAGGTCGTCCATTTTTGTCCAGACAGGGCAGTCTTTGTTCTAAGACGAGGTGCTGTCAAAGTCCACCGGCCCGACCACGCACCTGATCTGGGCCTCGGCCTCCGGGGCTGCAAGGGACCAAAAGGGTTTAGGGTTTAGGGTTTAGGGTGTAGGGTTTAGGGCTTAGGGCAGTTTAGGGTTTAGGGCTTAGGGCTTAGGGTTTAGGGTTTAGGGTTTGGGGTTTGGGGTTTAGGGTTTAGGGTTTAGGGTTTGGGGTTTGGGGTTTGGGGTTTGGGGTTTGGGGTTTGGGGTTTGGGGTTTGGGGTTTGGGGTTTGGGGTTTGGGGTTTAGGGGAGGGAGGGGGGGCGGGGGAGAAATGCTTCAAACACCGCAGCTTTGGGCCTCGGAGATTGCCAAGCCAGTTCCAGAAACCGACTCCCATGGAACGGTCAAGCCCTCAGTGGCTTGGTCAAAGCCCGGTGGAACCTCCGCATCACAGGCAATGTTCGCGACTTGAAGTTGTTCAAACAACAAAACCCACTCACAAATCTTAAAGCTCACATGTAGAATCATAGACGAAACTGCAGCTGACTCGGCGTCTTTGCCTCAATTTGTTGATCACCCACTGGCTGGCCGTCAATGCTGGTCTTGTAAAAGATATCGCCAGGCTGGGCAAAGGCGGCAAAAGTCATGGGCAGATCCCAGCTCCTCTTGAAACTAGTTCCTCCGCCTTTCGGCAACTTGACAAGGGGAGCCGAGGTCGAAGCTGTGATGTAGAAAGTTCGCAGGGTGTTGTTCCTGAACTCGTTGGCGCAAACATGACGGCCATCATACTCCACATGGTCTGATCGGAAGCAAGTTCGAGCCTGAGTCTCACAATCTGCGCCACAACCATACCTTGCAAAGCAATTGGCAAGAACAGCTTCACGCGCCTTACAGGCTAGGATCCTCTTTTCAGCTTTAGTTGTGACATTCCTAGCTGCTGCACGGTGTACGTTGCACTATCGCCAAAACTAGGGTTCCCTTCAGGACGCATCCTTCTTCTCGGCATACAGAGTAGTAGTGCCACTAGCATTTATGCTTCTCTGGCCGCCCGGACTGTTTACTGTGCACAGTTTTGCCTCTAGAAATCTGCATTTAAAGTTTCAAGCAGCGACTCGGGCCCCAGCTAAACTTGTGGGAGCGCCGGCCGCGATTGCATGGGAGAGGGGCGCACAAGTTGCCGGGTAAATTTCTCACTAGCAAAAAATTTTTTGCCTGCCCGTTGCTGCGTTCTAAGTCGCTCAGTGTGCAGCGCCGGCATGAGGAGCATTAGAATCCCGCTACAGACTTCCAACTTGCAGCTCCATGGAATCGTGCGGAAACCACCTTGGAATCAAGCTCTCCAGAATCAGAATCGGTTCATGGCTTCTGCATTTGCCCCGAAGTGCACAAAGGAAAATTACCCAGCTTTCTCTTATCCTTGCCGAGTCCCTTTTTCGCTGCCTTTGGCGCCTGATTCGAGCCCTATAGGATCGCTCAACGAATCCGGGGGGCTCGTGAAATCTCCTAGTGAAACTTCTGAAGCTCGGCTCTAAAGCGATTTGAGGGCCGAATCGCTGCGCGACCTTAGAATGGAAGGATATGGAAGAGGCACCACAGCTGCAGCTGCCCACAAAAAGAAAAAGAAACAAAAAAGAACGTGCTGGTGGTGATCTCTCTGCCGGGCAAAGGCGCCTTCCAAGCCCTCCCCAAGTTGGATCTCGAGGCAGGGTGTTGCCCTGGTGCATCAGGTCCTCTTCACTTCGCAACTGCTGAGGAGGGAACGCAAAGCAAACTGAAAAGCCTCATGATTCTCAGGCAAGCCTTCGATCATTTGCGGAGTGTCAGCAAACTTCGAAGGTTTTTTCGAAGGACACTGTGACAGTCCTCGTGCCAATCCGTAGACCCCGAATCTTCTTTCGAGGCACTGCCTCAGTGAATCTGCCACAAAGGTCTGACATGCATCCCAGCTCTTTGGAAAAGGATGGGCACATTCGCAGGCATTGCAGCGACCACTTCACAGCATTTTTGTTGCATTTCCACAGGGACTTCTGGGTCCAGGGCTCTTGGAAGTCATGTCGTTCATCTGGCGCTCGTGCCTTCACACGCACATGCATCTGCATCCGAGGCAAGTCTCAAGAAGGTCTCGACACGTCGAAACCAACCAGAACCAACCCCCCAAAGTGCATCATCGCCAATGCTCTGCCAATGCTCTGCCAATGCTCTGCCAATGCTCTGCCAATGCTCTGCCAATGCCTCAATGCTGCTGCGCTTCTGCGCCGCTGCTCAGGCCAAGCCTCGCTTTCTCACTGCGCGCTGTCATTGATGCACTAGATGCAAAAAGAACATGATTTAAAAAAAACTAAACGCTCGTTACGCTGAGTTTGCGTCCCAAAACGTGGCAGATGCATAGTGCACCAGCGGCTGCTCACTGCAAAGGCACTTGCAGTCTGTCCCTCTTGCTCCTTGCATTCGTTCTATAAATTTCAATAACCCTACCTCTGCAGTCGTGAGAGCGACATTGGCTCCGGTCGCCACGGTGCTGGCATCCTGTCAACCTAACATGAAAAATCAGGAGTGCGGATGACGGCTTGCAATGGCTTGCAAAGCAAAGGCTGGGCAGCTCGCTACATTGCGAAATCCTGGCGCGCGGTCCTGGCCAAGGCCGCGGAAGTCTCGGACTTTTCTTGCTGTTCAACATCTGGATTTGACTTTGAAACTCGGACCCCACTTCCAACTCGAAGCTCCGCGAACGTCCCGTTGATCTCCAGATTTCCGCTTGCTGAACATGTTATTGCGTCTCGTAGAGCCACTTCACCGAAGACTTGCAAGCTCCACCATGCAAACCCACACATGCTCACACTTTCTCACAGTCCCACAAGATGAACTCTAGAAGCCCTGCAATGACTCCAATGTGTCGGGAGCAAACCGAGGCAAAACAAAAAAATGTTGCGGGCCTGAGGTGGAAAGTGTGCGGCAATGACAAGTGGCTCTTCTGAGGGAAGCACCGAGGACTTTGCTGCGCTGCTTTCGGGTGCACATCATTAGGGCTTTGGGGCTTTGCGGTTGCCTTCAGTACTCACGTGCAGATTGCACTTGCTTTGGGTCAGCTTTAAGCCTGCTTTGCCCTTGCTTGCCGTTGGCATCTTGGGGCGTTGGGGTTGGGGCATGTCGGGGCTTCGGGCTTGCCACCCGATTGGATTGTGGGCTCAAGATGCCGCTCGGATGCTTCTTGCTGTAGGTAACCTGCTATTTGCCACTGTTTTGAAGGTTGATCTTAGGGCTGAGCCTGTAAAACGCTCCTACCGGTCCTACTGGTTTTGGGCCACGTAGACTTCCCAGAGATCAAGAGAAGCATTGGGCAAGGGGACAAGGCAGACATAATAAGAGGACACAAGAAAGACGCCCCGAACATGACCAAACATTCCCAAACCCCGAACGAGTGCCCATTCGACAGCTTTCCGCGAGCCGGCTTATGAGGAGCGTATACGGGCAGAAGGCAGGACAGCCGGACAACCTCTTAATGTACCGATGGTGCACGTTGAACAACTGTGAACATCCAGCGTTGCGAAGCACAGTCCGGGAAGTGGCGTCCGATGGTTGTACGATGCACCGTCGGATTGAGGAACGGGTATGGATTGTACGCCTGGGCAAGTTTCACAAAGAAGCCGTGAAAGAACACAGCTCAAGAAGAAACTCAGGCAAGTGCCCCAGGACCCGGCGTCTCGAGGCAGGTCCTTTGTCAAGGGCAACTTTTCTCAAATGTCCCATTGAAGCACAAGGCTTGGTGGCGGGGCGTGCTGCCAGCGAAGCCCAGGACAGTGTGCCCATGCTCTTGCTGTGCAATTTTGAACCTTGCTTGCCAGCAACATATGTCCAAAAAGAGCAGCTCTGCTTCACCTGTCACCTCTCCGTCAGATGAGTGCGTGGAGTGGGGACAGTGGGTACAATGGGGAGCGGACGACCAACTTGGCATCTTGACGGACTTGATCACCTGCGCCTCACACACAAAAAGGCCCCAAAAGAGCACGGCAAAGAGACCTGCAGAATCCTAGGGAGACTACAGAGACCAAGATTAAGCATCTAGAGGCATCTAGTCGTCACCGTGCAATATCCTTCCGCCACATAACAACCCCTGCCGGGGCACATGTTGCCAGGGGTGCAGTGCCTGCACTACTAATCTACACTCCTCTGTGGCCGAGATCGATGAGGTCGAACATGATCGAAGCACAGTGAAGGATGAGAGATCTACACTGCAGATAGACAAGTTCTACTCTCTTCTGACCACTTTCTTGCATTGCTGGCACGAATTCTTCATCGTGGTCAACTTGACTGACCACGCTGTGAAACTGGAGGGCTCCTCACAATCCACATCAGTGGGCAGGGAAGGCCATCGGTCGCTTGTAATCAAAGCTTACGCAAACATCGGATCGACAACAGAAAAACCAGTACAACACCACATATTTCCGACTTGCCAGAAGCATGCATCACATCAATGCGTTCATCATGGCACATCTATCTCCGAATCTCTCGTTGTCCACAATACCTGCAAGCTGCCAGCATGTTGGATTTTGGAGCCCAGAACTCTTAGTCTTGCAAAAAGCCGAACAACAAAGGCAGGAAGCGCACCGCACTCTTCAGGTGGGCCATACGGTCCTCGAGGTGTGATGGGCCAGTGATAAGTGCATCACATCATATCATGTTGCACATGTCATGCGCCGGACGGTCTTGGTTAAGCCCAGGACCACCAGAAAGCTGCTGCGTCTCACACTCTACAGCGAGCTTGAGTCTCATGGCCTCGTCTCTCCACGTGACTTGCAGTGCCAGGATTGCAGCACTGCCTTGACGTACAGACCTGCAACGAGCCTGGTTGCCAAAAATGCGTAAGCATTCTTTCTCTGTCCAGAAGTTTCCACAGTTGGATGCCCTGCGATTCACACACACACACACACACACACCAAGGCCGACGGGCGAGGTTGAGGCTTTGGGGCTAGAACAGCTTGCCAGGTCCTGAACCAGAGATAGTTCCTCAATGCTTCCTGGTGCCGCGAATAGTCTCCCGCCACCGGCATGCAATACTTTGGATCATCTTTGTCCCACCATGCCTTTCTCAAAGCAGAGCTCCGAGACGGTCACATGCTGACATATGCTGTGCCATTGCGCCTTGCAGGTGCAGCTTCCCGTCCTCCCTGTCTCGTCGGTTGTTGCACAGTCGAGGTCTGTGTCGCAGCTTCTTCCGGCCTTGGGCGAGCGGACTTCAACGAGTTTAACTGAGTGAACGCAGCAGGGACTCCACATGAGCGCAACATACCAGAAGACTGGCCTGTTTGGACTGTGCTGGCGGAGCGCACTTGCCGTCCCTGCACATGACGAGAGCAGGCACCACGATAGTGCCATGAAGAAGTCAGGAGACTGGTCAAACTTACAGGCTACACAGCATTCTGCAGAGAACATGCTATGAACTCCGACAGGCCTATCCCTCCAGCCAAACTGGCAAAAGACATCCTCAGCCGCCAGGGCACCTCGCGCAGTGTTCGATCTATTTTCCAGCAAAGAGAACCTCACTCAACCTCACTAGGCACGGCCTATTTCAAGAGAGAAGAGCTTGCGGCAACGAGGTTGCGGTTCGCCGACATTACAGCGCATTCCTGGCTGACCTGACGAATGGGACATCATGTTGCCGGGAACATCAGCGACTTGATGCTGAGGCATTTGCATTCCCGATCCTCCGCGCAGGTCATGTCCTCTTCACGCTGGGCTCTGCAGTACTGCACCTGACCGTTGCAGAGCTTGGTGGCGCGTTGCAAAACTTAAGCTACATGTACTTTCTGCAATGACAAGCAAGGGCTTGCACTCGCAGTACAATGTCGGGCTTGCAGGGTGTAAAACTTGCAGACAAGAAGCCCAGTACGGATTTTGACCGCCAGTCGGATCAGATGGACAGTAGAAGCCAAGATGAGGGCAGTCGAAATCGCTTTCGCACGTCTGATTGGCATTATACCTGACTGTGGTGCCCAACATGTACACTGCTTGAGCTGCTTCTCCCACACTCTCCCGCACGCACAGACCCCGGTTGCTTCAAAGGCAAACAATGCAACAAGCAAACTCATAGCTTTGAGGCAAGCGCGGCTGGAATGGCATGCATGCACCATCCAAACATCTTCGCATGCCATAGATGCAGTCCTTGAACGCTCTAGGCTGCATTCAAGTGCTGGTCAGCCATCTTACAAAGACTTCAACACATCCCGATCTGCTGGAAGCGTCCTGATCGTTTTGGCAAGGCATGCCCACCTCAGCACAAACGTCCGTCGTGCCAACTTCCAAGTTCAAGCCCTTGTCTGCCGAGGCGACGCTAGAAAGGGCTGCGCACCTTGTTTCGCCAGCGGCAAACCCAATTTGTCCACTCGGTCAACGGCTGTGGATCCCACCTGAAGACAATGTCTGCAGGCATGCCCCAAGCTGTTAAAACCGGGCTGTGGCTCCCCAAAAGCTCTCGTTGCTCCCAATGACGCCCATACAAGGTTGACACTTAATAACGGTTGGACACATTGTCTTGTGCTGTCAAACTATGCTTCTGCTTTGCATTCCGCCTGATAGAAACGTGCAAGTGCGGAGCGAAAGCTTCAACATTCGGCCCGGCGACCAGAGTGCCAAGCACACGTGCTGAGCATGGTCAACGATGGTCCTGCAACAGCTAACAATGAGATACGTCACCGTCACATCGCATATGCATTCGATATCAACGACTGTGCAAACCTGCAGGCCTGTCAACGCAGTTGCTGCAGTCTCCAGGTGGGTGGCACTGTTCGTCCGACGGGCAGAACACCTAGGAAGCAGATGCCCACCAGCGAGATCACCAGCGAGATCACCTGTTGGTCAGCTCTGCCAAGCCTGGCCGCCGTCTGCATGGCAGACCTGTCAGACTCGGCACGAGCATGGTATTGGCAAGAAGGGCAGTGAGAACACCGAGAACACCCGCAACGCTGCCTCCGGAGAAGGCTGCACACAGATGGAAAAGGCGCGATCCGTGGCACTTTTCCATCCACAGGCCTTCACTGTGCTCAGATTCAGTTTCAACCTGGGTGAACGCCTATTGCATTTAACCGGGCCTTGCAGTCCTGCTTGCAGTCTGAGTCAAAGCTGCAATAGTACTGCCGTGGATTTCTTGCATTGCAAACCTTTCAGAGAAGAAGCGTTTCCTGTCAAACCTGACGCAAGTCTTCTCTATCTCCCGCCTCAGGCGTCGCCTGCTGCTTGGGCACAGACTGAAGCCGTCGTACTGCCTCCTGCAAGCTCATACCGAGTGCATAACAGGTCTCCTGAGCTGCCAGTACTCAAAATCTCCTGTGCCACACGTGTCTCCAGCACCTCAGCAAAATCACAGAGACCGCTTACATGTGCAGTGGCAGATTGGCTAGGTTTGCTGACAACTCCCTGGGTTCAGGGCGGCATTTCTCAGAGCTTGAAAGACGTCACCGATGCGGGCGAACCTGTTGCAGTTTGGAGTTCTGAGCATTGCCAAGCCACCGCGCACAAACTGGACTAATTTTTTCGGCAGTGACTCAGTGGGCCGAGGCAAGCACTCTCCAACGCTCAGCTTGCCATCTATGTCCGTGTCAAGCTGCAAGAAGAGCGCTTCCGGCTGCGTGATGTTCTGTCACAGCGGCAGATATCAGCAGATGCTGGATTGCGGACTTGATGGAGGGCAAACTTGCAAAGTGGCTGACCAGTTCCATGCAAGCCTCGATCAGGACACCCTCGATTCGGAATCCTTCAGCACTTTTTCGGAAGGCCGCGAAGCCTTAGGACCAGTCACCAGTGAGCCCCGGGTAGCCCCGGATAGCCCCTGCACCAGAACAGCGAACATCACACAAGCGGCTGAGAGAGGTGCTCATCGGAAAGTAGGCATCCGCGGGCTCTGTGCGCTGAATGACTTCGGTCGCTTTTTCCTGCACCGTTGCACCTGCATGATACAGCATGGCAACTTTGCTTCAGCCGGCCAGCCATGTCAACCCCAGGACCTGTGCTGGTTTCCCTCCAATACACTGTCGGCAGGTCGGGAGCCCTGCCAAGAGACAAAGCTAACTTTGATCTAAGCAACATTACACGCCGTTGGGAAGCCTGCCTGTCCTCACATAGCAGAGTCAAGGTGTTCCACTGGCAGTAGTCCACCGGGCATGACGTGATGTGAAGGAAAGTCATGCCTCAGGTGTCAGAGAAGCATTCCAGGCAGTTCTTCGCAGGCGCGCTGAGATGCGCTGAGCTCTCCGCAAGGTCGAAAGCAGATGCCTTCTCCCTGCCATGTTCCGGGTAGCAAAAAGGTACGGAATGGGGTACGGCAAATGCGGGAGGCCGCCTGCGCACATTCCTTGCCCATACCACAAGCCTCGTTGTACCTCATTGGGGCGGCTGTTCGCTGCCGCCGCGAATGGCTAGGTGCAGTGACTCAGGGCACTGGGCTGGCACCGAGAACGGAGGATTCTCGCACTGGCACGTCGTCGGGGCAGTGCCATTCCCAAAAGCACAGTTGGTGCAAATCTTCCCATCCTGCGACAAATTCTTGCACAACCAGCCATGTGTCCAAGTGAGTCCTATGTCTCTAGAGGCAATGTCCCACCCACACATTGCACCTGGGCCTGCGGCATTTTCTTGGGTGAGGCATAAACTTTAAACCTCTGCTACCCTCACAACAAAACGTGCACAACCTGTCAAGAAGCATTCCGCACCCCACATAGACACTTGCTGAAGGATGCATCAGAGCTCGAGACGTCTTCTGGAAGCCCCCGCAAGTTTACGAGTGTTTCTCTCTGGACTAGGACAAGAAGGGACTCACGGTCACACTCTGAAATGATTGCACTTGAGAATGCCATCTTCGTATCACGAAACATTCACTGGGCAGCAAAGGCAAGACATCTGTCCTGGCAACCTTTTTCTCGCATAAAAAACCCTTCTCGAAGCTCTCGACAAAGAGCGCTGTTTTGATTCAGGCCTGAAGAAGTTGTTGCATGCGACTCTGTTCAATTTTCAAGCTGACGTAACTCGCTCCACAGGGATTACTGGGGTCAAGACACTGACATCTTGTGCACTGAGACGGCCCACGGTACCTCGACTCTACTATGTGTTGTTCGGGAGAAGGCGTCTCAGCCCTGTGCACCTCGAAACATGACACTTTGCTGATCTGCGCACGTGAGCACTTCGAAATACTGCGTCTGTGCCACACATTGACCTCAGCATGTGCTTTCCCTGCCATGGCCCGGCGGGCGCGTTATATAAGTCAACGCCTTTCATCTTAGATCGTGGCTGAAGCATGCGGCCAGCACTAGCCACATAGCCTGGGTCTCCGGGGTAGTTTGTAGGAGAAATCGGCAGGGCACAAAACAATGCCAACCAAGCCGATCCCGGTGCCTTGAAGCCAACGCCACTTGAGGGCATCGTGGGTGGCCACAGGTGCACATGTACTCAATATGGCTGTACTCACTATGGCTTTAAATACGATACTCATGGAAGAAAACCCCTGACACTGCGCTTCTGCTGAACAGCAGAATCACGAGGCGCCTGCATCGCAAAAGCGACGGCCGAGAACACGCAAGAATGAAAGAACCAGAGAATTTAAAGAACCACGCCTCCCGGTTTCAAACCTTCTTCCCGTTCTCACAAGTTCGGCCCAGAGCATGCCACGATGTCTTTCGGCCCAGGGCATGTCACGATGTTTTTTCCCAGCCACGGCGTCAATCAGGGCTGCGAGAATGAATGGACAGCTCCTTCCGATTTCTGACCGTGGAAGATGTGCTGCCAGGAACCGCCTGAGCTACTGGTTGCATGCGGGCGGTCTGATTGATCGTGTTCAGCCAACAGTCCCAATGCAGAAGCTCTGCAGAGTGCGGGATAGTCAGCGTCTTGCTTCCCCATCTCTCGCCACCTCTTCAGGCGCCTGACCTGCTCATCCGGTTGCCACCAACCCCCCGACAAGACTTGGCAAAGTTGACCGCGGCAACCAGCATCGAAGCTGATGACCAAGCCCAGTGGCTTTGCAAGATGACAGTCAGGTGGGGTGTCGGATATTGAAGAATACCTAGTCGAATGATCGCTACGTGCATCTGTGCACAAGTCCATTTTGAGAGCCCAGCCGCAACGCTAAGCTAGCAGAAGCATTGTGAGCATGAGAACTCAGTCCACGTTACCCTGCTTGCAGGAGTATCGTTTCCTTCTACGAGCCTTGTAATAACAACTGTCTACAGTGACGTGGTAGGCCCAAGTATCGATGCCGGTGCAAAACCCTGGCTATTGAAACCTCCCCCAATGACAAAACAGAAGAGGAGCGAGCAGAACGCCGCCAGTGTCTGGGCGACTCATGCTCTGCAAGTAGGCAACTGCAAGCACATGCCCCTTGAGGCCGCCGCTTTTATCGCCATGGGTGGATTCATCTAAGCTTCTGATACAGCCCCCATACCATAGATAGACAAGGAGTGGGGGCTCTTAATAAATGTATGGCTTTGCTGGCGGAAACGGGTTCATGGGCTGCGGGATTCCATCGCCTTCTATGCAAACCGCATGTCTATTGAAGCTGTGGTCTGGAAGTCTTGAAGGTTGCTGTGCGCAGAGTTGGCTACTGGCATGGGGCTATGCCTTCAAGCAGCCTCGATAGCGTGATAAAGCAAGTGCGAAGACATTCCGCCTCCCCTGTGAACCACGGGATGCAGCCAGGCGCAAAACATGTGGCGTGGTTGCGCACATGCTTCTTCGGCTTTGCTGAGCTTTACGTATGGCACTCCGTACAGCCTGCTTTCTCTAGGTCTGAGTGAAACACTGCTGCGAAAGTGAAACACGGCTAGCTACCCAGAACTAGCGAACCAGTGTCTTCGTCGTAGGGATGCGTTTTGTGGCACAGATGCACAACATGCCGCCAGCCCATGCGCGTGAAACCTTCACAGAACAGGTCCCTTGGAGTAACCCGCAGAGATGAGGGATGAGACTCCTGGACATTTCGGCAAATGCTCGACCCATGCTGGGCAAGAGTACAAATCTCTCAGTACCCCCAACACCGACTCAAACAGTCTGGTGCATCCCAACCATTCTGGACATCGAGTGCATTTGGGGCCTGGATGCTTGTCAGCCAAGCCATCGTCCATGGAAGCATAGCCGGTGAGGGGCTGGTTTCGAGCCTGCGAAGATTTTGTACTTCGTAGCAGGACCCACGTCCCATGGTGCCGAGAGCTGCAGCATGCGGCCTTTACGTAAGTGGCTTTGCCCACACGTCTGACGGCACAATAGCGGTCCCACCTTGACAGGCTGAGCACTGGCCAACCCTCGGAAGAACGTCGCAGGAGCTTTTTGTGGCTTTTCGGTGTTTCCCGGCCTGTCTTCTACGTCGCCAGGATTTCGGCAAAGTATGACCTCCAAGCTCCATACAAGAATTCGGACGCAGCGTGGGGGAAAGCATGCCAAGCGATGGACGTTAGAGACCAGCTGATCTTGAAGGTTTTGGTCCTGCACCGGAAATCAAAAAGGCGTAGTGCCGTGCGGGAATCACGGCCGAGGGCACCTCCATTTCAGCCAAGTTGGTGCAGAATCTCTGCAACCGCGTTCGCCTCCAATGCTGCTCCTGCCACTGACTCTTGCAAGGACTGGAAGCTGTTCTGTTGTTTTGCATTCGCTTTGTATCAAGGACTAAGTGGGGCGTTTGCAATCCGGGCATCTTTGATGGCGGGAAAGTACCACGGGATTGGAAAAAGCTCGCAGAGGCGCGCGCGTGTTCTTGACATTAATTACCTGGCCGCATCTGCCGCAAGGGAACTGAGGGTCATGCTTCCAGCGCAAAGACTTGGAAAATTGCTGCTCTGGCTTCTGGCCGGGGCTGCGGGCTCCGTGAGTCCGGCCCCTGGCCCTTTCTTTCTTGCCTCCAACCCTTGCACCACCCACTAACGCAAGAGATTCTCAGTTACATCTTTCGCTTCTCCAGCCTTGCCCAACTTAGCTTGCAGAACCTCTCAGACCCAACAGAAAGGAACACACTCCCTGCGCAGCTTTCCAACCCGAGGATCCTCGCAGGAGTTCAACTGCTTCCTGTCATGAGTCTCGCAAAACCAAGAAGTAGATCTGGGTCACAGGATGTCACAGGCAACTTTCAATTTTCAATTGGGCCAGGTCGGCTTGGCAATCGGGGCGAGGAGGGCGTGCTGGGGCTTTGATTGAAAAGGAACCCTCGGTCCTCGCTCCTTCAGATGCAAAGAGCAGAAAAAACTCAACTGACTCAACTTTCTGGGCTTCAGAAGGCACATGCCTTCATGGCGATGTTCTTGTCCTTAAGAAGCGCCTTACATGACACGGCATCGGTTGAAGAGACAACACAAAGACAGGCAAAGCATAAGCTGGCCTGCAACCGCTCCTTCTGACTCTGCAGAATGATCTTTTGCATGTGCGCGAAGTTCAGCTTCCCGCCATTGCTGGGAGGGGGTCACAAGGCCACATCCACAACAAACTTGCTACTTCTGCACGGCTGGCCTCCCCATCTCATTGAAGCAAGGCTTTAGAAGATGCTTGACCTCCAACAAAGGCTGTCTCGTGTAGGGTCTGTTTATGCACGCGGGGGGGCGAACCGCACCAGACTTTTTGAGGTGTTCTTTGTTTTGTTTGTGGCGGGTGGGTGGCGGGGGGTGGTGTGGGGTGGTGTGGGGTGGTTACGACCATATTACTCTAACGCCCACAACACTGAAATGTCCACCCTGTTTGCCTTTTACGAAGAACATACTGCAGAAGAATCGCTGAATTTTTCTGCTCCCAGACGCGCTGTCACAAGTGTTCATGCCTTTTGCGAAAATGCCCAAAACAGTGCTATCTGCAGCAAAAGTTTCGACTTTTGTGCCGTGAACGCGAAACCCTCACAATGCACGACAGAAGCATCCAAAACTCCAGTTTTTAGGCGGATCCAAACCGTAATTTGCTGAAATCTGGGGGGGGTCGCAAACTTGCGAAGCAAAGCCTGGTTCGCGTGGCAGGCAGGCTTTCCCTGGCAGCCAGGGCACCTCACTCCACGTGTAATTGTATGCCATCGCCGCAGGCATCAAGCTGTCCACAATGACCTCCCGCATGCGACAGCAGCAGTTGCTCATCATCTCTCTCTGCTTGTCTGCAGTAGCAATGTCCCCATCAACTTCCTTTTATTGGGCAATCAAAGAGATCCGAGCCCTGTTCCGAAATTTGGGTCTCTACTCAGCCAGCCTGCTGCTCCGAAGCACCAAAGGTTCAGTCTTCAGGCCATGACTGAAGCAACAACTCTAGTTGCACTTGCGACAGACATCTGTTGAGAGGCCACTTTCTCACGCACGCTGCTTGCTGAGCTCTGGCTTCCATCTTCATTCTGGAAGCTGTCACTGTAAGCAGCATCGGAATGATCTTCGTCAGTGTCCTGAATCGGATCCGTTGACTACCCTCCACAAAGACATCGTCGATCATACGTTGCGTGCGGGCAGATACACCCCAGCACACTGCCTCACTGCTGCAGCTTCGTGCCGTCGAAGCTGGCTCCGGCACTGACACAGGACCTGGTCGTTGAACCCAGAGCAACGTCCAGCACACACTTGAAACGGCAAGAGGCCCTCAGAAAGCAGCCTTGCTTCGCATTGCTTCTAGGACTTCAAGAGGCCACGGACTTCTGAGCATCCAGCGAGCAGCACATGGGGTCCCGATCGAGGCGGCTGTAAGCTTAGGACCTCAGCTTCAACTGAGCTTCAATGATTCGTTGCCCACAGGATCCCACAGGGTACTACCACAAGGTACCACAAGCAGCTGCAAGGATATCCGACAATGGCCAAGCTGCTGCTGCCCTGCAGGCTGCTATACTTGTCGGGCAATTCTGGCCGTTTGTACTTCCTCACGAAGTCCTGCAACTTGTCTGTGTATTTAGGAGGATTCTCACAGCGTAACTTGTATCCAAAGGGATGAGAGATGGAAGCGCTCCTGCAGCGCCGCGGCTGCATCAGTTTCCAAGACCAAGCTGCCTCGGGTTGGCTTCTGCATGTCTAATGCATCCACGTGTGCGAGCTCGCTGGGCCTGAAATTACCTGCACGCCTGAACAGAACATGGTCACATGACCTGATGCCCTTCCTGAGCAGAAGAAACAACAGAAACGGCTCCAACCCTCTGTAATAGCTGTAAGAATGTCTAACTGCTGCCTTGAAACGAAAATCTCGCCTTCCAGCGGGCAACATCCTGCTCAATTAAACTGTTGCAGACAGCTTTTCGATGTCAGGGGCCTTGCGACATGTGAGTTCATTCGACGTCCGTTGCGTGTCACACACAAGACTGTGAGTGGCAGCATGCACCGGGCGAGTTGAGTACGAGCGACTGTTTAAAGGAACACCAAGACCGATAAGAATGCTGTACACGTTGGCACACCCGATGCTATGCAAGAGACGTGGCTCGAAGAGAAGCAAACGGTGCCAAATCAAGAGCTGCAGTTCACGAGAATCAAGATTTATAAAATGGCCGCTGGCAAACGTTATTATCGTTCTCGGTGGTCCAGATCCAGTTTTCTGAGTTTTTTCTCTTGCAGGCGCCGAGCTGCTGCGCCAGCGCAGCGGCCTGCGTGGCTGAAGGCGCCTCCAAAGGCCCCTCCAGAAGGCCCCTCCAGAAGGCCCCTCCAGAAGGCCCCTCGAAGGCTCTTGCAATTTTGAGTTTTTTTGCGTGTTAAGATGTTTTCGTCTTTACAACTGCGCTTTCGAGGTGCTTCAGGCTCTCGTGACTCTGGTGCCATCGTGGCCAAGGCTCGTGCGAGCCTGGCGACGCGTTTGGAGGCGTCGCCAGTCGACGTTTGGCGCTCTGACTGCCCCGTGCTTGGCGTGACCTCCAGACCAAGGCCAGCATCGCGCTGCGCCCTTCGGTCTCTCGCGGGCGTCCCATGAGGCGGATGAGCTGTTGACGAGCCCATGCGCCTCATATGAGGACTCGTGGACTGACGTCTCTCGGACGCTTGTAGCGAGCGGGGCTAGTAAAGATGGGTTTCTTTCCGGCCACCCGTCTCGCTCATCTCGCTCATCCAACTCGCGGCCTGTGACTGAATGAGTGAGCCTTCGCGGAATGCCGGCGAAGGATTTGTTGAATGTTCTCTCACAGTCCGCCATGGAGCCAGGTCTGTGTCGGCGCCACTGCGAGGCAAGGTCACGTTTTCGCATGGCTCTCAAGCTACCCAAAGCCCTTACAGCTAGGAGAGCCCTCGAATTGCCTCGGGCTGCACAAGGAGGGCACACCACTGCTGTACTTGCACTCTCATGCCCAACATCCTTTGGTCCCTTGCCTGCTTCGCACGGCATCCCGCCCATGGTTCCGGATCTTCAGTGATGTCCGAAGATGACCACAACGTGCACGCGGGTGGTCATCCTGAAGAGACGGACTTGCGGAATCAGACCATCGACATCGGAGATTTTGCATTTCAGAACTGCCTTTCAAGGGGCATTAGGCGCGACCTTTAAACCCTGAACCCTGAACCCTAAACCCTAAACCCTGAACCCTGAACCCTAAACCCTAAACCCTAGACCCCAAACCCTAAACCCTAAACCCTAAACCCTAAACCCTAAACCCTACCTTGGGTCATGGACTATACCATGGCATGTGAATGTGAGGAGAACCTCCTTCTGTGGTGAGAGGAGTCCGGAGTCGCCGGCCTGCCTGCAACGCATACAAACGATCTAGTGAATTTATAAGGAAAAATGGGTTTAGGGTTTAGGGTTTCGGGTTTAGGGTTTAGGGGTTTGGGGTATTTAAGTGTTAAGCTGCAGTTTTTTGACAGGGTCGAAAGCCCTTGTTCTTACTTGAGGCTTTCTGCACCCTTGAAGCGAATTTAATGTCTACTTAGGGCCCATGTAATACTTAACACATGATTTAGCTTTCTGATGCTCACCTGAGCCTTTTTCCACTATGAACTTATTTGTAATGTTGCAAGCGAGTGAGCGAGCGAACGAAGAGAGCGCAACTATAATACACTAAAATGCCCCGTTTCTTTTCTTCTTTTGTTGGGGCACTTGCTTATATCATTCGCGCGGTTTTACGAGCTACTAAAACTATATCCGTGTGTTGCACTTGCGATAACAATATTAATGGTGTGAGAAATAGTAAAAGCAGAGGAGGAAAAGTGAAGGTTAACCACTCTCTCCCCGTCACAAATTGAGACCCTGTTCACGCCAAGAAGTTCATGAAGGTGACAGCCTTATACTGGAGGATTCGTGAAGGTAACAACGTATGTAACGAAAAGGTCCCTGAAAACCCGTACTATTATTAACTCTTTTCAAGAGGGGTTTTGCTAACTCTTATCTCCTATTTCGTTTGTACTTTCTTATCTTCTGCTTTGGTTTCTTCCTAATGGACCTTTTCTCTAGAACTGGCCTTTTGGGGAACTGTAGCCGCTAGAAAAGATAGTGTCTCAAAGGACGTCTTCTACCCTAGTTAAATCTCTTTTCCCTCACGAAATTAAGATCATACAGTGAGTGAAAAGAAGAAAAACAAACAAGACAGAGTAAAAAGCTCGGTGTATTTACAGTACATGAAGTGCCTTGCTCTATTGTATTTGGTTTCTATGGGCGCATTAAATTCTTAAGATTATATTTTGCACCCACACATCATAATTGTAGTGTACAGGCGTGCCCTTTATCAACAGGTCGTTGAACACGCATTAACAGTACTAAATTGTAGCAACAGAATAAGCCTGCGAACACGGGCACATTCATTGTACAATTCACTATGTGTGCCCATTTATCATCACACTACATCTAATGGTGAAGAGATTTGCGTTACCAAGCGAATGAACGCAGCGCAAGAACAATACTATTAAAGGTTCTGAATGAAACCCGGCGCGATACAATCTCTGGTGGATGCCTGGGCGGTGACGCTACAAGCCGTGCATCTTCACCTGCACTGAAAAACCACAACCACAGCGCATCCAAACAACTTCACATGGCATCGAACCTGCTGAACAAGACCTCAAAACATTCAACACCTGCACCGCTCGCATGCTTACAAGGCAAGGACGTTGGCGGGTCAGCTGTCCTGCTTTGCAGTACTTGGAAGCTCCTTTGACTTAGTAAGTCTACTTCGTATCCTCTATAAACCCTCTAATAATCCCCATAACCCCACTTACTAACCCTTCTTTTATGTCAAAAGGGATTCCAAGCATCGGCATTGGCAAGTCAAGTGTCCCTGCTTGCAGCATCGGGCAAGATTCGGCAACGACCCGAGTGAAGAGTCCTTGCGCTAGAAACGACAAGCCTCGTCTGGCAGACACCGAGGGCCCGCCCATGTCCACAGCCTGAAAGGCCCGGCAGAAGTCCACTGGGCCAACACGTCCTTCCCGGCCACCCAGGCACCTTTCGCGTCTCACGGGAAACCCAGCGACAAAAAGCGACAAAGCCCGGGTAAAGATAGACTGATCGACAGAGAAAAGGAGCCCCCCCCTTTAATGGAGCCAAGGCACTGAAAGAGCCCGGCCAATTCCTGGAAGCCAAGGTGGGGCTCCAAAGCCCAGGCCATTCGAGCAACCTGAGCTTCAGCTTATGTAGAACTGCGCAGACCTCTGTGGGAACCGGTTCGGAACCATGCAGAAAAGTCGGAAATTATGTTCGAATATTTCACAGGAGGAAGCACTTTGGGGGCCGCTGGGCGAGTCTAGGAGAAGTCACCACGCATCATCCCGCGGTCATGTGGCGCCATCCAACACTTACCGCAAAGAAATAGTACTTGCACCGGCGAAGATCCCAGAATGAAGCACAGCCACTGCGACAATGTACATATGCTCCTCCCCTTGCTAGCTACTGTACTTCTCGTGGTGTCTATGCCTGTTTTTCTACAATGCTATGACGAATGCACGATGAAGTTGAAAAGCGATATATGTGAGTACAGCATACGCGGCACAATTTGCATGTAGAGGCAAATATTAATCACTGACTTGTGTTCATGACGCATGGCCTCTCGCTTACATATCAGATTTGGGAGGCAGCCCCGGTGCATTGCTGTTTGTGGAACAAACGCTTGTAACGCGTTAGGGACAACATGAAGCAAAAAAGGCAAAAAGCAAAGTCACACCGTCCATAAAAGAACCCTTCAAAAAAAAGCGAGTGCACACTTGAATTTGCCGGCCTGTCTGGGGCCGAGCCAGCCGCGTCTGCCAGTATCCAAACTTCGGAAAACCTGGAGAGGAGCAACCCCACGTCGTCTCATCGACCCACCTTACATTCAATGGGGAGCCTTTGCAAGAAAGCAGCCAGCATGTACAGGAACGAGCTCGACCAAAAACAGCGACTGCTCACAATTCTGAAGCTGGAGGCACACATGCGTTGCAAGATGCCGTCAACAGCCTCTTTGCAGTCCGCTCGCGGCTTGACGTTCAGTCCGCCTGTATCCAAGCGGAGGGTTGACTCCTCTGGCGGGGGTGGTGGTGGTGCTGGTGTTGGTGGTGGCGATGGTGCTTGCGAAGGTTGTGGCGGTTGAGGTGGAGGTGGTCGAGGTGGCCCAGGCATTGGCGGAGATCCCTGTATCGGCGGAGGTGGTGGCGGCGGCAGCACTAGTTGAGACTCGCCGGTGGCCACACGTGCCATTGCGACGTGGCAGGAAACACTCGCTAGATGCTGGCTGGCCGCTTCAACTCCCAAATCCCAAAAGAATTGCCTAAAGCCATACAGTCAGCAACAACCACTTGAGCAATCCCAACATTACAAAGAAATCGAGTCTGAAGCCAGGAATGGGCTTGGCTTTAAAAAATAAACCACAAGTAGTCGACAACCCGTCAACAAAGGGTCGACGCCACAGGCAATCCCAAAACAAGTCGAGTCTGGAGCCTGAGATGTTCGAAGAAGAGCCACTCCACACCAACGCCAAGGGTTTTGCCGAGTCATTCACTGCAACGTGGCCTCGACGGTCTCTCTCGGCTTCTTGAAGAGGGTGAACAGCATCTGCACGCCCCAAGACATAATCATTGACACGAGCATCCTTCTAAGTGACGGCAGCAAGAACCTCACGTGTCTCATGATGAATCATCTGCCGGATCTCAAGGTCCTTGGCTCAAACAGCAGTAACGGCGATGAAACAAACATGAGAAGAGAGTCTAGGGCAAACGTGTCGAGATGCTAAGGAGCTGACCGTGTGGACGTGCGAACCTCCAATTCCACCCCGGAGTTTGCCGGCCTCACGCAACACATCGCAGTTGCTGCCAGAATCTGTTGGGCGCGCTCTACGCATGTGCCTCATCCACGGGCCCATAGTACGCAAACAGCTCAAGCCGGCCGGTCGACTCAGGGAGGGAACACCACGTAGTAAATGCCAAGAGCTACGCATTATGCCACCCAGCGCAGTGCGACAACATATGCCACTTAATCTATCTGCACATGTTCTCGACGACTGCGCACGGTCCTCTGGATGCTCAAGGCTGGAGGGGAAGACAAAGAGTTGCAGCTGCTCCCTTGGAACAGAGCGCACAGCAAATCGTGGAAAAAGCGTGGAACATCAACAGGCACCGTAGAGATCCCAAGTGCAACGCGGCGAAACGTCCTTTGATGGGATGATGGGCGTCTGCTTTGAGGCACGTCCTCCTTAAGAACAGGATTGGGCAAGATATCCCCCGGACCTGCAATCAAACGCATGTGTGAGTCTCGCCTGGCGTTTTGGGCGCTGCATTCATCATCAACGGAACCTGTGCATCGGCAAGGCCATCAGCGAAGCTCTCCTGCAGTGATGTCATAGCAGCGTGATCAGACACCAAGGCTCCGACACCCCTTGAACCATCAAGGGTTGTGCTTTTGGCTTTGCCAGTAGCCTCAACAGAGATTTCATGGTTGTGGGAGGGTGAAGAAGGAAACGCCGATGCGCATCACGATGCTTCACGATAAGTGGCCTTGAGGCTTCCCGTACTGGCAGCCAGCGCACTTTCCATCCCTGCCATGCCTCAGGAGACAAGTCGCGCGTTTTCCTGGTTTGCATTCCACACAAGCCCCAGATAGGGCCGAAGCCCTGCTGCACCAATGCCCCACCTTTTCACACGGGACTCGGCCACATCCTCAGGGCAACCGCTCGGCGCTGCGTCCGTGCCACCCGGAAGTCTTGAGCCAACCCAAACAGTTACGTGCAGTTCCGTGCAGCTACATGCAGTTACATGACACAGCTGACATCAGTTGACACAGAGGGGCCTGAACTGGCCAAAACAAATCTTACGTAGCTGGCAATTGCCTTTTAAAGCGGCACAAACGATCCATGAATGGAATTCGTGCTTTCAGCTATTGACATGCAGCCACTATCTGGCAATGCGCCCTTCACCTTTGGTGAATGCAGCTGAAAGCTAAATGGGGGGTTTACGAAATGAGGGGTACCTTATGGGGGTCCTTACTATAAGGCAAGGGGATCCTACTATGTGGGGGTCTATTTTGGGGGTCCCTTGTTTTCGCAACCCCCAAATCATTAACGAGTCATGACTCAGGAGTTCTTGCGAGAAACCCTACTCGATCTGCTCCCGCAGTTCGAGAAGAAAAGGATCATCAGGCTCCTGCAGCCACTGGCAAACACTGCACTATCTTCGCCCATCTGACGGAGTAAGCGCACGGGTAAAGACCCTACCCCCTTGTCCTGAACCGGTCCCTTTCATTTTGAGTTCATCCCCCCCCGCCGCAATCATGGACTCTTGACGCCTCCCTTGGCTTCATCTGGCCCACCCGTGTTGTTTTGGGGTTTGCCAGAGGGCGTCTACATCACGTGTGCTTACGATGCTCACGTGCCTCCGTGCCAGCACGACTTTTGCCTGGTCGAAGACCCTGAAACTTACTTTTCTTGCGAAAATGACCAACATGATGAGCAAATATTAGCTAGCTGGCCGGTGCTGCTACGCTTTGAGAGCATGACACGGTATGACAGCCGATGCTGAAGATGCCTAGGGCACTAAAAGACTTCACAACAACTGTGTCACAACTCCGCTCCTTATTGCTGGGACTGGCAGGGCCCCTGCGCTTCTGTCGCAGCACTCTGTGGTGTGGGAGTCGTGCACTTTGATCTGATCGTGCCATTTCCAATGCGACAACTCGCTCTTGATGCTTTTCAGGGGAATCTTCCTCACCCCATATGCAGAAGACTTCGTCTATCTCATCCTCCTCATTGGATGTCACGAGGTTGAAAAGCCTCTGAAACTGCACCATGCCAGTGGCAGCAGCAGAAAAAACAGAAGCAGTC
Source organism: Symbiodinium natans (assembly GCA_905221605.1). Classification (NCBI taxonomy): domain Eukaryota; class Dinophyceae; order Suessiales; family Symbiodiniaceae; genus Symbiodinium; species Symbiodinium natans. The sequence goes on along the minus strand of CAJNDS010002804.1, from coordinate 164,769 downwards.
ACCGGGCCGGAGTAGGTCGCCAGGCCCTCATCAGATACTTCTGAATGTCCTTCACAACTCTTGAGCTGCTTCTGAGCCTTCTGCCCCTTCTGCCTGCGCTTGGCCAGCCGCTCGCGCCCAGTCGTCTGCACTTGAAGAACAGGAACCACCATTCCACGTGCCTGTTCGAGCTCGGCGGCCCGTTCTGCAAAGTTCGAGTCCGTGTCGTCACCACCCCAAGCATTGTGAACCTCTTCTTTATCGTCACCATGCGCAGAGCTAGCTGTCGCGTTGGCAAGACCGCTGAGCATCGACATCATGCCAAAGAGGTTGCCGGCTGTGCTCTCAGTGCTCTCTGCACTGTTAACTTCCAGATGCACTTTTTGTTTAGCCTGTGCTTTCTGCCTTCGTTTGGCTAACCTTGCCTGCGCTGCTGACTCCGTCGGGGTTCCCGGGATCTCTATACCTCTTGCTTGCTGCAGTTCGAGAGCTCGCTGCCCCATCATTTCCTCCGTATCTTGCTCCCCCCAGGCATTGTGGACCTCGTCCTCAGATTCGTCTGCGCCCGAAAACGTTGCCCAGCTAGGAAGTCCACCGAGCATGCGGGCCATGAGATCTGTTGCTGGGGCTTCTGCTGCACCATTTGGAGCGCCGCTTGCCGCAACGCTTTCCACGTCGACCTGCTTCTGAGCCTTCTGCCCCTTCTGCCTGCGCTTGGCCAGCCGCTCGCGCCCAGTCGTCTGCACTTGAAGAACAGGAACCACCATTCCACGTGCCTGTTCGAGCTCGGCGGCCCGTTCTGCAAAGTTCGAGTCCGTGTCGTCACCACCCCAAGCATTGTGAACCTCTTCTTCATCGTCACCATGCGCAGAGCTAGCTGTCGCGTTGGCAAGACCGCTGAGCATCGACATCATGCCAAAGAGGTTGCCGGCTGTGCTCTCAGTGCTCTCTGCACTGTTAACTTCCAGATGCACTTTTTGTTTAGCCTGTGCTTTCTGCCTTCGTTTGGCTAACCTTGCCTGCGCTGCTGACTCCGTCGGGGTTCCCGGGATCTCTATACCTCTTGCTTGCTGCAGTTCGAGAGCTCGCTGCCCCATCATTTCCTCCGTATCTTGCTCCCCCCAGGCATTGTGGACCTCGTCCTCAGATTCGTCTGCGCCCGAAAACGTTGCCCAGCTAGGAAGTCCACCGAGCATGCGGGCCATGAGATCTGTTGCTGGGGCTTCTGCTGCACCATTTGGAGCGCCGCTTGCTGTTGCACTGGACGCTACGCTTGCACTAGCATGGATCTCGGCCGACTCTGAGTTTCCGACTATGAAATGGCTTGGATCTACTTCTGCGTCCGGCACTTCCCCGAGCTGCTCTTGCCTGCTAGCTTCACGACGAGCCCCGGTCACAGAACCATGCGCTATGGCCATACCAGGACTCGTGACATCGTCGGAGTGGCCAAGGAACCCTTGCAGGTCGTTGGGTTCCAGAGTTTCGAGGTTTGCAGATTTGGAAACCTCGGACTCCCAATCCGAGAACTCCTCACCAAAATCATCTTGACCTGCAGCTTCCACGTTGAAAAGGCATGGAACTTGAAGTAACAGTGAACGAGCGTGAGCCTGCTTTGCCCTTCAAGTCCTGGCTCAAGTTGGCCTTAGCCAGCCGATTGCGAGGCACGAGCAAGCCATAGTGGTACCAATGTCTCCGCTGGCGATACGATAATCTTGCTCCACTCGGTGTGGGGTTGTCAAATTTAACTATTCTCCGCGCCCACTTCTGGCCCGGAGTCCCGCCCGGTGTCCAGGCCTGCCTCCCCCTGTGCCCATTCCCAGAGAGGGCCACAGAGAGTCTCGCCGAGGAGTGATCCCGAGAAAATCCCGCACCTTGCCGCCCGAGTGCCCTTGGAGTGCCAAGCCCCATACTCCCCAGAAAAGTAGGCAGAGAGTGCTGGAGTTCCCTGGAGTGCCCGCCCAAAGAATTCGCGGAGAGATGGGCTCCCACATCGGCTAGCTGTGGGGTGGGGATGACCGAAGTAAACAAAGTATTTTTGGGGGGCATCACGAGCTATGAATCGCGAGCGCAGCCTGGCATAAGCACAGAAAGCGCCCCTCACGAGCCCAACAGCAGGAACAGCTTTGCATAGAATTGCCAGCAGATGTCTTGGAGCTGAGCACATGTGCTGGGGAGCGCTGGGCACCAGGCTGGGCATTCGGCATCGCCAGCCACACCAGGCTCGGGGGCCGGTTCTGGGGCTGTAAGTACACTGAGTACGCCTGAGCTCCAGCAGCATCGCACTATTGCACGACGCCTTGCAAAGAATCCATTCAAGAGGCTTGTGGCACCAGGAGATTCAAGCACTTCGTCACTCTTGTCTTGTCGAGCTGCTGCCTCAGCCAAGTCCAGTTTGCAAGCTGGTCCTGTTTACCCCTGTGGCTTCAGAGACAAAAAGGGCTCCAGCTCGCCGGAGTGTGGAAGAAAAAAGTTGGATGCGTTGTGAAGGGCTCGACACGGGCCTTGCTGGCACGGGATGGCACCAGACCACACCAGACACATGGAGACTCAAGACACAGAGAGACTCATGCAATGCAGAGAACGCCGTGCGATCCTAGATCCCATCTGCCCTTGACAACAAGCGAGTGCCAGGCCGTCCCACACTGGAGAAAGCGTTTACACCACGTGCCTGTTCGGAGCTACTGCCAGTATATTCTTAGTTTCTGTCACAGGGACGCGGTCAACACGCATTGCCGCAGAGTGCCTGCAAAGACACGGATTGGACATTGTCACGCAGGAGGTTCCAGCGATCCTTACCCTTGACCAAACCTCCCTTGGCCGCATCTCCAAAGTCAAAGTCTTTTGCTAAGGACTTTGAGGCTGGCGAGGCTGGCGACGCTGGCGACAGCAAGTTCCAGCGATCCTTATCGCTTGCCTTCACTGCCATGCCCCGCGCATGGCGCTTAGGCCTGAAGGCCTTGAACACCTCAGTAGAACAAATCCTGCAGTAGTAGAACCCTTATCACGAAAACCTGATAACCCCTGAAAGGCGCATGGGGTTGGCTAGCTTCCTGTAAGGGTGCAATACCAGTGAGAGGACGTATGCGCAATGTGCACGTGTCACTGAACGATTTGAGGCCGGCGGTGAAGCGGGAGCAAGCCTGTGTTGTGACCAGCGAAAATGGCAAGAGAGCTAGTGCAAGCATCTCTGCGGTGCACTCGTTGACTTTTTTCTCCCCGGCAGGCAATCCAGGCATGAACGACATGAACCTCTCACAAACGCGAGAATCAGATCTCAGCTCCCGTTCGTTTGCTCGCTCTCATTGGGTTCTGCTTCAGGCTGGCAGTCAGGATACTCGTTTCCAAGAGCTGCCGGCGCCTGCACCACTGGTTGAAACAGCCACGGGCGGGGCACTTTCGCAGGGGGCATATGGCTGCATGTTCTTGTCGGGCTTATACCTCCTAGGATATTTAGACTCTCCCAGGTGCAGCTCCCTTCACAAACGTACGTAAACATTTAGTTTACAAGATGGTAGGCCTTGGCGCACTCTACGGCGCCGTACGGGGACTTGCGGTCCAATGCTTTGCTTGCAGTGACATACCTGACAATGAAGCTGGCAGTCCAGGAAATGCCACGATCAATTTCAATAATCATGCACCATCCTGTCACAGGGCACTCGAAATGGTTGCCCCGCAGGAAAACGTTCCAGTACGCGAGAATCTCCACGACGACCCCATAGACAGCCTGAGCCGCCAAGGTGTGCACTTTGCAAGAAGCATCAAGAAGCCACATTGCGGCAGGTCTGCACTTTGCATCCTGTGACTGGTGTAAGGAGCCGCGCCATGATGGGGCCAAGACAGAAAACACAGTCAAATACCAGAACCGCTGCCAACGTAAAGGACTTGGAGCCTGAACATCGAAGCATGGCGACAGGCATCGGACTGAATGGGAAACCCGCAGAGTACATCTGTTGCCTCGAAGAGGTCCGAGCCACCAGCCTTCAGTTTGAAGATGTCTAGACATGTAAACACGCGCCTGAACCAAGCGAGAGCCAGGCTATCAAAAGGGACGACGCCGCCATCTTCCTTGTGCCAGATTAGCTTCTTCTCCTGAAGTCGAGCTGCGTATGGGCACTGCCCGGCCCACCCTCAAGACCAAACATGCCGTGTCATTTGCTCACGGAAACCTTTGCCTGCTCTCCCGGCGTCAGGAAGCACTTTCGCAGCATCATGTAGTTTGAAACCTGGCGCGAGCACTGCGGAGATGTCTGCCGGTATCCTTTGGATCCCTTCGGCCAAGCCGGGCAGGTTGTGCCATCAACATGGCGAACGGAATCACAATGGGCCAGGTTAGCACCTCAGAGCGTGTCCAGATGAGACAAGCCAAGGGGAACTGTGCCTGGGGCAGGAGCCCATGCCCCAGCCAATCCACACAGCAGCGTGTCACCTTGCAGAACATCAGCACGGTCGAGGGGTGAGTTGTATGGTCTGCCGGATAGGCCTGATGACATGAGCTGCGTCACAACCAGCTCGTCGGGGCCTTGGCATCGGGATTCGGGATGGGGGACGGAAGTGGCACATCACCGGATGATCTTGAGGCCCCTGCACCAAGGAACTTGATAGCCACGTGCCACCCAATAGACGGTGAGAACCTGCAGTTCTTGTTGTCGATTGATTGCAAGGGCACAAGCCTTCTCAAGCTGCGGGAGTCCACAAGCACGTCAGGTTGGCGGCTAGTGCAATCGCTTGCGTCGTGGCCACCAGGTGCATCATGACTGGCTTGAACACCTTATTGACAAAGGTTCCAACTCGGCCGCTCACATCAACATCGCTTCAGAAGATCCTCCTAACAACTCGGGCGCGCTGCATTTGCAGGCATGTACAACGTAGCTATGCCGATCTACGTGAGGACATGCTGGCACTCTGTCACGTCTTAGCCAACGGCCACCTTGAAAAGCATCCACAGGAACTGCACTCCGAAAGAGGTCACCTCGTCTCCCCGCAGCTATGCAGCGCAGTGCAGCGAAGGCCTACACTGCTGGTCAGCGCCGGGAACTGGAACAACGTTCCAAGAATGCATAGCCTGAGGTGCGCACGGGCACGTTCTGCAGCATATCCCAAGCCGCCAGTGCAGCCTCAGAGTGGAGGTACACGGCGCAATGGATTGTGGGATGTGGGTGTCGATGCTGAGGACAGCACATAGGAAACTTCGGCTACGCCTTGTGCGTGCCGCTTGGCCTGCAACCCCAGGTCCACGGAGTCTAAGTTTGCACTTACCATCAACAGGCACTCGAAGTGCTCAAGGTGCCTGCTGCCAGCGTTCTTCCCAGGACTTCCAATATGACTCTGACGAGTTCACGGACGTCGACTTGGCCGGTAACATCACCTCAGCACGCAGGCGAGCCCTCAGGCGAGCCTAAGCACTCCAAAGTCTTGCTTAGGGCAACCTCGCGCGCACACACTGATGCAAGAATGCACTCGAAAGTTGCAAATGCACTCATCCACACGACACACACACACATGCAGAAACACACACTTTCAAATACATCAGCGACGCAAATGTTGGGTGGGTAGAGCTGTATGGAAGTGGAAACGATGAACAAACCAGGATCGCAGGTACATTGACACGGGGTTGGTGGAGGGGGTCTTTGGTAAAGGGTGCGACAACCGACCTGCATCACAGGGTACACACACACAGGACTAAACCCTGATAATTTGAGCTGCAGTGCCCAGAATGGAGAGACGAAGCAGTTGTAAAGTGAGAGATGGCACCCATCCCCCTGACGCGCACGATGGCGCCCAAGAACAAGAAGACAAGGTGGCGAAACATTGTGAAGCTGTGTCACAGACCGTGCTGGGCGGTGATCAACCCACTGTTGCACATGGCGAGCTCCCTAACGCATGCGGATGCACCTGCCCTGAGAAAGAGAGCTCGAACATGGGCTCGAAAAATGGAGACTATTTAGAGAGGTAAACCTGACATAGTGAGCACATGCACATATTCCTATTCAGGCAATCGCTTGCACATGCACTTCAGCCGCAAACGCCGTCGGCATTCGCGGCTGAAAGGAGGTCTGATCTGCAAAGCAAAGAACCTCTGAGCAACGTTCATCCCTGGTGGAGAGGTAGCCCCGACGAGGGCCGCTGTCAACACACATTTTCAAATGCATCAGCGATTTGGATGGGATAGAGTTTGTTGTTGTATGGAGATGCGGACGGTGAGTTTGATGATGATGAACATTGATAGAAGTGATGATTGGGTCCAGTCCTCCCCACCAGACTCCAACAATTAATGAGCAACTGCACGCAACAGTGCCCCAAGGCAAACCAACCTAGATCGCAGGTACGTTTGGGGGCTACATGACAAAAAGCAAATGGATTCGAGCCTCAATGGCTCAGCCGAGGCTAGCCCCTACCCAACCAACCATGCCGTAAACACAGGAACAACATGAAGAGTGTGATCCCCTGCCCCACATTGCCCACGCACGCTGCCCTCGGACTCTGTTGCCAAGGCCAGGGTCGCGACAGGCTTCACTCGAACCAACTGGGGGCAGGCATCCTCCTGCATTCGCTTCACTTGTCGCTACTTCGACGACGCTTGGCGTGCCTAGCGCCACAGCTTATACACCTTGTCAGAAAACGCACAACTACTCACATGAAATCCATCCGGAACGGCCTCCGTGCTCTGAGACATCTTGTAAGCGCTGTAGAACCAAGCTTTCAGAAAAGCATGGTGGTCCTGCCAAAAGGAACTGCACGAGCAGCGAGACAGTCGAAGGTACATCGTGTGTCCTCTGCGATGACATCTCCATCCCAACAACCGACATCTCTTGCGAGCTCAAGAGGCAAGCTGTATGCACTGAAGACCTGGCACGCCAAGTCACGTTTACGTACCATGGAGCCAAAACCAGAGGCCCGGCATCAAATCAAGTGGGGGCGCCATATGGTGCGCCCCATAAAGCACTCCGCTGACGCCCCCAAACTCCCACAGAGAGCTGATGTACCTACAACACATGATGCCAAGGAGGTCGGGCTTCTGCCTCAGTCGTGCTGGGCTCCGCACCCCCAAACACGCGAAACGACTGGACCTTCAAGTACAAGGAAGCGCTCTCCATCTCAAGGACGACACAACTCACAAAGACACAGAACCTCAACTGGGTGTTTGCAAAGGAAGAGCTTAGAACCCGACTTTCGTAGAAGTTTCGCCACGGCAACTGAGGGGCCTCGCTGAAGCATGACTTGAAAGCATGACTTGATATGACTTCTGGAACTCCACTTGTGCCAAGCTGTCTCTAGCTGCAGCTGTGCCTGCCACATGGTGTGCAAGTGGCTTTTGTCCTGCAGACCCGATAGTTCCGGTAAAGGCCGACAACAGCCTGCAAAGTGTGCCAACAAAACTACATCATGCATCATCATGCACATCCTCCTTCAACTTCACGAACTCCGAGCTAATGTGCTCGAAGTAGTTTGGATGCATTATGACATCGGCGTCGCACACAGTGAGGACCTGGGATCAACGTGTCTGCAAAGGCACCCGTAAGCGGGTGGCTGGGCTGGTTGCATCATGCTTGTACCTTGTTGGACACTTCTTTAATCAGAAGAACTGCCCCCAAGATCCTCCTACCATATCAGTGCTCGATGGCAAACAAGCCAATGGTAAAGAGCAATCCCGCTCACTGGTTGGAGCGTAAGCCGGCAAGGAAACCAAGCCATACCCATGGCTTCTTGCAGACCATGCTGGCAAGAAACTCCGAGGCTTCGAAAGACACCCACACCCACGAAGCATATGCCCATCCCCCGAAGGCTGAACCAGGGCTGCATTGAAAAGCAACGAGCTAAACACCAACGCTAACCAAAGCAAGTTTAGAAGTGGAAACAGGGGAAGTCGTTCGACTGCAGCTGCAAATTGGCTTTGTAGCCGTGCTCGCTACAGTCATCATGCATTGACTTGCATGTTGCTTAACGCTCTCAACGTACGGCAGCTCTCCAAACGCCCTTCATGTGTGAATCTGGGTAAGTCAAACCTGAGATCAGCGCATCTCTGTCAGAAATGGTCAGCTCCTTGCACACCTGACCGCAGTCTTGCGCAGAGAGACATGCAGAGACCCATTGCGAGTTCCAGGATCCGCGAGGCTCCCTGTTCTGCCTGCTGCACCGCCCATTTGACGTTGGACGCCTTGCCCTTCAACTCTGGATCCTCGCTTCCGTCCAGATGTTCTTCCTGCGATCATCTCAGTTGCTTGGATGACTAGAAGATACTACAAGTAGAAGCCTCCCTGGCCAAGCAGCAGGCTGTCCTTCAGGCCCGCCGGATGATGAGTCGAGAACATCTTGAAGAACTTGTCCTTGAACTTGACCTGCGCGCGCTGCACCATACACAAACACGTCAAATAGGCATGGGAAAGGTACACGCGCACTGCAGGCCTCCATTTTGGCAGCCTTTTCTCGGGCTTCAGCTTCTCTTGCCTTCCAGGCCAGAAGCATGTCCAAGGCGCCGTGGGCAAAACATTGGCAAATAATTCCCCTTCTCTGCAAACTTCTGTACGGCCATGCTCAAGCCCAACTCATGAGGACCTCCATGGCCAGCACTACGATAAAACCACGAGAGCCACGGGCCTGGCAAAAGGGCACAAAACGCAGGATTTGCAGGACTTGCAGGACTTGGCCTCCAATCACGACAAGATCGCTCGTTAAAAGCCTGCCTCACCCAGGCTTTCCAGCGTGGTCTCCAAGATGCTCTCGTCCTCCTGGAAGGTCTGGTGATTGGACTTTGCTTCGGCCAAAGCCCTTTCCAAGGCTTTGCCATCACATCACGCGCTATGCTGATCCTGGCACGGCACACTGTGAGAGCGCATGCCACAGTCCTTGTAGTTCGGAAGCACGATGGTGTGCCGCACATTATCCTGTCCACAGCACCACATGCGAGTCAATCGTGTTTGTGGGGTCCTCTTGTCGGCACGGCGCCTGGCTTTCCGAATCAACAGGGCTGGAGCTATCGCCGGCCTCCTTCTTCCGGAGCTCTTCCTGACGAACAAATTCTGGGCTGAGCAGCCGGTGGTCTAGTCAGCCGTACCCTGCAGCATTACATGCTTCCGCGCGGTCCTCAGTTGCATCAACGCCGAGCATGCAATAGACAGCAGTGGAGACAACCCACAGCCACATCGCCACATTGAGGGTGGCCGTGACCGTGAGAAGTATGAAGGGATTCCTGTCCGGGCCGAGACAAACAGCAATGCATAACTGTACACCGGGGTGCAGACTTTTTGAGAACACAAGCCATGGGTGCCAAAAGACGCCGAAGATCAACAAACCGACCTGAGCATCTCTGCAGTCAGACGGTCAACGAGGCTCTACACTGCCAAAAGCCACCAAAAGGCAACAGTCATGAAGACGAGGAGAGGAAACGTCCGGGCCACAAGGGCAGCTGCCCGGGCCTTCGCCACTCCCACTTGCGTACTTCGGCAAAGCATGTGAAAACAGCTGAACTTCTCAGAAACTTGCACATGGCAGCACCGGCCTCATGGATGTTGACCTTGTAGAAGGGATAGAGCGGTTTCTCATCTTTACCATCCATCAAAGACGCCCGCCTGGGAGCGGGAACAAGCCATTCGAGGTTTTGGAAACCCTGCGCATTGCAGACACCCAAAGCCCAGGCTGCGCACTTTGAGGGTTCAATATCGGACAAAGAAATGGTTCAGTATCCAACATGTTGAGCCAACAAGGCTCTGGCCAGTCGACGAGAGCTCGGGAGGCAGTCACTCACTTGGCAAATACCGAGACATGAAACAGGACCACAATTTCCCTGCAAAGAACCGGGAGTGGTGAAATTTACGCTACTCCTTGGCGGCTGGTCGATGACCCCGAGCCTGCTTTTTGGCGCCTGGCTTGGGTGAAACGTGCTCAAAGCTGCTTCAGTCAGTAGGGACCTGCCAGCTGTCATTTTCAGCAATGCTCCTGTGGAAACTTGGGCGATGGGAAAGGCACAGGCCTGGGTGCACGCCCTTCCCGCCCTTCTTCACGAAGCCCTTTCCACCATCACAGCCAGCACCTCCATCAAATCCTTTCTGCGCGCCATAGCCCTTGCCGAAGTCATTTCCATAGCCGCCTTTTGTATCACCGCCGTAGCACCCAAAGCCTTTGCCATCACAACCACCAAAGCCCTTGCCACCATCACCACCAAATCCCTTTGGTCCATCACCTCGAAGGCCGGGCGTGCTTGGCTCTTTGCTTCTGGGCGTTTTTTTAAACCCTTTAGAGCTGCTCATTGCTTCTCTCATATGTCTCTCACTCTCGAAGCCATTAAAGGCCAGCAAAAACGGTGTTCCTCGAAGCCCAGTGGCCCTTGCCGCCAAAGCATCCCTTCTTACCAAAGCCTTTGCCATCACCTTTGCCATCACCTCAGCTCCGAGAGATTCTGAGCCAAGGCCGAGGTTGCCCAGGGCTGGCCGAGGCCACGGCCCATCGGAGGGTGCATGGGGTTCATCGCCTTGCCGAGCAGAGCCTCGAAAACACACGGTGCCTTTTCATTTTCTGTCTTTTTTTGATCGGGCAGAGGGCTTTGCGGAACCCCGCAGAACTGTCCTCGCGAAGCCGGTCCCCTTGATTTGGTGGTGCCGGCGGCGCAGCTGGTGGCGCAGGCGGTGCCGGAGGCGCTGGGGGCGCCGGCCTGATTTTACACAATTTTGCGTGTTTCATCCCATCACCCTTAGAGCGTACGGATGTGTACAGATGAAGAATACCCTGCCACCCCCCATTTTTCTGGGTCACACGCGGAGCTGGCGGCGCAAGCGGAGCAGGTGGGGCGGCTGGAGGTGGGTTGAGTCCCTGATGCCAGGGTGGATTTACGCTCCGGGTTCCAGCATCATGCACCCACGATGGCGCAGGGACCTGCCCTGCTGGCAGAGTGGTAACACCAGGCCTGCAGAAGCAAAATGTGTGGCCACTGTACTTTGAGTCTTTGAGTGATGCTCGGCTGCAGAGTGGGGCCCACACATGCCAACTTGCTCCTTCGCCTGCAAGAGCACAAGCTTCTTTTGTCAGCAAGTCCAGACACAGAGTCTTACCTACTTTACGAACTTCACAAACGGAAGATGCCACCAAACTGATGCATGGCTTTGCCTGCTCAATTTGCTGTTCGTCACCCTTCTTCAGCTGCACCTGCAACCGGAGAAAATGTCGAGTTGACAACTCAGCACAGTCGCACACTGCAAGGCTTCACAAGTGCGACGACAAACTGTTGCACTCTCTCTATCAACTGTCCGTACAGTAGGCTTGCACATACATGCTGCTTGTGGTCAGCACCAGACTCGGAAACTGAACTACAGATTCTGACATTGCGAAAACATGAACCGGGCGACTTTAAAACGTGGCTTCAGGAAACCAAAACCTGGATTCGTGCTACTGGAAACCCCCCCATTTTTCCTCATCGCCAACAAAAGAAGTATGGAGGCCACCCACTGGGAAACCGCCGATTCAGGAAGCTGGAAAAAATGGTTTCGGAACACGTGGATTCGGGAAACTGGCAAACACAGACTCGGCTTTCGCGCTCCCAGCTTCAGTCGATGCTTCCAATCTAAGATGATCATCCCACGTTTTTCGGCATGCAGGCATGCATGCTGTCGAAAGTGTGGGGTGTGGGGCGGGGGAAGTGGGGTGTACTGGCAGGTAGGGTTGGGACTTCCTGAATGGGGCACTTCCTGTTTCGTGAAGCGGGCAGTCGGTTAGGTTAGCTCCGGAACTAAGCAGTTTCCAGCAACGGGCAGGCTTGAATGGCGAGATGTCAGCTTCCACAGTCGCGTGAGGACAGTTTTTCCTGAATCGGCGCCAGCTAGCGGGACCCGACTAGAATCCATGGTTTCCTGGATCGCGGCTAGTTTCTAGCGGCACACTCGATGCTCGTACGATCAGCAGAGCCCTGCTTCTGTGCCTTCAGCCACTTGCCTTCGACTGGAAAGCCATGCCTCACAGCCACAGCGATGAGAAAAAAGAGAGAGGAGTGGTGGACACGACCTGAACCGGCTTTGGCTTTGGTCCACGTTGGACGTTGTTATGCAAAGAGACAGGGCCGCGGCATCCCTGCAATGGCGGCCTGAACAGAAGCCAGCACCCCAATTGCCCTCCACCCAAGAAGGGATCATGTGCAGGGCCACCCTTCCCAGAGGTAGCGACATGCTTTGGGGGGGGGTGGGGGGCACTATTGAGCAGTTGTGCAACAGGACAATGGCAAGCCTGAGCGGATGCTGGTGCATCGAAGGACACAAATCCAAAGCCACGAGGCCGACCGCTGTCGTCCTTCTGCACCCTGCGCATTGCACGGCTCACAAGGATGCAAAGGATGCACAGCTGATGCTCACATCTGCTCTCTTACAGACCCGACCCGCGGATGTCGCACCTGCAGCTCAGGATCTTGCCGAAATGCTCGAAGTGCTGACGAAGAATATCTTGGCAGACAGATTCAAGCACATGGAACATTGACATTGTAGCGTTCACGGCTGCAGCGGCTGCAGTCACAGCATTAGCTTGGGACTACAGGACTCTGTGCACACCAACAAGGCCATGGAAAGTGAGCTGCGCAACTGTCTGTCAGCAAAGGCTGCAGTCACGATCAAAGAAGTGCAAACTGAGATTGAGTAGCGATAGACAATCCCTGGTGGAACACAAGTGGTTTCAGAATGAACAGCCAGTCCAGTCATAACAGTTGGGATGCACTCGGCGAGCCAAGGGCCAGACGGTCATCCCAGCTGTTGGGAATGTGGTAGACCTTACACGGCAAACACTGGATGGAAGCTGAATTGGCGGAGGAGGGAGGGGCTATCTAGGGGATCGTTCGAGACATTCCGAGCGCTGCGCAAAGAGATTTGCACCAACAGGACCCGACGTCGTTGAGCCCGCGGGCTCGTTGCTTCCCTGGGTCTCGCACATGCCCCACATGATCCGCACTCTCACTCCAAGGGTCGCTCCATACACGCTCCACCCCTCTTCGATTCTCGCACTTTCACACGAGTCATGGACATGCGCTGCGGCAACAGAATCTTGGGCAGCTCGGATGGCAGCTTGTGCCTCGAACTCTCGCATCCGAGCCAGCCCCAGCAGAACCGGAAAGCAGCAACCTTACCTGAGCTCCAGGATTTGCCGCTGATCGCGATTGCGTACTTCTGCCTGGGACAGTGAGGCTTGAGAGCAGCTGCTCCAAGGTCTACATTCAACCAACAACAATCAAATATTTTGACTGCTGCAACGTATGTTCAAGAAGGGAGCCTGCCATCAGCTGCGCAGCCTTCCAACATGAAAGATGTCTCTGAAACCACAAGGCTTGCGGCAGCTTTGGGCTGAGGCCAAGACTGAAAGGAACTCTGGTGGCGGCTTTACCCAAAGAGTTTGTCGGGTTACCGCGTGGTAGTAGTAGACCTGCATACATGGCACATGCTCCTGACCCTGGCCAGGTTTTTGGGAAAGGGAGGCCATTCCTGCCCCTCTTTCGTTCTGGCTTCCTTCCACGGGCTGTCCTGCAGCTTCGGTGGTGGTGCAACTACGAGCGAGATGCGTCGAACGATGCACCGAGGTCTTGATCATTGGTGCTTCGGACTTTGCCAAGCAAGCCCTCGCCAAGGGCCTCAGCTCAGGCCAAAAGATGCAAACAGCACTGGCACTAAATTGCAAACAGAAAACATGGGATCTGTTGCTTCATCCTGCTTTCCGAAGGGCTGCATCGACGATGGTTGAAGTGCCTACCAGGGGCTTGCCATCCAGTCGATCACGCGCTGCCTCTCACATGGAGCATTGTCGGGCGTGTGCGTGATTGGATGACCACTTGCAAAACGTCAAAGTGCTGGATGCGGTGCATTTCCGACAGAACAGGCGGATGCATGGCTATCTGCTGGCTCGGCACCCCCAGCTGACCTTTTAACTTAACAGAGAAAAGCAAAATGAATCGAGCCGTCCGCCGGTTGCTTTGAACCAGGTTTGATCCAGGTGCAGAGTCTTGCGTTGGATCCTGCATGATCCCGCCACGCTCGAGGCGCGATGTTCACGACCCTAAGCCGAAGAAGGGATCTCACTCGGCAAACTGGCATCCAGAACACCTGCGCTTGGGGAGAGGTAGCATGGGCCATGATGCAAACCACATATCATTGTGCATACCAAGAGCACCTAAGCCTACCGCGCCTGATGCAGGCGCCGGCTGCCGTGATGCCCGCAAACAAGGCATCCTAATTTCTGAAGTGTTGGCTCTTGCCCTAACACCAAACACACGTCCAAGCCTTCATGTTGTCCTCTGTCAGCTTGGAAGACACAGGCACATCCTGAACGTAGCTGTGCTTCAAGCTGTATCTAGCTCTCGCTTGGTATCATCTCTGTCCTCCAGCTTTCGCTTGCCTGCAGCTTCAGAGGAATCAACAGCTTCCTCTTGAGCAATGACCTGACGTGCAATGTGCATTGCAACTGTACCGGGCGCTCACTTCGACTCAACTTCAGAAGAGCTGCGGCCAGACTCTGCCAGATTGCTTCAAGAAAGCCACCCATGAAGGCATCTCCGGCACCTCACAAGTCAGCGCTGCAAACGCTGTGAAGATGACCGTGCCGTCCATTGCAAGCGGTCAAGGCGAACACCCACATCATCCACGAACTCCTTTCAAGCGGCAGCCGAGCAGAAGACAAGCATACAAAAAGTGCGCAGCGGCACTATCTGCCTCAGGTGACACGGCCGGAACTGGCACTTGGACGAGTGCCGCGTCCTTGCGTTAGCTGTGGCTACGAAATTACAAATTCCGGCCATGGCATGTCGCAGCTACTGTAGCTACTGCCAGAAACAGCCATGGCTCAGCGCATGGCTGACTTTGACTTGATGCAGCCCACACCTTTCGAGCCGCGAGTACCTATCATCCAACCCCTCTGCTTCCATCGCGCAATCACCTTGGGCAGTGTCGAAGGTGCAGAGAACGCCCGATGCAAATGTCATGATTGAGTCATGGTGCATGGAGCAGCTGCAGCGCAGCTCGACACTGCTCACAGCATGGTATTGGTATTGATGTGTCGGACATGCTTTGTGACCTTTGGCCTGCTTTTTGTCGCAGAATGTTGCGGAAACGCATAGAGCTTTGTTGTGGCACTGGCGAATGGTGCGAATCTCCAGACGTGCGTCATGTTTTCTGAAGAGCGCAGGCTTGCGCAGAAGTCAAAGCCTGCCGCAAGATGAGGCTGAAGCAAGGCCGAAACCATTTATGGCAGGAGGTCTAACTTCCAGGTTTTGATGGCAACTGTCGGGTCTGGTTTGTCCGTGTTGGGCTGCATGTTGTCTGGCAGCCCTGGCATGCTTGAAAAAACAAAAGGAGCTGTGGAGGTTGCGAGGAAATGCCTGTAAACTCATGACTGCTTGGACGCGATGAACTTTGATTGATGGCATAGATGTTTCCTGGGTTGCTGGCATGATTGAACCAGTTCCGAAATCTCTGACCGCCACAGCTCTCAACTTTGCAGTGCTTGCACAAAAAAAGGATGCTGAGGCTGCCGCTTCCATTGCGGCCTCGTAGCTTTCTGGGATGGGCTTGGACGCCGTCTGAGCACAGTCACTCAAGATGAGAGCGCAACTCTTGTCACTCGTTTCTGACGTATCTACACTTCATATCGGAAATGAGCCTTGCAAATGGACGATGCCAGCTGTAGAACCTCGACTTCGTTAGCAAAGGTGAAGTCGGCAGCACGAGCAGCCTCCTGTCACAGTGTCACATGCATGAGGACAGGCCACATGAACTGCCAGAACGGATGTCTGATGAGACTCTCATGAGCTGTGAAAAACAAAATGCTGCTAGATGCTGCTGTACACTCTCCGTCCTGCACACAAGGAAGCTCCGTGCACCACTCAGCACCCACAGTGATCGCTAAAAGGGGCATGATTCGACCTTGCGCGGCAACACCCACACAAACGGCAGGGACGGTACCACATAAATTCGGCAATGATGCCTAGAACTCCTTACTCCTTATGCTAAGGGCTGGTTGATTCTGAGCTGGACGCTCCCTGTCGCTGTAACATGCGGCTGGGTGCACCAAGACAGCATGGCGGCTACTCCTGCACCAAAGTGTGCGCGCATGACATGATCACAATGAGCTGGCCCGCTCTTGGATTGTTGGCTCCTTCTGGATCTGCTTGCGCATAAAACCTTAGATGATACCGAACTGATAGTGCCTCAACTAGCCGTGAGCAATCTCAAAGTGTGACGCCATATGGACCATGCGACACATGCGGCACCAAGGTCGCAAACAACTATCACGCACCAAAAACAAGAAGCAGGCACTAAAACCGAAATCATTGCACCAAAAGGCACGAATCCGCACCAACTGTGAAAACACAGTACATGCGCAGCACAACATACAAGTACGTGAGGCCCACGAGTTCACGCACTAACGTCACATCAGAGCAGTTCGAATTAGGCCAGCTTAGATCGATTCAGATTGTACGACGGCAGTGCTACACCACTCAGACTAGCTTCAGCTGCGATCAGATCAGGTTAGGCCTCTTTGTCTGATCGGAAATAGTTCACGCTGGGGATCTGGAGCTGTCAGTCAACTCGATCTCATCTGATCTGATCTGATCCCAGCTGAGCTATAAGCAGTGTTGCAATGCTGTCGTACAATCTGATCTGACCTCGGCTGACCTGACCTGAACTGCTCTGATGCGACGCGCTGCACTAAGGGACTCAACCTTTGGCTTCACCGGGACTTGCCCTTGCCGATGCTCACGTGCCCAAAGCCCCTACAACTCTCAACGCCTGACAAACCTTGAAACACCCAAAACCCCTCAAAACTTTCCGCGCGGGACCTTAAACCCTAAACTCCTAAACCTGGACACCTTAAACGTTTTAACGACAAAGAACACGAAAGAACTAACCCCGTGTTACATTCAATCCCCCTCCCCAGCCTACAGCAACAACATGTGGGAGCCATGCTGCCGTTTTCAGACAGGTCATTACGGATACCTCGCTCAGGGCTCAGAACACCCGTAGCCAGGGATCGCTGTAGCCCCAGGTGTCTTTTTGACACGCTTTGCTGTGTTCGCCATCGGCCTGCACCCGACCTCGCCTAACTGGCACCGACGTGCCCGAGCCAACAGGGCAAAAGCCAGGCGCAGAGTACTTGTCTTTTCGCAGAAGGGTCCTTCGAGCCGTGACGTGCAGCTGTTACGACGACACCACACAGGGCCTTGTTGGGCCACCCACGCAATCATGAGCAAGCAGTGGCAAGAACAAGCCTACCACTGGCGCTACTGGCCTGGCACGTGGTCTCCTCGACAGCGTGGACGTGGCCCGAAGGAACGCGAGGAGGAGGCACCTTGGCGACGACGACGTCCTTCGGAAGCACAGCCACCGAGTTTCCCCGGTTACGCTGCTATGCAAGTGCCCAAGATACAAGAGCTTTC
Organism: Symbiodinium natans; assembly: GCA_905221605.1. Lineage (NCBI taxonomy): Eukaryota > Dinophyceae > Suessiales > Symbiodiniaceae > Symbiodinium > Symbiodinium natans. Next base: position 147,401 of record CAJNDS010002804.1, on the reverse strand, counting down.
AGCTGTCAAGACAAGCGAGCCTGCTGGCTCGGACCTAATACAGCAGCTGCAACGTGCGGTGAACTTCGCACGGAAGTCGGAGCAAAAGGTGAAGACTCTCACTCAGGAAAGGCAGCAGCGCGCAGAGCAGTGGGAATGCTACCAACGAGATTTGAAGTCCAAGTATGAAGGAGCACTACAAGTTCTTGCAGGACATGCAGAAGTTGGACTCTTCTTTGGTGGAGGCTTCGGCTGCTTGTGCGCAGGCCAAGGAGGTGCTGAGGACGACGGCGTGCGGCCACGCTTTGACAGACAGTGCTTCCACACCTACCAGCACAGCCAGTCAAGCCTGGGAAGAGATGATTGCGACTGTACCTTCGGAGCTTGGCCCGGCTGCCGACAGCCAGGTGTCAATGGATGCCCTTCTGAAAGATGCAGCGCAAATGCTGCAGCCTGGTGGAATCGGGGCCGGAGCGTTTGGACACGCAATGCCCTCTACCCCACGGACTCATTCAACCGCAGCACCTGCCAGGACGCCAGCCCCAGTTCCGCATGTGCAAGAGCCGCCTTCGGCAGCGCTGGCTGCCCTGGCCAAGTGTTCCTCAGCTGCCCCTGCGCAGACTGGGCCCCCGCCCAGCTACAGCCAGTTGTCACCAAGCCTGGTCAGTCACGACCCGTACTTGTCCTCTCCAATGACTACTGCAGCCCCAGCCCCTTCGCCGACCTTCACTTCGCACGTCAGGCCAAGCGCGACCAGAAGGTCCTCGCCGCACGCTGGTTACGGGCCGCACCGCCGGGCGCCCGTCAAGGAGAGCTCCAAAGCTGCTACATCGCCTTCTCTGGAACGTGCTGGCGTCTCCAGGGAGGGTGCCAACAGGCTCGCCGACAAACTTGCCGCCAAACGCGCGGCAGTTGGAGCAGAGCTCCGCATTCCCCACGATGCGCCGGCGGTCTTCCTCGACGACGATGGCGACGATCCGGACCTCAACGAGCCCGGCCAGGCTTCAGGTGTTGGAAGTATGAGCGGAACGTCTTCCTTGAGTCTTGGAACACTGGAGCGACGCATCTGAATCGCTCCTCCGTCTTTTGTTGTCTCGGTGAGTGCGTTGAAGGGCGTGATGGGCCGCCTGGATTTGCTCATTTACCGAGCCGACGGGCGCTGGGGCTGACGTGGGAGTTGCATGCGACAATGCTGTGTACATAGGAGGTATTTTCCAGGGCTTTTCGCAATGCCTTTGTGCATTTCACTTTGCCTACCTGCCTGTTTGCGCAGATCCAGCCTGTGACATGCGTGGCGCGAGGTTCCAGTCCTCCTTGTCGCAGCCCGTCCATGCGAGACGTGGCACAGTCCTCTCTGTCCTTTGGCCGGGTTTCTTAAGTCTAGTTTGCGGACCACTCCAAGGCGCTAACTTTAGCTGCCGAGTGTGTGTTGCTAGTCTACCTTTTCGTAATTGGGTTTGGCATTTTCAGGGTTACGCAATGCCGTCAGTCACGACCGACCTTTGCAATCTCCACCTCAGGCTTCCTGTTTGGTTAAGCCGACAATCCCTTTGTGATGTTGGGTACCCTTCGCCGGGCGCAGTCACTGGCGCACATATGTTGTTGCCATCGCTTGCGTGTTGGCTGAGACCCCTGACTGGGCGTCTTTGCGTTCCTGTTTGCGCTCGTGACCTCATTGTTCCTGAGACCTGCAAATACCAAGGTGCTGCGTTTGGCTGCTGTGTAGACAGTTGCGCTGGCCGAACGTGCTCCTTGTGGTTGCAGTCCTCTCTTCACAGCAATCCCCTGCTTGCCCCTCTGGCGTCTGCCTTTGACTTGTGGTTGGCTTGCGTCAACGCCTTTTCTTGGGTCTTCTTTGGCGCTCGGTGCTCGACTCCACTTCGGCTCTTCTCTGTCTTTGGATCTTCCCTGTCGCAGCTCGCCCGCTGGAGGCTGAGCATAGTCCACGGCCCTTTGCGCGCGCCATGTCTTGCAGAAGCGGATCTAGGTTCCGTCATGGCTCTCGTTGGCGCTTGGTTGTGGCGAAGCTTGGTTGGTGCGGAGCACGGTGCAGTTGGTGTGTTGCTTTCCTGCGGAGCCTGTGCCACTGCTGGCTTGATAGCGCTACTCTTCAGAGCTTGGCCTGTGAAGGGTGGTCGTTGCAACATGGACCCTGCTTTGCGTTTCGTTCGGAGCCTGCTCGGCCCTTGCTTTTGCATGTGGATTTGCGCTGACTTTGCATCTCCTGCTGCGGCCGCCGCAGGTGGGCCCTTCGTGGGGCCAATGCTGACGCACCCTGTGCCATGTGTTGACCAGGCGGTTTCTGTTGGCAATGACCTGTTCAAGTCGGGCAATGAGCACGTCGGGCCTCCTGAGCATGGTGTCAGCTTTGCCTTCCGCAGTTGGCAGGGCCTTGTCTTTTGTAATGCGAGGGCGTTCGGATTAGCGCAGTGTAAGCGAGAACGCAGGGGCCCCTTTGTTTCACGGCTCTTGATGGAGCCAGCCTCATGGTTGCTTGCCTCTACCGCTGGGATTGTCTGTGCCCTCTTGCATATAATCGGCTTTGCTAGGCCGCGCCCTTTATGGGCATGTTGCTGGTGTCTGCTGGTCTTGGCTCAGTGTTGCTCAGCCGCCCCTTCGCCTGGCATCCTTGCTGACTCTGCCTCCGTATTGGGCACGTCTTTGTCTGACATGGACGCACCTCGCCTGCCCTCCCGCATCTTCCTCAGGCAAGGTTTTGCTGCTCACTTTTCTGAGCATGGTCTTGAACACTTGGGACATGAAGAGACGTGGCATACGTGAAAGCTTCTCCAGCGCCTTCTTGCTGGAAAAAAGAACAGTCGGAGAAAGTCTTCAGTCGAAAGTTGACTAGACGCACAGCAAGCACCTTATCTGACCGCCCCCACGAAGCGGCGCCTTCCTTGTCTCCTCGTACAAACTGGCGAGTGGATGACGCAAAGCTTTTCGTCCACCTCTGACACACAAGCTCGCAAAGAGGACGACTGTGACGCGAAAGCTTTTCGTGCAACTGTCTGGGCTGTCGCTGCCGCTAGCAAGAAGCTACGCAAGAAACCGCACAAACTCGCAGGCGGACGACGCTCGGACGCAAGTTTCCCACTTGCTGGAAAAAGAACACTCAGAGAAAGTCTTCAGTCGAAAGTTACCAAGCACCTTATCTGACCGCCCCCACGAAGCGGCGCCTTGTCTCCTCGTGCAAACTGGCGAGTGGATAACGCAAAGCTTTTGGTCCACCTTTGACACACAAGCTCGCAAAGAGGACAACTGTGACGCGAAAGCTTCTCGTGCAACTGTCTCGGGCTGTCGCTGCCGCTAGCAAGAAGCTATGCAAAACCGCACAAACTCGCAGGCGGACGACGCTCGGACGCAAGCTTGGCTGTCACTGCCGCCAGCAAGGAGCGATGCAGCTCTGACGCAAGCTCCGTGAGCAGTGCCTTGTCGAGCGCTGGAGCCGAGAACGCACCGACCAGTAGTACGCACCCAGCGCCTTCTTGCTGGAAAATGAACAGTCAGAATGTTTTTTTTTAAGTCGCAAGCTGCCTAGACACACAGCAGCATCTTATCAGTGCCTTGTCTCTTCTTTGTCGCCGGCAGTCCCTTCTTCCGCAAAAAAAGACACACGTCTGCCACTACTACGCAAAACAAAAGTCTCCAGCTCCCGACAGCCACACAACGTCTGCTTTGCAGTCGTGCTGACGCTGGCCAAACACATACTCCTACAACAGCCCTGGCAGGGTCATTGAAGACATGGAAACAGGCTGGGGACGTCGCTGCGCACCACGTTGTCGTCACCAACGTCGTTGTTGACGACGTCTCAGAACGTCCAACACGCATAGTTTTGGGGCTCCAATGTCGCACGCGCGCGGGGCGCGAAAATTGGGCATGGCCCCTTCGTGTTACTTGGGTGGGCTGCCCTGTCCTGTCTTTGGGCTTGCAGTCTCCCCTTCTCTGTGAAGGACCCCCCCCTCCAGGCATCATGAGCTCCCAAAAGCCTTTGCCCAGCAAGGAAGTTTCGAAAGAAACGCAGGCTGCTAGACCCTTGTTACTTTCAGAAAAAATTGATGCGCACAAGCTGTCAAGTGGTTGACGCTATGAAGTGACGCAGGCGACAACCTACTCCAACAAGACAAAATGCAAGAAACAAATAAATTAGCATTAGGGCCAGCTCAAAAATTTGCACCACCAAAAACCAACCACAATCCACAAAAATCCACCAAAGCCGCCAGCAAATTTCACCAAATCCACCAAAATCCAGGTCCAGCACCACCAAAAAGTCCACCAAAAAGTCCACCAAAAAGTCCGCCAAAAGTTCACCGAAAAACTCCACAAAAAACTCTACTAAAAAACTCCACCAAAAACTCCACTAAAAAGTCTACTTGAAAAAAATCCACAGGTGGGATTCGAACCCCCTCAACTCTTTCAGGCTCAATCTGAGAGGTAACCACACCACTGAGCTACACCCTCATGCACATTCCAGATTGACCACTTTTAGTACAATTCAACCACTCCCAGACCCAATCCTAACCACTCAGGCTGGAACCTGACCACTCAGAATTGCAAAAAGCCAATCTGACCACTCTCACCAGCAATCTTGACCATCAGCCCCATAAAGTTTGACATCAAGCAAAAGCTGACAGCACCCTAAGCGCTTCCCAGCCGGTCCCCCAGGCCAGTACTAGGCGGGCTCTCCACCGCTTAACTTCGGAGGTCAGAAGAGATCCGGTGCATTCGGTGAGATATGGCCGTCAGCGACTCTACAGTCATTAACAGACTTCAAGGTTTTATCGCTGGACTTCTAAAGTTCTATCCTAACCTTTGAGCCACATGGCCACTGCTGCTTCCGAAAAAATAAGCAAATTCTGTACACTCCCAACTCAACATGCGAAAGCCTGCTTCCCAAATCTACTAACTTTGGCGCAAGCTCGCTAAGCAAAAAAACTCAGGAACACGAGCGAGCAGCTTTTGGCCCCCACCAAGTTGAGGAGCAGCACAGCAGCATCAAATTCCCCTTGCTGTTGGCAACAACTCCTATTTAAAGCTAGTTGCCTCTCAAGAAATTCTGCTATGGATGACTCCATCGGAGACTCCTAAGGCGTTACAGGCCTCAGAGTGCAGTGAACTGCTCGACCCTATGAGAGCGAGCTGCTGGATCTCCGCCCAACGCTAGCCAGGTAAGTTTACACAGGAGCTGCTAGTCACTTACCTGCCAATGAACATTTTTTGAGCATGGGGTACAGCAAGCTAGCTGGGCCTTCGACTGATAGTAGGTTCCTGTTCCAGAAGAGTTCAAAAATCTAATCAAGAGATCTAAAAAAAACTTGGTACACTTCTCGATTTGTAACCTCTCAAACCCTGATCCGTAAGGCCTTCGTGGCCATGACACGATTTGGCGTTTTGGTCTTAAGGGTGTGGGCACCCTGACCCTGGACCCTGAACGTCACAAGGCTGAGACTTCCTTAGACTCTAAAACCTTGCTGGGGTTTCCCAATAATCCTTTACGGGGTTTTCCTTTTACGGGATTCTACCCTCTTTGGGGGCATACCGGAGCGGTTTTGGAAACTCACAATCTGCCAAGGCCCCTAAACCCCAAAACCACCCTAAAACCCTGAAACCTTGCTGCACCCCTAAACATCCCTCTCCGAACCCTAAACCCTACCCACCGCGAAGCCCCTAACCCCCCTGCAACCGAAGATTGCTGGAACATCATCCTCTGCAAGCTGGCGTCTCAGCCATCTGGGAGCCTGCGCAGTCAGGCTTTGGGCGCTGTTTAACCAAATGACACATTTTTGGACTTGCTCCTTTCTGGGCTTTGCAGCTTCTGTGCTCTTGCATGATCCGAGAATATCTAAACACAAAACCCTAGTTTAGGATTTCGGGCAAGCATTTTGCTCAGTCAGTTACGAGTAAAACCATAAAAAATCCTGTCAGGACACAACGCGTTGCGGAGTTCACCAGGTTCTAGCATTCTAGCATGTAAGGCCGGCTGAGTTCCGGGTTGCGGTTCCATTTTGTACGGTGAGCATCTTCGGTTAGGGCTCAGGAGCTTGGAGTTTGGGGCGCGACGAATGTCAGGGTGAAGTCCTACACCCTACAGCCTCAAGCCCCTGTAGCCTGGAATTATTCCAAAGTCACAAAGAACTCCTCGGAGCTCCCTTTCCCTCAACTGTGCCCGTCATATTTTCGATAGGGCTACTGGGTAAAGCGGGCTGCGGCGCTCGGGCCTTGGGCGGGGGCATTCGTGGCAAGAGCTCCAAGGCTTAGAACCCGAAAGCCCTGAGCCGCTTTGTTCCGCTCTTCGGCGGGCTGCATGCAACGGCACTTGGATCTTAACGAGTACTTGTACCTGGCAATGTAAATTGGATCGCTAGGAGTAAAAGCAATAATACCTTTTCGTAGTGGAAGAGTCATCAAGATCCAAGTGTGGGGCAAGCCATGGGCTGAGGCTGGAGCTGACAAACATCATACGGCAAGCCGTCGTCGTTGTTGCTGCTGCAAAGATAGCTTGCGTGGTTGTTCTCGAGTGGAAAAGCAAACGACTCGAAAGAAGCCATTTCAAGTCTGCTCTAAGACCACTGCTAGCATAATTGCTACATCCTTTCATGTGCTCAAAAGTGGACTGAACAATAGTCAATAAATGAGCATCTTTTCTACATCCAGACCTGAAATGGAATCCTGGCGGGCGTACCATAGACAAACCAGCTGACTGAAGTGAGTTGCTTAGCGCTAACTTCATTGCCGATCTTACTGAATACTATAAATTGTAGGCAACATTACTGCTCAATGACATTCGAAGAGACTTCAGTCAACTGGCCACATGTTTCTGGCACCGCTGCTGTTCAGCCAGGATTGCGTTGTCCTGTAGAAGTCATATAAGACTTCCCAGTGCCTCCTCTCGAGCTGGGGGCCTGGTCCCGTAATACTACACCTCGGGCTTTGAGGGTCATATTTCTGGACCAGTCCGAACGCCTTATCCACATGCTCCCACGCCTCAGCCCATGACTTTCTGCGCTCCACGGGCAAAACATCTCGCCTGAGTTCAAAGGCAAAATGTCTCATGGGCGCAGAAAGAACCCTGTTGCAAAAAATGCTCCAGTGTGCTTGCCCCGCGCAGTAGAAGCAGCCTCCCCCCGCAGGTGCCGACTGCGCCGGAAAAAAATGCTTCAAGCCCTCACACCAATCGAGCAGATAATGCGACTGCTGGACTGGCGTGAGGGCTTCAAAAGAAGCACGGCCTGCAGGTAGGGGAGGAGCCCTGCCGTCTACTGCAGCACCTGCCGCAGGAGCAGCAGCAGCAGCAGCTGCTGCAGCAGCAGCACCTGCAGCAGCAGGCGGCGCCTCCTCCCCCCCTGCTCGCTCATCTACAGCCTCCCCGAGAAAGGCTCTTTGGCCTCTCTCCTCCTCCTCCTCCTCCTCTGGCGGCGCCTGCGGTTTCGGAGGTTTGGGCTTCAGATCTTCAACCCTAAAACCCAAAAGCCTAAAGCCCTAAGCGTCATAGCCTTCATCTACCTTAACCTAAACCCTTGTCACAAATCAGATGTGGGTGTTGCGACGTGCGCCGCGGCCTTCACGGCCTGCGTGGCATCGGGGCCTACGGCCTTCTTCCCAAAGTCCTAGAGGCCCTGGAGCCCTAAAGGCAAGCTCCAGCGCGTCATGGCCTTCTTGGCCTGGTTCCTGGCCTTCACTCGCCTTCATTGGCTGCCCGCACAAAGCCCGAAGGCCCCTAGCCTAAACACGCAAACCCTTAGCTTGACTAAAGCCCGTAAAGCCCTGAAGTCGGCAGATGATTGCTAAAGGCTTGGCCAAGTTTTTTTTCTCCCGAAAGCGCGGCGATGGATTTTCAGCAGGGGTACTCTTCGGAAGGTTCTTCGTTATATCGTTGATGATGCACGGATAGACGTCGTGATGGACAACACATCATTGTGAACGCCTCCTACGCACGGCGGGCCCGCCAACATCATTCGTGGGCTTCGGCCCAACAGACATTGCTTGAAGTCAGTCTGTGTCTCACAAAACCCACATCGGACTTTGTGACAATGTCTCAGCTGGGCTTTCAAAGCTCTCCGTTGCCGCCAAGAAGTTGCTGGATATTCCTTCCAGCTCTTGGTCCTGACAGGGGCGGTTTTCAATTTTTTCGCTGGGATTCTGTCACCTCTGGAGTTTTGGTGGAGGAGGGCAGCTACTGTCTCTAAGTCCTGCCCTTCATAGCGTTCGCGGGGCGCCTTGACGCCGGCGTGCGGGAGGCATTCACAATTTTGTCCGCGAACGGCGCCACTCTTGGTGTTGCTGCGACGCTGGCGCGGGGGAGGCTTTCAGATTTGCGCGATTAAACGACGCCGCGACGCTTCGAGACCGCCTGCTACGTGGCCGTGGACACGTCGGCCATCGTTCTCGGGGGGTGGAAAGCCTGCGGGCTGGTCGACTGGCCAAGTTGCAGGGGATTTCGCGTGATTTTTTCAGCTTGGAGATTGTTGAGGAGCTCGCACTCCTTTGATTCCCCAAACAGCGCTTGCATAAATGGGGTTCTTACGTTCAGAGTAAAGGAATTGGTTGCCGGCCGCAACGGCGCACGCGGCGGTGGGGCGGGGCCTTGGTTTCGACGCTCCCGCTGTGGCTTCGCGCGCATTCCGTAAGCGCTTCGATGCTCCCGCTGTGGTTTCGCGCGAGTTCCGTTGCGTTTCGATGCTCCCGCTGTGGTTTCGCACGCCTCTTCAGGCCTCTTCTGGGGGCCACTTAGGTTGCCGGCCGCAACGGCGCGCGCGGCGGGGCCGGGCCGGGCAGGGCCTTCGTTTCGACGCTCCCGCTGTGGTTTCGCGTGAATTCCGGCTTGCTCCAGCCTCTTCTGGCCTCTTCTGGGGGGCGGCACTTAGGTTGCGGGCCGTCACGGCGCATGCGGTGGGGCGGGGCCTTCGTTCAATCGCGCGCGCGCCGGACTCCTCGGATGGCCAGGCGCATTCGACCGGCGAGGTCGCACAGGGCTTCACGCGTTTCAAGCAGAGCAGCCGGCTTGTGAGATCGCCGAGGAGCTTGCGCTGCGGATTTTTGTTGAGTCTGCTAGGTTGTCAGTAGCCACGAGATCCATCACGCCATCCATCCATGAAAACCGTCGACACATCATCGGTAACGAAGTAAGTATCTTCCCGAAGACCACCTCCGCTGAAAAATTCTCGCCATGCTGTGGGAAAAAATTTTGGCCGGTCAGCGGCGCCCGACAGCCTGAATCCCTGAAAGGCCCAGGCCAAGCCCTACAGCATCTGCCTGCGGCTGCTCGAGCTCGGCAGCACTGATGCCCAGTGGCATCCCTCTGTGCCAGGAGCCTCTCCAGTACTGGATCAGGAAGTCCGCCTTGCGTGGATTGTCAAGGTTTTCGTCTTGGGCCCAGATTTGTCTTGGACTTCACACGCACACTCACACACACACACAAGCACAAGCACACACAAGCACAAGCACACACAAGCACAAGCAAACACACACAAGCACAAGCACAAGCACAAGCAAACAAGCACAAGCACAAGCACAAGCACAAGCACAAGCACAAGCACAAGCACAAGCACAAGCACAAGCACAAGCACAAGCACAGCACAAGCACACACACACAGCACAAGCAACACCACACACACAGCAAGCACACACACACACACAGCACACACACACACACACACACCACACACACACACACACACACACACACACACACACACCACACACACACACACACACCACACACACACACACACACACACACACACACACACAGCACACACACACACACACACACACACAACACACACAACACACACACACACACACACACACACACACACACACACACACACACACACACACACCACACACACCACACACACACACCATACACACACACACACAGACACACAGAGACACACACACAACACACAGACACACACACACACAGACACAGACACACACACACACAGACACAACACACACACACACAACACACAGCACACACACACGCACACACGCACAACACACAACACACACACACAGCAACACACACACACCACACACACACACACACACACACCACACACACACCCCACACCACGCACAACACACACACACACAGCCGCGACACCCACCCACCCACCCACCCACCCACCCACCCACACACACACCCACACACACACACACACAACCACACACAACCACACACAACCACAGACAACCACAGACAACCACACACACGCACACACACACACACACACACACACACACACACACACACACACACACACACACACACACACACACACACACACACACACACACACACACACACACACACACACACACACACACACACACACACACACACACACACACACACACACACACACACACACACACACACACACACACACACACACACACACACACACACACACACACACACACACACACACACACACACACACACACACACACACACACACACACACACACAAGCACACACGGAGCGCGCCTCCAAGCTGGGGACTACCGTTCTAAACTCCTCGAAGACACGGATGCAAAAATTTATCACAGGCTGCTTCGCTCGCGGCTCGCTGATGTCCTGCGCAGTATTGCGCACCCTTTGCAAGCAGGCGAACTGCCAGGGACAGGCACTGACTTGATTGCGGGCGTTGCTCGTGCGGCCTGGGGGGCCATGCTCGCGATGCGCAAGCCGGCCTTGCTGTTGTTCGTGGACATTAAGTCTGCCTTCTACGCGCTGGTGCGTGAGGTTGTTGTTGGAGCCATCCGTGCAGAATCCGACGAGCCTTTGCTGCGGCTCTTTCACCGCATTGGGGTCCCTCCGGCGGCCCTGCAAGAGTTGGGTCTACAGCTTCAACGTCTGTGTGTTCTCGCTGAAGCAGAGGGTTCAAGCCACTTGCATCAGCTCACGGCCGACTTGTTCCAGGGCACCTGGTTCAGGCTCGAGTTACTTGAGCCCATCACAGCCACGGCCAGAGGTAGCCGGCCGGGTGACCCAGCTGCGAGTGTTGTCTTCTCACTGGGTTTTGCAGCTTACTTGCGTGCGGCCACGGCTGCGCTCAACACAGCTGATCTGCTGCCGCGTTTGCCTACCCTTCAGGGCGTGCCCTTGATCCGGGAGAACACGGGTGAGCTGCAGGTGCCATTCTTGTCCTGGGCTGATGACCTTCTGCACACCCGTTTGCATGGCTGTCCTCAGCAGCTGTTGACTGATGCGATAAGTGCCTCTGAGCTCCTTCTTCGGCATAGCGCTGCCTTTGGGCTGGAGTGGGGTGCGGGCGTTACAAAAACTGCTTTCATGTTGCATCTGCCCGGGACTTACCGCGTCGAGGCGCATCCGGCCTATGTGCTTTCGGATGGGCCTTGTTTGCGCGTAGCGCATTCCGTGTACGGGGCCTTGGACCTTCCCATCGTGCAAGCTTACAAGCACCTGGGTAGCATCTTAACTGCGGACAACAGCATGATGCCGGAGATTGGGTATCGCGCTTCCCTGGCTTACGGGGCGTTGCAGCCTCTTCGCCGTCCTTTCTTCACTAGTGCTGCCTTCCCACTGCACACGCGAGCGACTCTGCTCCGGGCCAACGTGCTGTCCAGGTTTGTCACGGGCTGCGGCGCCATCCCCTTGCTCAAAGGCCCTGCATTTCGGCGATGGTGTCAAGTTTACGTGAGTCTCTGGCGCGCTCTTTGGAAGCGAGAGGGTCGAGAAGGCCTACTGCCTCACGCCTTCGTGACCATGGCTCATGTCCACGACTGCAGTTGGCGGCTTCACGGGCTTCACTGTTTCGTCGTTTTGTTCAGCACGGGTCTGCGTTGGCTTGGCACTGGCTGATGTCGGCTCATGAGCAGGACCCTCATAGGTCTTGGCTGGCTGCCGTTGTTGCGGATCTCAGGTTCCTGGCGCTCTTCCACGGCAAGGTCAGAGGCGTTGTTGCGGTTGCTGAGCCAATTCGGGCTTTGTATGCGTTGGAGCTTGAACAACCCGGTTGGCTACACAAGGCGATTGTTGCTGCGCGTAAGATGTATGCTCGCGAGTTGGCATGTGCTGCCGCCGCCGTACAATGGAAGATCCAGTTGTCGCACTCGGCACCTCAAACGCTTCGCGCAGGAGGCGAGCATGCTTGCATTTACTGCGAGGCTTCCTTTCCTCGTTTTCAGACGCTTGCAGTGCACTGTGCCCGGCGACATGGTGTTTATGCGCCGTCCCGCATGTTTGCTTATGGTGAGGTATGTTTGGCATGCATGAAGTATTTCCACTCCCATGACCGAGTCAAACATCACCTGAGCACTTCGCATGGTTGCTTGTGGAGACTTGCGCATGTTTTGCCCCGAGAGTCAGAACGTGCTGGGAGGCAAAGCCTGTTGAAAGTCCGCAAAGGGGCATGGCAGCATTTCCAGCCCACCAGACCATGGCTCCAAGCGACGGGGCCTAGGTCGCCCACCAGGGACGAACGTATCGAGGCAGAAGGCGAGGACATGTCCCTTGCAGTGCTGTCACGGTTGCACATGCCGCTGCCGACTACTCTTTTATAGGTCTCGCGGCACATCCAGGCAGGGGGTGGCGAGCCATCCGCTCGTGGATGTGGGGCTTCCATATGGGACGTCTCGCCCCTGGCCTTGCTTAAGACACTGCTTCCCTCCCGTCCGCATCGGGTTGACCCCGCAAGTGTTGGCCTGCCTTGGCGCTCGATGCTGTTGCGAACTTCGGACTTGACTGCTGATGGCACTCACAAAGTTCGCGCAGAGGCAGAGGCTCGTGCTTGCTTGAATGGGTTTCAGGGTTCTGCATGTACTGCGCTTGTGCTCCAGCTGCAGTTGTCTTCAGCCTCGCTTTCTTCCAAACAAGTTGCCGCCCTGTTTCAGACGCTAATTCTTGTCATACAGGATGGCCTACAGGCCTCCGTCGGGTGTGCTCATTTCCTACTTAGGCTCGTCGGCTTCCCGCCTCACAGTCCTTGGACCGACCTTGTCACTGCTGGATGGGCATATCTGTGACTGTTAGAATTTAATGCATGAATTTGGGCAACGTCCCACAGGGACTTGACATGCCTAAGGAAAGGAAAGGAAAGGATACCTCGCTCTCCGCGGGAATCTCTGAGGTTGGGCACTCCAAGGATACTCGGCCGGACTCTTGCGGGCTTCTCTGGAGGTGGGTACTCCAAGGCTCGGCGGGACTCTCTGCGGGCTTCCGGGGCACTCCAGGGATTCTCGGCGGGTGAGTTTGACAGTACGTGTAGGCTTCGAGTACACACGCAAAGTCAGAGCAGTTCAAATCTCTCCACCACCCCTACTGGACACAGGCTATAAACGCTTTAAGACCCCCGAAGCCGAAGAGAAAGAGAGAGAGAGAGAGATAGAAAAAATCAAAAAATCAACAAATAAAACAAATACATGAGTAACACCTAAAGACACCAAACTCTAAAAGTGACAAAGCCAACGGACTAAAAAGACAACACCCGAATATACCTGAAAAACTCCTAAAAGCCTCGACGCCGACACCCAAAAACACAATCAAAAGGCTACAAACCCGAGACCCTTTTAACATGAAAGGCTCTGAAAGCCCTGAAAACCTCAACAAATCCAACACCTGAAAGCACCTAGGTGTGGCGGGCCTTTGTGCTGGGTGTGGAGGCCTCTCGCGGGACCCTTTTTCCTGGGACCCTTTTCGTTTCTTAGGTGTGGCTGGGCCCTTTTGTCCTAGGCGTGGTGGGACCATCTTTTTCTCTAGGTGTGGCTGGGCCCTTCTTTCCTCTCTTTTCCTAGGTGTGACGGGATCTTTTTTTTGCCTTGGTGTGGCTTGTTTCCCAGGTGTGGCGGGGCCTTTTATTCCTAGGTGTGGCGGGGCCCTTTATTTTTCCTAAGCGTAGCGGGACCGCTTTTTCCCCCACCTGCAAAAACGATGCTGTGCCGGGCTTTGAATGGATTCGAAATAAGCGAGGGGTTGGAGGGGGGGGGGGCAGACACTCCCCAACCCCCATTTGCAAAATGGGTGCCTACAATGACGAGTTTGGAAGAATTCATGTGGGTTTTGAAACCATTAGGTTCCCTTCATGGCAAGACCCCCCCCCCCGTTTCAAAAGCCTACAAACCCAAAACCCAAAAAAAACAACAACACTCGAAAAAAATGAAACCTAAGAATTGAACACTAAAACCCCAAACCTTAAATAAAAACCCTGAACCCTAGCATCCTCTCTAAACACCCAAAGACCCAAAACGCAAAAACATTGAAAGCCTCCAGACCCCAAACAGTAAACGAAAAACTGAAAACCTAAACCCTAAACTCCTGAACCTTTAATAACTAAAACCCGAGAAGCGCTGAACATACAAGTAGAGCAGCATCAAAAGCCTACAAACCCTAAACCCATAAACAATTCGAAGGCCCGTCTTGGTGTATGCAGGCGCGTCTTTTTTGGTGCTCTGGTTTCTTGTTTTTTGGTGCTTGCGCGGGGTGTTTCCGATTGCTGTCCGCGGCACAGTGCTACATGCAATGTGACACAACGTGACACGCAACACAAACCGGCTCAGGGGAGTGCCCAGAGGTGACAGCCACCTTACCAGAAGACAGCAAAGGGGCAACGAAAGCCTCGCCTTGCATCGCACTTCCATTCCTGAGATCTGGACCCACGCCTGCGGTGTAGAAACCTTGACATCAACCTGCCCATGCACAATCATCCCACATCATCCTGTTCATCGCTGCGCTAGCCTACATGTCACGACAGGCCCATCCTGTAAGGTCTCCATGCGAGTGGACCACCCAGGAAAGCCATCTGTCCTTGCTTTCGCTACACTTGACACCATTTCAATCGGCTGGCGCCCGAGGCGTCAACTTGCCATCCAGAAACAGCGATTTGCTGATGCCCAGATGTGTTACCATTGTTCGGGCCTTAGTCATAGATTGCCACGGCATTGAGATGTGAGCTCATGTTTGCCCTGCCTTGTTTGCCAGCAGGCAGCAGCATACACCTCGTGTTCAATTCGAAGCGGTAGGACTATGCTGTGCAATAGAACCTGACTAAGCACAGCACCACTGGAAGCGGAAAGATCTTCGCCAGATTCTTTCCTGCTCTCTGGTTCAACACACAACCATTGGTAGCACAATCCTGTCGATGTTACCTAAAAACGAGGGTCGGATCAAATGAAACACCACGAATCCGGGCGACAACTTCGACACAGCAACCTTGAAGGAGCCGGTTTGAAGCAAAGCGTCTGGAAGAATGCTCAGGCGAACAGGCAAAACCAGAAATCAAAACAAGTGGCGTGAATATGATGATTCTGACGATGACCCTGACGGCACGGACGATGACTCTTAAGATGCAAGCCAGAAATCTTGTGCTCACAAAAAACACAACAAGGCAGGGTCACCAAGGAGGGGCCTGTTGCCCCCCACGTTTTCTCGGAAACGGGAAGTGATTTAGGTGCAACAAGAAAAGCCCCGACTTTCACGTGGACCAAAAGCCAAACACCTCATGTGGTTTTGCGGCTGCTGAGAGCTCTTGAAATTTCCAGACTCACGACCGCGTTCTCGTGGAACTATGTGGACCACATAGGTCTCCGTGCATTACTTTGCTCACACTTTATCTTGCACGACCGAAGAAATGATCTCGGGGAGTCAATGGGCGAGCGTGAGTGAGTGAGCGTCGGCCTGCATGGAAAACCTGCGGCCCACCTCCCAGGTCCCTCTCGACTTCGCAGGGGGGGAAGGGGGCACCGTCATGACCCCGCCACAGAATTCAAGTCGTTTCTTTTATATGGGGTGGTCAATTTCCTGCAGACAACTTTCTATTCGATGGTCGTATCTTGAAAATTTATTCTAATCTTCTTATGTGCTGGTGTCTTGTGCTCACTCGTTTAGTTCGTTCAAGCGGCTTTTTGCACCAAAAGCCCTTCATGGCTTTTGGCAGTGATTGCTAACTCAGCACTTCGTTTCATTCTTGGGTGCATCCCTTTCGTTCGTGAGTCCTTTGACTTGGTCTTAAAGTGTGACGTGAGGAAGAGTGAGCCGAATTGGGACGTCCTTTTTGTGCCAGCTCCATCTAACTCTTGGTACTGAAGGTAGAAAACCAGGAAACGCACGAACGACAACCGCGGAAACAAGGGCGCAAGCAAGTGAAGGCCCCAAAAGACCCCGCAAGCGTATGGCAAGTGAAGGGTCGTTTTGGGAATTCCCAACGAAGTGTGTCCAAAACCCTTTCATTCTGTATAAATATTCGGGGGGGTTTGGCGGGCGCAATTTCACGATTTGATTCGGGGCCGTAATAATATCATTCGAGTATAAAACGTTGTGAGCCCAAGCCAAAATATGCCCAAACTATTTGTTACGCAGCTGGCAGTGAGCAGCAGGCACAGGAAACTGGCAGCAAGGTTGTGTTGTTCTACCAATTACGGGGTGTCGAGAACACGCCTCACAGGTGCATGAGAAACAACGCCTGAAAAACTAGCATCGCTGCCATGTTTTATCCTCTGTGCAGGGAGGCAATCTCTATGAGATTAGTATGGCGAGCGCAGTGGACGTGTGCAAGGACAGGGTAGGAAAGAAAAGAATCCTAGACAGAACCGCATTCAACGATCTAGCTCATCAGCCGCTTGGAGATCTCCCTCCATTAGGACAGGAATCGGCATGCCACAGTAGCAACCAGCATGTTCAAAAACTTGAATATCTCGATGAAAGCCTGATCGTCTATTATTGCCTCCTTCGGGAACATGGAATCCATGGAAGAAAAACTGTCTCTCTCTGGCTTGCACCACGAAAACCGCTGTTTGGCCCAAGACGTTTTTTGTCGAGACTCTGACAGTAACGTTTGCATTTTGGGTTTCGGCTTCATTTTGAGGTTGCACCAAACTGGTCCATTGCAACTGTCATGTCATGTTGAAGTGGCACCCATTGGTAAGATGGTTCACACGCAGTATGCTCCAATCTGGCCCGGTGCACCCTGCCGGCTTGCCCAGGAAGGGCTCAACTCCCGCCGTTGCCAGCTCCGCCTGCAGCCTTGAATGCACCGGCACCCGGCCAAGGCAGCCGAAAGTATCAGACATCGGGCACTCCCCAACGCGTGGGATCTCGCGGGCCTTGCTCCAGCAGCATCGTGCCCGACCATCCCTTGGATTCGAGAACGTCGCAACTGTGCCCGTATGGGCATGAAAAACCCAACCTCCCCCTGGGCTGTGCGACCCAGCATGATGCGCCGTGGCTTCTGGCTTTCAGGCTGCTTCTTCTTGCACCTGGTTCTAGCAAAGCTTTGGCATCTAGCCCTTGCCGAACTTGCGTGCACCATGTGCGTGCTAAGGACCACCAAGAACCAGCTCGAAGGCTGTTGGCAATCACCCCACCAGGTGTGGTGCTCGCCTCAGGTCTGTAGGCTTTGGGAGAACTGGCTCGAAGCATCTCAAAGCTACGTGGAGCGCACCTTGCCGGCCTCTGCTCTGCTCAGACAGTCTTTGACCAAAGGCATGTGCCTCTCCTTAGAAGCCCCAGGACTATTCGCTGCTCCTGGCTTCTTGTCAGCATCCCGGCCTCTGCCAGGCATTGTGTGTTCGCCTCAACCTTTGCAATCTTTAGGAGTGCAACCGGAATGCAACCTCGACCATGTGAAGACTTCTGGCCCGTGTGCCTGGTAACGCTTGAGGATGTCTGGGTCGTCGTCTATGGCCACCACTACATCCTTGGATGACGGCTGGCCAAATTTAAACTCTTAACCAGGATCAGTCGCGCTTCATGCATACAAGGGTCCAGCAATACCTGGTCTACACCAATAATCATCCCCCTGCCATGGTCATTACTGCGATATGGCTTCGTTCTGCCTATTCGTTAACTGAGCGAGCCTTTTCTGCAGGTGCGCCTTCCCGCGACGTGGACTTAATTGCCCTAGGATGTATCGCATGTACACTTTGCATCCCTTGTCTGCAAGCAGCGTTCTGGCTTCGAGCGAACTTACGCACATACAAGCACCTTGCTGATGGAACACGTTATTTGTTTTGCAGAATCGGTTTCAGCTCGATTGACACCCTATCAGTTTGTGTGAGGATGTCAAAGAGATATCTTCGAAGGCTGGGCGTGTGATGCTACGCCTATGAAAGCTTGGACTTGAGCTCCAAGTTCAAAACAGCGGCAGCAGCGAGCCCAGCAAAAACTACAGC
Organism: Symbiodinium natans; assembly: GCA_905221605.1. Taxonomy (NCBI): domain Eukaryota; class Dinophyceae; order Suessiales; family Symbiodiniaceae; genus Symbiodinium; species Symbiodinium natans. The sequence continues at coordinate 129,284 of CAJNDS010002804.1, read as the reverse complement.
GACAGCCACAGCAGCGACAACGATTACGACGATCATGGCGAATGCGACGACGACTCGTGCTGCCGCCACTGCAGGCAAGTCTTGCCAGCACCGGGAGCCTTTGCAATCTCGGGCGTGGCAAACGCAAGGATGGCCCAGCCAGGCCCCTCTGGATCTGCAGGCCGGAAGCTGACCTGAAAGGCAAACGGCCTGTGTGAGGACCGCTGGCACAGCGGACATCGAACCAGGTCGAACCTGCAGAACCTCATCCGGCCGGCCGGCTCCGGTCACAACCTGGCAACGGCGTTGCTTCGATACGGCTGGGCAGCGGAAGCTTGCAGAGGACCTGCTGCTCTGTGACAGCTGGTGGGATCTTATTGAGGATGACCTGCCAGCACTGGTTCACAACTCTTACAGATACAGAAAAGCGACTTCTTCAATTGAAAGTGGTCTGATCTCCGGCTCTCGACATGCCAGACCCACCACGTTGGTTGGTCCAGGCGCCGGCGCCCCAACCGGTCCCATCACCTTGTGGCGGGGCCAAGGCACATGTTCACATTAAGTTCACATATGGCTGTTTGGACACTTCATACATTGCCATACATCTTCATATTTCATGCCCTCAGCACATATCACAGCCTAGGTGCGCACAGGCCACCTCCCGGCAATCGGTGCTTGTTCTTAAGCTCTTGTCTGGTCTTATTGGCTTAGTGGTTCTGAGATTACGTTGAGAGCCACGGTGAACATGCCATGCACGAGTGCCGTCTCTGCTTTAGACTGGCCTCTGAGATAGCCCACCCCTCATACACGTGCCATGGAAACATCTTGAGACATGTACATGGAATCATGACATCACCGCTGCATGTGCTGCCACCACCTGCATCATGTGAAGCAACCCTGCTGTCAAGCTACCAGCGGCTCATTTGTAAATCCCCCACGATTCCAACCGAGCAGATTCCTACAGGCCGAAGCCGACTACATTCTCACCGGTGAAACTTTGAGGCCGCCTTCATCCCATTTAGGAGAAGCGAACCTCAGGAATCCTGCAGACAAGCGCAATCTCCTAGCTTGGCACCTGGCTTATAGTAAGTCCCCGTAGCTTCGCGATCATACATAACCTCTTCAATTTCTCAATCCAAGGGAGGCAGAGGCGGGTCTTGCAACGGGGGCAGCTCACGAGCCAAACCGCCTCTTTGCCTTGGGGCTCCAATGTCAAAGGTTCTGCCGATTCCTACGAGCGAGAGAGGCTGCTTCCTGAGGTGCACACAGAGGTGGCGGCGAAAGCGAATTTGCAAGGGAGTGCGCCTCATCAGGAAATGAAGCAAAGGAGAGAGCGGCACGTGTTGTTTACAACTTCTGAGGCAACAACCGCTGGAGAATCCTCACTTCTGGAGCTCCTTGTTCGCATCCCTGCATGGAAAGGGCACGTCGGCTGTTGGGCTGTTGGGTTGTTCGTGAATTTCAGATCCCTGATCCCTCTCATGCATGCCCTACAGCTTTAACATCTTCACTTCACTTCACTTCACTTGAGCAGGAACGTTCCCTGGCGAACCACGAACCCTCAACCCCAAACCCTAAACCCTGAACCCCAGTCTAGCAATGCAGGGCCAGTATTTTTCCGAACACCTTCAAGACCTGCAATCCTGAAACTCGGGGGGAAGACGCGTCGGTCACATGTCAGGACACCCACGCAAGCATTGCCACTCATCATCACGGGCAAGCCGTACCCAAAGCCCAAAGTGACAGGTGCCCGTTTGACGTGTTCAGGGTGCTGGCTTGCAGCATCTAGCCTGGTATCGGAAAGAAACTTGCCTTTCGGGGCAGCGTCGATGTGCCGTTTGCAACATGTTGGCACATGTCCGGTGCTCCATCAAAAACCCGCCTCGCCCGCAGGACCAACTTTTTGACAGGGTCGCCTCTCCCCTTTGCCCCTATACCCCCTGTGTCTTCAGCAGAACAAGTTGCGGGCATCGAGACGAAAAGCTCCTTGGGGAGAGCTTTCGTGATTAATGCTACCCGATGGCTCAGTCCTTAACTTAGGCATCGCACAGCAGCTAATATTAAACCTGACGTCGGCGAGGCAACCAAGATCCCCTTATGGTTCTCTGCTACACGCATGGCCCGTCCGTGCAGGCTTCAACTCCAAGGCAAGCATTCAGCTTCGTGCCTTGAGGGGATGCTTCTATCCTTGGGAAGATCGCCCACAATGGTTGTGAAAAGTTTTAACATACTTCAAGTCCGCAAGAATTCGCACACCCCTCTGAGTTCCGCACAGCTCCTGCATCGAATCCTCGACTACCACTCTCACAAGCAGAGGCCGTAGAAGCTGACAAGACCCTGCCTTGGGATCGTCTCTAGACTGGATACCTTCTTCTTCGGAGTCTTCGATTAGAGGCGGAGGCTCCTGCCGAAGCAAACACAATGCCAGTCCAGCCAACTGCTTTCGCCGAGAAAGCTCAAAAAAGCCACTCAAACCTCGCCAGCAAGCAGAGCTTCATTGCGCTTCAGGACCCTTTCGGCACGACGCCGACCTGCAGTAGATCCAAGCTGGCAGGAAAGCATATGCGCTGCGCAATCCCTAAAAGCTTGGTTCACCAAGACCCAGACGCTTCTCTGCCAGCCTCTTCTTTTCCAGCCGATCCTCGCACATGTGCTTTATCCCCACCATGTGCACTATACTCAAATTTCACACATTCTATGACTAGCCACTGCCGCAAAAGGAGGTAGGTCCTTTTCAGCCGCCTCATCCTCCGCTTCCTTCGAGCGTACCTTGCCCTGCATCAGATATGTCTTAGAAGCAGCATGGCAGCTGACTGGACTGACAGGGGCGATTCACGTCATTGAATACAGCAAGGTACGTTCCACCGTGAGGGGGGTTTAGCACACTACCCACGGACTCTAAACCAACCTTAAACCCTATACCCTCAACCACTTAACCATCCTGAGCTTAAACCTCGAAGCCTGAAGCCTGAACCCCGAAAACCCGAAGCCCCTATAGGAGATGCTTGCGCGCTTGTGGCCCGTTGCATCGTAAGTTCTTGAAACCCTAAACCCTAAACCCTAAACCCTAAACCCTAAAACCCTAAACCGTAAACCCTAAACCCCAAACGGAGCGGAGCCGAGCGAAGGGGAGTCGATTCTTCGCGCGGGCTTGGGGTTTGGGGTTCAGGGTTTAGGGTTCAGGGTTTGGGGTTTAGGGTTTAGGGTTTAGGGTTTGGGGTGTGGGGTTTGGGGTTTAGGGTTTAGGGGCTTAAGGTCTAGGGTGTGGGGATTGGGGTTTCGGGTCTAGGGTGTAGTAGTTTTCCAGGATGCTTGTCATGGCGCCTCGATGTCCATCATCTGCTCTTTTGCTTCAACCAAGTGCATCCTGACTTGAACTTGTCGGACACCGGCCTCAGAAGACTCGCAAAAAGAGAAATCCACAATGACAAATGACACCCGGACAAACCGAATTCTGCTTGTCTGAGGCTTGCGTCAGCTCACTTTCAGCTTCTTGAAAGCCAACCTAGTTCTGCCAGAGTTGCTCTAGCAGCAATCTCCTGGATCTCTTCGAACCGGGCAACGTCATCTGGCACGGGGCTCATGCATGCACGAAAAGCACAAGGAACCGGACTCAAGCGGCCTGGGCGCTCGTGCTTGGTTCGAGCAAGCAGCGCTTGCAGATCTGCAAGCGGTTCCGGTAGAGCAGCTGTCAGGCAGTGCGCAACTGCAGTATCGACTTTGACAAGGCCGGAACAGCGAGTGCTTGCGCGCCTGTGTAATCTATTCGGTCGCGCCAAATAGTCAAGTCCGTCCACATCTGGCAGTCCACATGCTGAGAAAGCCAGATTTGGCACAGATGTGCAAAACCAAGAAAACGCAAGTCTCTGCTCCGGCTTCAATTAGCAACTCCTTTGCATGCCTTGATGCCGCTACGAAAATCTCAAGATGGCATGTCCAGTTCCACACATCTCCCCGCCAGCAAACCCCGAAATATGCTGCTGCCGTGCAGGCTGCTGCCGTGCAGGCTGCTGCCGTGCAGGCTGCTGCCGTGCAGGCGCAACGGCTAAAAGAAAAGATTTTTGATTTGTTTTTCAACGTCTGCTTCATCAGCACAAGACATTCAGGGAGCGCCAATTCGGCCCATTGATGCCGCACATCATTGCGCTGGCTCATGATCTGCTCGATCTCCAGATCACGCACCCTCTGCCTGTTGCAAGCCATTCGGTCGGTCTATATTGTGTATGAGGCCAACAACAACTGCCAGCATTGCGAAAGCACTCGCCGCCCTTTGCAAATCGAACACGGAAGTGACTTGCATCAGCCCACAATATGGTGCCTATCTTTGGCTCCTGCATACCATTCTGGAGAAAAAGGTGGTTGTCCATTCGTGAGTTTGTCTGGTACCTGCTGTCAGCACCGCAAATGAACCCGCAACAACAGCAACATCATCACACATGAATGGGATGCATTTGTTAGAGCCCCATGTCGCACCCCAGCAGCTTCGAACAGACTCTCCAGGTCCGGCGGCGCCTTAACAAAGCGCCGATCTTTCGGCGCTACGACGCTACGCCTTGCATCTCCTCTGCTTCAAGAAGCAAGAGCACCGTGCCTCCGGCTCCTTCGGCTTCTGGCCATAAACCCAGCCTTCCTCCACTGGCATGCGGTCCACCATGGCGCCGAAAGCGAAAGCCCTTACAAAGAAAAATACTGAGTGACCATCGAGCACACTGGGCGTGGTAGGACTCCTTTTTCGACATGAATCACGAGGTGATCAAACTAAACACTTTTCAACCTGCGAACCGTCACATTCCGAAGTCAAGTGCTCAGGGGCGCGCACATCAAGCAACAACACAAAGCGATGGCTCTCAAGCGCGCACTCTGTTTCCAAGATTTTATGTACGCATCACATCGCATCATGCAGCTGCGCCTTCGGCACAAATCAAGTCAAGTCAAGAGCACTGCCAGGCGCGACGTTTCTGGCGCCGGAGCTGCATCCTTCCAGGTAAGTCGCATGGGAATCTGCAAACGGGTGATAATCACCACTATAATAATCCGTATTCCCTCATGGTCCCGATATATTTATACGGTAGTATCCCTCAACACTCTGATGCTTTGAATGCGGGGTGCAAGACTGGAGCATCACCAGCCTGGTGAAACTTGCCCTCAAAGCCGGTCAACCCAAGATAATCTGGCTCCTCAGCGGAGCGAGCATTGCACACAAGACATTCTCACGATGCAACTGCAAGTCGTGGGTTAAGGGTGTCGCGCGTTTCCGTTGTGCGGCGCTTCCTCAGATCACAACGCAGGTTTGAGCAGCAGAAGCTACCGGCATCGACCTTCGAGTCTCAAAGCACCCAGCGTAATTTGGCTCTGGTGGGAGAGCTTGCAAGTGCACGAAGTTGTCAGCAACACCACACCTTAGCCCATGCGCCTGTCCACCCCGAATCAGCTTCAAAGGAAGATCTTGAGGCATGCACGAGCGAGCCCTTGTTCGGGAAACACCACTCCTGCAAGTGGCTCCACCGAGGAATACTCAACAAATAATTAATCTCAAGCTGTTAGCTGACAGTCCTGCCATATCCCAGAACAGCAGATTCTCGCACTGTTTGCAGACCTTCGTTAAATAGATTGGCTGCTCGCACCTGGTCTCGAGAGCAAGGTCAAAGCTGAAAAGTCGAACATGGCTGAAGTAAAGAGTCTAAAGGAATCTGATGCTTTCAAACTGTTCGGACTTCAGCCTGCTTCTCGGGAGCGGGATGCTCGAAGAAGCGGTGCTTGGAGTTTTTTACTCGGTGTCGCTCTTCTCGGTCGTGCTCTGCAAAAGTGGCCTGGTCAGTTCCATGTCAAAGCATTTTTTCGCCGACCAGCTCAGCCAGGACTGGATAAAAGTGATCTCACCGCTGCCAGTCTATTGGGAGCACAGATGCCTGCATGCTGCCGTACGGATTCACAATCTTCTTCCCAACATGTCGAAACCTAACCACAACGCAAGGACGAGAAACTGTGCTTGGAGTCCTCATTTGGTGATGGCCAGCTGTCTGCAAGAAGCTCAGGGCTGAGGGCTGAGCTCACACTCCCTCCCCACTCCTTCACCCGTAAGGATGTTGAACGTGCACCTTGTCAAACTGCGCCATCATTGAGGACTCTCTTCAGAAAGCGCAGTGTGCAAGCCACAACTGTCCAACTCATGTCCAAGCTGCTTGTCACGAACATGTTGTGCCGCAGACACCTGTGCGGCAGCCCGCTCCTGCTGACATGTCGTTCAGCTGCGCTGTACCCGGCAAAGGCTCAGAACAAACGACTGGTCTGGGCTCGCACTCCTGACGAGCCCAATCTCGCGCCTGTAGCAAGCTCAAATCCGTTGAAAGCCCAAGCTCTTTCAACATGTGCGTAGCATATATATATCTCCAGCTGTTTCCAAAACAAGCCGGTTTGACGGCTTCGTGCTCGAGTCGAGCTGCGTCTTGCTGAATGTCGGCCCTGAGTCTTCCAGTGCTGAACGTGATCAAAACCCTGAGCTTCTCCACTGAGGGTTCTGCTGGTGTCGGCGGTGGAAACCCTACGTACAGCCAGCGTCGGCAAGCTAAGTTCTCAAAGAACGTTGCACCTGACGAACATCGCCTGCCTTGTGGAAACGGGTCTCGTTAATGTTCGATGTGGCAATGAAGTTGGCTTCTTCATCAACACGCTCGATGGGCAGATGCCTTGGGCTTGCCAGAAGATTCCATTCCACTGTTTCATCTATCCTTGCAAAGGAAGAGCCCAAACTGCACGGAACGCACCCGTACGGGAATGTTAGCACCAAGGCCAGGGGTGGTAAAGCCGAGCCAAGGGCTGTGGCTTCAAAAAATCGTGGCGCAAGTACTCGGGCGTCGCAGCCTTATGCCGATCTGCCGTCAACAAGGCCCTTTCAAGCTCAGCATGATCTGGAAGCACAGCGTGAACATGCCACGAATCGAAAGTTACAGGCCAACCAATTGAATCGTCAACACCACATAAACCTAGTGACACTTTTGAAGGTCCAACTTTGAAACACTGACAAACCCTCTCTCGGACTGCATTCATGCAAAAATGCTGTGACAACTGCACGCCTCCTTCTGATTAACAACCTGCCTTCTGATTGGGAACCTGCCTTACCTCAACTCCCGCTTGGTCACCAGCATCGCAAGTGACGGTCTTCTTGGCACTTTTTTTCACCCGAACGTTCTCAAACCGGCCCAGGATGCCACCTGTCATGCCAGAATTCAACACATGACAAACCACACGTCGGCCATTTTGATTGCCATGCCTCCTTGAAGAACGGCTGGTGCATTCTCATGCATGCTTTGGTACTGCTGGCAGAAAGATGCGCTGAATGCATGAAGAACTTCCAATCTTGTTCCCACTTTCACACCCGAATCTATACACATGCATGCCTGGGCGTTTAAGATTGATTGAACGAAGACCACCTGGAGCCAAGTAGCGCCACAATGTCCCTCTTTGCAACCACGTTTACCAACATGACAGCTCGCTTTTGACAATCTGTTTCACATCACCACAATAAAGAAATAAATGTTTGCAAGCGGGTGTTGAAGCGAATTTTGAAGGTTCGTCAAACCTTGACATGCCAACCTCCATATACAACAACGGAACACCCGGTATGTAGGTCTGATCCTGTCTTCAGAACACACAACGCGCTGAAAGCAATGCACACATGACAAATAAAGTACCAAAAAACAAGCCTGGCACTGCAGATGCTTTGCCGCATCAAATGAAAACAGGAACGAACGCAAAACTGCTTTCCAACCCATCATTTCGGGCGATGCAAGCCGTCGCATGTTCGATAACGCACCTGCACTGACACGCAATCATCAGCCATAATGCGTGGGAAAGCTAATTGCAATGCGAAACCGCACGTCGTGCTTAAGGATACAGGCAAGCATGATTGATCGTGGCTGATGGCAGCCTCAGCAACGTCATGTTGGATGGGTTTCTGAACAATATCCTGTTGGATATGCGTGAGCTGCAAGAACCGCATGAGTCCTGTGGCATGCTCACGCGGCTGCAGGTGCATCTCAAGTCCCAAAGAAGGTTGGGCAGTCGGCAAGCATGGTTCCAAAGTGCCGAGAACTGCATCACAATCAGTGCACGTTGGGCAACACAGATGTTGCAGCTTCCCAAGGCCGAACACGACAAGGAGATGGCCAACATGGAGCTTCGCCGAAAGTGAAACCTACCTCTACATTCACACAGCGAAGGACCCAGCGCAGGTTGTGCCTCTCGATACAGAACCAAGGCCCGTGGGCTGCATGAAACATGATGGTTGGAAGCATGAACTCAAGTAGTGACAAAGACACATGCATCCCTTTTTGGGTGCCATTTTATCTGATGAGCAGCTCGAACACCGCAAAGAACGAGCGCCTTAATGGAAAAGCGGCACTGTGAACCTTCTATAAGTCAATTTTTTCAGTGGATTCAAACCGGAGCTATCCTCCGCACATGCCCCGAAGTGCGCAATGCGGGCCACCTGATTGAGGCGACTGGCCACCCGTCCAATATCCAAATGCGCATGTTGCTAGATCACTTAGTAACTGCCCAAAAATGCCTCTGAATCGTGCCGCGGAGGCGCCCCTTGAAAAAGCTCCACACGCTCACCACGCACCGCTTGAACTTGCTTTCAAGCTTGCATACAAACTTTTGTTACGCGTCATTCTAGAGGCACTCCTGCACTGCACATTTACAGGCAGCCAACTTCCCCCTTTTGTGTGATTGACCGGTATGATCCCTTTGAATTTTCCGAAGGGGGCTGGAATTACTTCAAATCAATGAAGCGGGGCATGAAAGGGCTTCAAAAGGGTTTCAAGCCGCCTTCGAGAAGTAGTAGACTCGATACTTCAATAAACCCGAATTCGAAGGCCCTTCGAAGGGGTTTCAAGGAGGCTTTCAAAAGTAAAAACCGTTCAAATTCGAATTCAAGAGGCCCCCGAGTGTTTCAATACTCGAAACAAACCATTGCTTAAGCTTGGACTTGCTGAAAATTTTAAAACCTGGCCCACCCGGGACTCGCCACTGGCCCCACCAGCTGCATCACGGGATGGAATCCACACATGGATAGCAACGTGAAATGCATTCCGAGTTCCGTTTGATTTCCAAACAAGTTTGAGAAGGCGCAAGGGAGGCTGCATTGCTCAAGGAAGGTTGGCTTGACAAGGGGGGATCGAAAGTTCTTCACGGGATCGAGCGATGACGTTCCATGGCAGGCGCTGCCAAAATTGCAGCTTTGTTCTTTCCAATGCGCAATGCAAAAGTGCAGCAAGCTAAGTATCGGTGCCTGCGCTGGGTATAACCCCTTGGAATTTTCTGAAGGATCTAGTTGACGTAAACCAATAAAGAATAGCCGCTCTGCAAGGTTGCCTTGACCCCTGAACACGTCGTTTACGGCTGTAAATGGTGGATAGGAATGGCGCCCCCGCCCTTTCAGCACTGGAAACAACTCAGGCAACAGTATCCCTTCCGGTGCCGGTGGTTGCGTGGGTTGATGCCGGCAAGTGTCACCGCCCTAACTGGCTACACTTATGGGGCCGCCAGCGAAAAAGTTTGGGGCGTTGGCGCTAGCCCCACATGGTCTTCCCAGTTCATCTACGCCACTGACGCCACGCATGGTTCAGACCCTCGAGGCCGAATTGTGGCGTGGGCCGTTACAATCCATGAGTGGCAACAAGGCCAACTCCGCCTCATTGGGGGAGCAACTGGCCTCCTCCCACCATTGTCCTCTGTGGTGCAAAGAGAAGCTTATGCCATCGCTGACGTCACTACGTGAAGCCAAAAACACTTTCGTGAGCTTTCGTGAACTTTCGTGGGGTACTTTCGTGCACTTTCGTGAACGGGACAAAACACTTTCGTGAAGGGCCCCCCGCGCTTTCGTGAGGACAAAAACTTTCGTGAGCTTTCGTGCAGGGGCCAACCACTTTCGTGAGGGAGCCAAACACTTTCGTGAGCTAACCGGGCACTTTCGTGAGGCAGCCGGGCGCTTTCGCGAGACAGCCAGGCACTTTCGTAAGAGCCAAAACACTTTCGTGAAGCAATCCTGAGCCTAAACAGGCCATCGGGGAACAAATTTTGGAAGAGTCGAAAACCAATTTAACCAATCCAACGAAAAAAATAATAAATCATGATTTCTGGGCCGGGCCGGCTTCAGCGTTTCAGCGTTTTCAGCGTTTCAGTGTTTCAGTGTGCACAGCTAAAGGAAACAGGTTGCGATCAAAGACAGCTATCCAGGCAGCTGTTTTTTGTTCACGCAAATCACATCAATTACATCACATCACATCACATCATATCACATCACATCACATCACATCACCATCACATCACCATCACATCACATGTCAGGCTGCGGCCAAGCAACAATTTTCGCCGAACAAAGGGTGGCCGTGGCTACAGGCCAAGGACAGAGAGCATCTAGCTCGTTTAACTTGGATCAGGTCCTACACTACCCTCGAAGCTTTCAATGCCGAATTTGGCCCCGACCGGGGATGGCGGCGCCTTATCAATGACGATGCGGACGCTGCCTGTAAGGCCACGGCCAAAGAGGCCCTGTCCGCCTTACCCACTTGGGACCCGGTACCGGGCGGATGAATTGGTCTGGGAAGTTACATTTCTCAAGGACCTGCTCACCTGTGACTCCAGACCTCCCTGGGAGAGCCTGCAGGGACCTAAGCGACGACCTTCTGACACCAAAACCAAACAAGCCTGTCAGCAGGCCAGGCGTCAGGCCCAAAATCGGCCAGGGCCTGACGGGGGACTTAACAAAAACAGCGAATCTGAGAGTTGATTCGTGTTCCAGCCCGGTAATCACCGGTGGAAACACATTCGAGGTCCCCAACAACCTCGCGGCCACTTGTGAAATCTGCACCCTTTACATCGAGTAGACTTACGCCTTGGAGGCATGAACGACAACAAAAAAATGTCAATGATTTTTTAACACACAAAATTGCAAATTCGCATGTCAATTATCTCAGCAGCAACGGACCCCAACAGCGTGGGATATCATCAGCTGGCGTGTAGGTTTTTGCAAACGGATTCGAAAAGGAAACCTCGCAAGATTGAAGCAATGTCCAGGTGTTGGACAGGCGCATCTTTACGGCAAGAAAGCGGCGGCAAAAGCAAGGGCTAAAAACTATAGGAAACAAAACTTGCTGCGTGCGCACATACAGATATCTTTTTGCGCGCAAAGATTCCGCCGGCCATACAACCTCGGCTGTCCGTCGCGGTCTTGTGACACAAATGCTACGTTTCCTGCGCGCGCTCGTGGATTTCATTCTGTTTGCACACATATCGTGTATATGTTCATATCAAAATACGGCTGCATTCGAGCTGTCGCTAAGCCACGCGCGCATTCAACTTGCCTGGCGTTGAAACGGGAGAGCCGGTATGTCGTCGAAAGAACACCTTGATCTTCCAATAGTCTCTTAAAAATTAATGTCTATTCTGATAAAAGTGTACACTTTTAAAAGGGCTTTAACATAAACGCTTATTGTATAAAACATAAACGCTTATTGTCTATCATATAAACGCTTATTCTTCTTATTGTGGGGCAAATGGAAGGAAGTAAATCTAAATGTTGCTTCGTGACACAGGGATGCAGGGAGGGAGGAAGGGCCCGACACTGCCAATTACCTGTGCAACAAGTGCAGCATGAATGCTGTCTTTCCGTGCACGCAGGCTTTCCATGCGCATACTGGCTCAAGTTGTTTTAAAAGATTGTCACCGTAGTCATGGCATGGCTTCCGAGCAGAGTAAGAAGGCCAACCCAAAGAAGCAGCACACAGCAACTTTTCCCACAGGTGAGCAGATATCCTTTCACTCTTTCTGGGATGTTCTGATCCACCTTGCTCTTCTTCTGTGCTATGTCTCTTCGGCTTGCGTTCGGGATGTTTTGCTCGAAGCTGTGAAAACACCGGCTGTATTTCAGTAAACATCCCCCAATAAGCAAAACCTAAGCTTTGTACTTGAAACTTTACCTCAAACAATCATCCCCCAATGAGCAAAACCTAAGCTCTTTTAAACTAACACATATTGAATAGCTATAATCAGCCCCCCCCCCCCCCCCCCGCACCTCCCCCTGATAAGCTGATAAGCAAGCAGCTTAGCTTGAACTCTGAACTAAACACTGTGCCTTAGCTAACTCATTGTATTTCAGTTCTCATCCTCCGACAAGCAAGCCAAACCAAACTCTGCACTGACACGTGTACCTCGAGCGATCACCCCCCAACAGGCAAAACCTAAACTTTGCACTACACTGTACCTTAGCTAACGCTTTGCAACTTCAGTAATCATCCCAAGAAGCAAAATTTAAACTTTGTACCGACACTGTACCTTAGCTAGCGCATTGTATTTCCCCCCCCCCCAAAAAAAGCAAAGCCTGAACTTTGTACTAAACACTGTACCTTTGCTAACGCATTGTATTTCAGTTGTCATCCAAGCCTAAACTCTGCACTAAAGCCTGCATAATTATGCAAATATCTAATTAAAACACATACACACATATCTGAAGATACATATATATATATGTTGTTTGAAGTGGAACGCTGTGGGAATCTGTCCTTCAATGAACACTCAATTACAGCTCCTTAGTTGTTGTTTACTAATCTGGTTCCACGGCCTAGGTTGGGCGCAATATTAAAACATTTTTAAAAAACTCAATATTTCAATAATGGGCTGGATCCAAGATTCAAGATTTCACAGGGTTTTTTTGGAGGTCATCTTGGATCCAGAGCGCAGGCTGGGCCCAAATCAATACTTCAAACATTGGGGGAAGTGTCTTGGCTGGACCAAGATTGTTTTGCCAAATCTTTGGACGCCATCACGATCCTACAAAAAACAAGAAAGCAAACAGCGCAACAAACTCATTCTAACAAACAGGCTCGCGCAGCCTTCTCTTTGTAAAATTCGTTTATATGTGTTTGTATATGTGTATCTATATATCTGTGTGTGTTTATTGTAAGTTTTTGATTTTGGTTTATTCACTTATTTAAAGTTGAAGTTTTGGATCGACTATGTTGATAAAAGGGCTTAATATATACAGGTCTTAGGTTCAGACTTTACGGTTTTGGGTTCAAGGTGATGTTTAGGCGCTCATGTTTGGGATTTTAGGGCTTCGCGCATACAAAAAAAACCTGCACCACCCCGCCAACCCCCCGTGAATAAACAATCCAAACATCTCCCCCCCCTCCCAACAGGAATCCCACCGCAAAACCCCCAACCCAAACTCCAGCCCAAAATTACCCAAAGACGATCCGCCCGGATGGACGGAGATTCAGGAAGATGAGACCCTTAACAAGCCTGCCCACAAGCTCCAGTGAAGAGGACAGCCCAGTGATCGAAGAGGTTTTAGGCTTTGGTGGCATCCGCCCAAGCAGCCCAAAGCAGCCGCGGTGACGGAGCCCCAGGGCCGCCAGCCCCTTGCCACGGGTTGTAAAAGGTTTAATTAGGGTCTGCGTTTGAGGTTATGGTTTGTTGCTTGGGGTTTAATCATCAACCCAAAGCATTACCCCACTTGAAACCTCTAAACCCCAACTCACCCTTGAACTCTACGTCTCCAGCCGTAAGCCCAAGCAACCACAACTCCAAGTCTCTGAACCCTCAACAAAACAACCAACCCAAGTTAAAACTGTACATGTCCCTTCACCCAAACCTTAGCCTCTACTTTTTCCTTAAAGCCCAAACAACCCTATAGCCCAAGCCACAACCCCCAAGAGTTTTGAGGCAAGCAGACCCGAAACACCAACGCCCTGAAGTGAAGCACCCGGAAGTGTGTTGCCGGCTGCCACTCCACGTCCTTGGAAGCAGCGTGCACGGTCTTGTGGGCCGGGCGTAGGCCTGCGTCGCGTTCTCGACGTGCTCACAAAGTGCCAATCTTGTCGGCGACAACATAGAAATGACCAAAGCGCACTGCGCCAGAGGCCTTGCCAGAAGCAGTGTCAGCCGTGACATGCGGCCGTACCTTCAAAGGCGAAGACGTCAAGAGAGCTGGAGTCCCATTGGTGCGAGCAATTGTGACGCATTACAAAATCAAGAAAAATGCAGCTTCTTCTGCCAGGCTTAACCCCATAGCAAGACTTAAGCTGTTGCAGATCTTGATTCCATCTAATCCAAGAACCGGGCCAGCACAAGCAGCACTGAATCTTCTTTAGCTCGCGTGGAACTGCTTTACTTGCAGTGATCTGCCTTAAGCTTGCACAATGTTCTGCATCTGCAACCGCCTTAGCTTCATACATTTAAGGTTCTCGGTGCAACACTGCCAGATTCTTAAAACCACCATCATGCAGCAAGCGACATCATCAAATCGAACCAAGGTTATCACTCTTAGCCTGGCCCGCTGCCCACGGTCTCCAAGAGCTGTCTTCCAAAAACAACACATTGCATCAAGTTTGTAGCAGATATATGTGCATACAGGTACTTGTGTTTAAAAGTGTATTAAAATTTGTTTTCAATGCTTTTTTTAGACCATCAACCAAAAAAACCAAATTGGAACATTATGTTCTTTGTAATCGGTTCTTTCTGGCGGGAAATGGTGCACAGAGTTTGGTTGCCTCAAAGATTAGTGCGAAGATTCTCAACTGACATGTAGAGTTGGTTAGTGCGGTGATTGTGGTGAATGGGAAGCAGGTGTCGGATCGACAGCGAAAAAAAACGCAAAACGCAAATGACAGTGTGGACCAAAGTGTTATGCTGACGTTCACAGAAGCAGTTAACCGAGACGTTTCCGCAAGTTCCGCGCCTACGGGATTTAAAATGTGTTTAAAGTCCTTTCTGCAGAACGTTTTCAAAGCCCTAGAGTCCACGGTGTTTGTAGTGCAGTGCTTTTTGGAAAAAGTTAACTTTTGCGCTTAAGGCAGCTCCTGGCGTCCGCGGCGTACTACGTTTGCACAATTACCACACAATCACCACACCACCATCACCACATTCCATTGCTTTGCACTTTTGCATTTCCTCAAAACACTTTCTGCGGAATATCTTGGATCTTAAGTCTTGTTGCGGAAGAGCCGGTATGTCATTGAAAGATCATAGCTGTTCATGCTTTACTTTGTTCATTCAAACAGCAGTAAAAACACGCTCTCTTCGTAGTTTTATTGATAATATTATCCCGCGAGCAATAATAAATGCAAAGAGCTCGCGAATGTGGCACGAAAACCAATCATTCACTCGTGCCGTTCGTTCGTTTACTAATATATTAAATTCACGCATTCACTTCACTACGTTCGTTTCTTTGTAATTTAATATTTTTCACTCTCTTCACTTATAAATCCACTATTAACAGGGGTTTTACCTGGGGCTGGATCCACCTTCACGTCCCTGTCATCTATTTCCTCGCGGGCAAATAAAATAAATGGGCCCGCGGCAATAAGGGAATAAGATAGAGATTTCTAAGACTAAATCCTGATGGTTGTACTTCGTTCACTCACATTAATACTATTCATGCGCTCACTTACTTCGTGCATTCACTTATAACAGTATTAACATTGAGTTCTCTTCGTAGTTTATTCATTAATTCATCCCGGGCGAATATATTAAATGCCCGGCCGTGAACATAAGGACACAAGATACTAATGTTGTGAGGAAAGATCTTAAAGTCTGGTGTTTACTTCGTTCATGCCTTATTCATTATATTCATGCCTTGCAGGCTCGTTATAATACAATAAATAATGCACAAACGTGTAGTTAATCACCGGGTAATGAAGGACAGTTCCTGGGACACCCACCTCACAGACCCCGATAAGCCAGCATTCTTTCCAGAGGGCCTGAGTATAATTTTTTGTATGCCACCTTTCTAACTCTCACTCGACCAGAGTAGAGGCTCTCTGCGGGGATCTGTACCTTTGTATTTTGCCTCCACTCCTTGCAGCCTTAAGCAGACGCCCGTCCATTGGCCATGGCAAAGTCTTCGAACATTTAAGGCTCTGCGGACGTTGGAATCCAAGACTCCAACTCTAGTGGGTGCCTTGGTCCAGGTGGGTCCCTCTCTTTTACAGGTAAGACCATGCAGTGTGCGTTGACAGAACCTCTGTGGAGCCAGCTCCTGGCTTTCTAAGGGTGAAAGCTGGTTTAAGGCCGCCTGTGGCACGTGGCCACCTTCGAATGCGAACAAGGCCTTGAGGCAAGTCACAATGCTGGCGCGGAAGCTTGAGTTGCAAGAACAAGAAGGTGGCGATGGAGCCGCGATACCTCTGTTACCTTGCTGGCTGAGCGAGTTTGTTGGGAAGCCAAGTGCAAGTGGTCGTGGTGTCCCCATGCCTTCGAGACTGCTAAGAAGAGAGTGCGCAGTTTAGTTGTGAGGATTGGAGATTAAGGATGGCACTTACCAAGTCCGACACTGTGGCTTTGCGGCCGCCGACCAGTATGCGTCTGGTGGGGCAGGGAAAGGGTGCAAAGGTTCAGGTGGTCATGGCGGGAATGCAGGGAATGCTGTGAAGAACGGAAAAGACCAGGAGAGGTCTAAGCAGCCTTTGCCAGCCCGAACGCCATGTGGCCTGGTGGCCAAGTGTTGCGCTTTCTTGCACGTGTGTGTGCAGCCTGTTTCTTACTGCTCCAACCAGCCATAGAGCCACAAAACACTGATGCTCATTGCTGAAGCGAAACATTCTTGGAGCATGGGAGGGAACCAAGTTCTTGGACAGATTGAATGGCACAACAGTGCTTTGTTTTGTCAAGTTATTAAACTTTGCCCTGGAACCCCAAAGCCTTTGGCTCAATGCAGCAAAGTGCGTGTCTGATCGCTGCCGCTGCGTTTTTGCGTGTTTTGAAGCGTGGTCGTGCACTCTCTGCGGTGTGGAAGCTTTTCTTACAAATGTAGTACGCCGCGGACGCCCTAGCTGGAAAGTCGACTTTTTGTAGTACAAACGTAGTACGTCGCGGACGCTAGGAGCTGCCATGGCTGGAAAGTCGACTTTTTGTGGAACAAACGCAGTACTCGTAGCACAAACGTGGTACGTCGCGGACGTCCGGAGCTGCCGTAGCTGGAAAGTCGACTTTTTGTAGTGTAGTGTGGTAGGGCTAACGTTTTTTTTTCTCCGAAGAACCCTTTGCTGAAGCTTTCGGGAATTGAGAGAGCAAGGCTCAGTCGCGACAAGATCGTGCACGAACGATGTCGCGCAGGCACACATGGGTGTCTCGTTTCCTAAACAGCCGCGTCTTAAACGACCACACACCGAGTGTTGGGTAGGCATTGTTTTGCGGCAAAAAATGGTTGCAAAAGCAAGGGCCAAAACTTTTCTTGCGTTAAACAGCTGCGTGGTATACGACCACACGGACAGCAACTGTTGGGAGGCATATCTTTGCGGCAAGAAAGCGGGTTGCAAAAGCAAGGGCCAAGAACTAGAGGAACCAAAACTTGCTTCGCGCATAAAAACACACACATATCTGCGGCCAGCCCACATGGATCTCATTCTGCTTGCACAGACATGTTAAACGCACACACACATCTCTTTTTTTGGCAGCACACATAGATCTCATTCTGCTTGCGCAGGCATGTTAGTGCGCTCAAACTGCCTGGCGCTGTTTTTCTTCCTTGGTGGACTCCCCGAAGACTACTTTAATTGCCTAGACGCAAAAAGTTGCAGTAGTTTGGCGCGCGCACACGTTCCTCACCTTTCCGCAAAGCCGTGCACAAAATCTAGTCACCGACCTTCTCTCTTACCAGATTGCAAACCCTTAGCGTGCCCGCTATTGGGAAAAAAACCATACAAAACATCCGGTTTATGCGTATCTTGTCAGTCAGAATGGAAGTTCAAAACGAGCGCTGAGAGTTTCACTTTTTACTTTCCGATTGTGTTTTTGTTTGTTTTCTCATCTCATTCATACAAGCAATTGTCTTGAATTGCTCAATGCGCCGCTGATGTGCAAAGAAGCTTGATACCGTGAAAAGAATCTGTAGTTGTAAAAAAAGGTGGAATGTTGGTTCGATGCAGGGTCGTCTGTGCTGGCACCACCTTCGAGGTTCTGGACTGGTCCTTCTTCTTCTACAATACAAGCTGGCTTCGCAGGGCGAGAAACAAGGTGGAGGTGGATTTAGAACTGTTCTCTTCTCCTGCGGTTTGCAGGACGAGAAACAAGGGTGGAGTGGAATTCAGAACTGTTCTCTTCGCTCTCTGGCATAGGGTGAACAGTCTTAGGTCACGACGAAGACGAAGTGGGGAACTCCAACAGCAAAGTGCGTTGCAGGCATGCATTCCGGGCCATGCAGAAAGTGCTCCACCACACTGCTGCTACGACTGAGAATGTCAGTGCTCCAGTTTGATTTAAGTCAACTCCAATACGAGTTGGAGCTGGAGTTAAACTGAACTGCAATCTAAAATAACTCCTTGACCCCTCTCTCCCTTTTGGCATGCATTCCTCTGCCCTTTTGTGCGCCCGCCTGTGAATTCGCCCGCAAGCGAGGGAACCATGTGCTTTCGACCAGGTGGTCATAGAAGTCAACGACCGCCCAACTGTGCTGCTGACGCAGTAAAGAGGCGTCCATTTCAAAAAAGCGCGCGGGGTGCGCAAAACGTTGGCAGGTTTGTGCTGACAGGCACAGCATGGGTGCGAGCGCGGAAACGTTGGCGACGCGAACAGGTGTTGTTTGTGTTGGCAGCACAAGGACTCTATCTGATGCAGCGCGTGCTCGGAGCGACCTACTCGCAGGCCCAGTAGCAAGAAAGCCGACTTGC
Organism: Symbiodinium natans; assembly: GCA_905221605.1. NCBI lineage: Eukaryota > Dinophyceae > Suessiales > Symbiodiniaceae > Symbiodinium > Symbiodinium natans. The sequence continues at coordinate 110,637 of CAJNDS010002804.1, read as the reverse complement.
AGGCTCTGTGCATGGCATTAAGCAATGCAGCGAGGTTTCTGCCCTTACAGCACGCTCCGCGTGCGGTGAGGGCTGTCCTGCTACTGTGGAACACGTCTTTGGTCTCAATTCTCGAATTGCAAGAAGATGTGCTGAGTGCTATGCTATTGCTGCGGCCTGGCGCTTGTGTGGAACTGCCCTTTGGACGCATTGGGTTTCAGGTGACGGAGGTTCTTTGCCTCATGGCCTAACCGTATTTCGCTCAATGTCTGTACCAGACGTGGCGCAGCATTGCTATGGGTGACGGGCAGCTTAGTGATTGGTGCCGGTGGTTCTTGTTTGCATTGGTCTCACCTTCTGGCCTTGCGTTAAGTTGTCTTGCAATACGGGCCTCTGCACTAGCGGTTGCTCCTTTGTCACGACTTCTTTTACGCTCGCTGGCTTGTACAGTTTGACTCTCAAAGTAGTTGTCTCTGTCGCAATAGACTGACCCACTGTGCTGCTGATGTGGTGAAGGGGCGTCCGCTTAAAAGTGCGAAACGTTGGCAGGCGATACAGTGTTGTCTTAGAGGCCAAACCCTTCCGGCAAATGCCTTTCCGACACCTACGCCTTTGCTTTTCTCCTGGAAGATACTTTTTGGCCTAGTTGCTGGAAGTACGAACTTTATTGAAGATGTGAGGTTGAGAATGAAGACTACTTGAAGTGGCAATTTGTTTGTCACGAGTTTGGGACAACGAACTCTTAGATTCAGCGAACACCGAATCTAGGACATTCTGTCAATGGACAGGCATGCATGAAGTTCTTCATGGTCAAAGATCTTGTTTGGTGGGAGTACACACTGAGGGGATGTCGCCGCCAGAGCATCCGTTGATGCGAACTCGGTTTGAACTTTAAATGGTCTTTGAGTATAGGTGGCTGTGTCTTGGTTTTTTGATCCCAGGTTTTCATTTTGACCAGTCGGAACTCTCTACTGGTATTTTGATCCACATGGTGACTCATGGTGGTGTGATGATGTGTGATGTTTATGCCCAATGCGTTTAATGATTTGCGTTTTTGATGAATTCGTTTGATTAGCGGATGAGTACGAACTTTGTTCTGACGCACTCGTCTTCATTCGTTTTGACTTATGTGCACGTCGTGAACTTTGGCGCAAGTGAGAAAAAGAATTCCCTCTTCGCGTTCCTGGGTTGTTTAGGCCTTGCGGCCTTGTACGTGGGGAAAAGGTACCAAGGGACTTCAGTTTTTCACGGCCGACGCTGGAACCAGACCACAGATCTTAGCCTCGTGCTCGAAACGTGACCTGGATCCTCTCAGCTGCATTGTTCTCTTGGAGAAAGGTGATGCTGCAATAATGGTAAATATGTTCTAAAGTATTGCGTGACGTTGCAGCACATGTTTTAAGATTGCCCAAACTGCAAAACATGCAGTGTGTTTGTAGTAGCTCGCTGTAGTTGCAGTTTTTTGTTGCCACTCTGCAGTTTTATTGCAGTTGAAGTTTCAGATGCCTCGAGTTTCCATGCTGCAGTTTCGTTGCTGTCATTGTTACTTTTGTTTCCGCTGTTGGCGGGAACTCTTGGTTCGACACGCCAGCGCGAGATTTCTCTGGCATTGGGCACTCCGTCCGCTTCGTAGCCTTCCGCAAAAGGCGCAAACCCTCCGCTCCTTTTGTCCAGAGCCGGAGGGCTGTATCGCGCTGAGAGCATTGCCAGTTTGGAAAACGGAGGAACCAGGCCTACTAAGCAACTTGCCTATGTGCCTGGATGGTACCCGCAAAAGCGTACTCATGGTTTATGTACTATTTCAATTTCTGAATCACCTTGCAGGAAAATGTCTCTCAAACCTGGAGTGTTGGGATGCGGAGCCCTCCATGTTGAAGTTCACCCCCAGGATACGAACCACCGAACCGATGTTCACGGAGACGCCCGCGATGCTAAAGTTCCGACGCCCCCACAAAAGGACGATCCGGCCACAGCCGTTTTGTCCGGTGCAAGAGCGAGGCCATGTGCAGAGATCTCGTCAATGAGTAGTACTGGTTTTCTGATAAGCACAGGTTTCACCCAAACCCAACTCCATCAAATTTTCTCGCGAAACATGCCGGGCTCACTCAGTCCCTGTCAAGGCGAATCAGCCTTGGCAGTGGCCTGGATCGATGCCTGCCATCAGTGCTTTTGCCGAAACTTGCAACTGTACAGGTTCGACGTAGACGTAGATGCTGTGATGATCACCGCAGGAAGCGTTCTGAAAGCATGCCCACACAAACACTCGTCAGCTGCTGCAATTTGCAGCTTCTTCAAGGGGAACTCCATGCTTTCGCGGCAACCCCACGCAGAATCCTTTCCATGCGCAACATGGCTCCAGATGTGCTGGCAATTGCTCGGCCTTGCAGAGGTTTCGTCAGCTTCTGTCCTGGGTTGCCAGTTCTGATTGGTTGGTTAGCTTCGCTGCTTGTGAGAAGGTGCTCGGGAGGTATTTGTTTTTCATCCTTGGCCTGCCTGGGACGGTGGGGCTGGAGCTTGTTCACGACGCCTCACGTTCGGTCGGCAAAGAACGCTCGCAGTTTTGACCTTCTTCACAGCATTCCGACTTGCGATAGCCGGCTGCCGAATCTTAGCACAGGTGAGATGCCCAAAATAGCACCCAGTTTGCTGACAAACTGAACCAATGTTGGCATCGGAGCATGTTCTACCGTTCCAGAAAGTGACTCACCAACAGCTGTGCAGCCTAAGATGCTCCTCCTTTATTCCACGGTGCTGCCAGCGTGCGTGCGACTGGGTTGGGAAGCGCTGAAGGTGGACCCCGGGCACCAATGCTAGGAGAGCATGTAAGGAAGAGACTCGTTCAATGGTCAACACGGATCATGCAGCCATCTAGTAAACTTAGAAGACGAAGGAAACAAAAATATTTTGATCGGAATCATCTGCGTAAGGCAAGATCGGGAGTGGCAACAGGAGTGAAGTACCTCATGCCAGTGTTCGGAACAGGGCTCATGATTGTTGTGGGTGGTGAGCATGAACTATGCAGCTATCGATCCGGCGGTCATAAAAGAAGCACAGTCTACAGTCTGGATTAGGCTTTGACCCTTCGGCGTATCACAGCACCTCGTCAAAAGCACAAGGGGCAGGTTCTGCACATCAAGAGGCCGTTGCCCAATTGGCCTGTTGGACATTACCGCCCGCCTGGATGCCTGCCTCATGATGCTACAGTCTTCCGTTTTCCATTTTTATTACATGGAGTTGGACCTGATATTGAAGCATAGGCGCACCCGCGAGGATGCGGCTGTTCACTTTCAAATTCTGTGAGCAGGTTCCTGCAACGGCCCCCCCGAAGTGATAAAGACTTGCAATGACGAGAAAGCCTTTGAAACCGAAGACAGCGAAGCGATAGACGGGCCTTACATATATCAGGGGGACCAGCAGCGTTGACGGCTTCAATTCTGTAGCTCAACGCACGTGGTGTTGTTAGGGGTTTGGCAGGGATCAGAAGCACCCCAAACAATTAAAGAACTTCAAGCTTAACTTTCGCTCTCTAAGATGTATGTGCGGGAGTGCAAGCCCCTATCAGCCCTATTTCAGGCTTTGCTTCAACTTGTTTTCAAAACAAGTTTTGGGTTCAGGGCTTAGTGCTTCGGGATTTTACGATGTTCGAGTGTCTAAGCCTCAGACCGGTGGACTTGCCAGCTCGCTGTGAGACTTCACGTTTTGCCTTTTAGTTTTGAAGACCCATGCCCCAGGACGGAAAGGGGGTGATCCGTGTCTTTTTTGGCATTATCTGTGTCTTTTCCCCCTAACTAAACCCTAAACCCTAAACCCTAAACACCCTAAACACCCTAAAGTCCAAGCTTACACCCTAAACCCTAAACCCTAATTAAACTCTGAACCCTAAACCCTAAACACCCTAAAGCCCAACCTTACACATCCCTAAACCCTAAACCGTAAACCCTAAAACCGTAAACCTTAAACCTAAAACCTTATACCCTATACCCTAAAGCCAAAAAACCCTATCCCCCAAGCGAAACCCCCGAAACCTTAAACCCTAAACCCTAATAAAACCCTAAACCCTAAGACCCTAAAACCCTAAAGTCCAACCTTACACCCTAAGCCCTAAATCAAACCCTAGAGCCTAAACCCTACTTAAACCCTAAACCCTGAGCCCTAAACGACCTAAAGCTCAACCTTTCACCCTAAACTCTAAACCCTAAAAAACACAATCCTAAACCTAACCCTAAACCCTAGAAACCCTAAACCCTAAACCTAAAACCCTAAACCCTGTACCCTGAACCCTAAAAACCCTAACCCCCAACCCCTAAACCCGAAGCGCTTAAACCCCTAAACCCCTACACCCTAAACCCTAAACCCACGACCCTCAACCCGAACCCCCCCCCCCCCCCAAAACAAGCCCTAAACCCTAAACCTTGAACCCTAAACCCTAAACCCTAAACCCTAAACCCTAAACCCTGAACCCTAATTAAACCCTAAGCCCTAAACACCCTAAAGCCCAACCTTACACCCCAAACCCAAAACCTTAAAAATATAACCCTAAACCCTAAAACCCCATACCCTAAACCCTAAACCCTAAACCCTAAACCCTAAACCCTAAACCCTAAACCCTAAACCCTAAACCCTAAACCCTAAACCCTAAACCCTGAACCCGAATTAAACCCTGAACCCTAAACCCTAAACACCCTAAAGCCCAACCTTACACCCTAAACCCTAACCCTAAAAAACACAACCCTAAACCCTAAAACCCTATACCTTAAACCCTAAATCCCTAAACCCTAAAAACCCTAAACCCTGACCTAACGCCCTTTACCCTAAACCCTACAAACCCTAACCGCCCACCCCAAAACCGCTAAAGCCTAAACCTAAAACCCATGACCCTAAACCCTAAACCCAAGCCCCCCAAAACAAACCCTAACCCACGACCCTAAACCCTAAACCCTAAACCCTAAACCCTAAACCCTAAACCCTAAACCCTAAACCCTAAACCCTAAACCCTAAACCCTAAACCCTAAGCCCTAAACCCTAAACCCTAAACCCCCAAAAACAAACCCTGACCCCTACCCCTACAAAACCCTAAACCCTAAACCCTAAACCCCTAAACCCTAAGCCCTAAACCCCAAACCCTGAAAAAGACGATAACCCAGAAAAAAAGACGCAGACAACCCAAAACTAAAAGACGCAGATAACTTAAAAAAAGACGCGGATAACATCTGCTCCCCCAGGACGTCAAGAGCAACTTGTAGCAAGCAAGTCGCTTGTTTTATTGCGACTACATAGCAGAATGAGATAAGCAACAATAGGGGCCATGGCAACGAAGAGACAACCAAACGAGAAGCCCAAAGCAACATAGCAAAGACAGAAAACGATAAGAATGGCAAAAACATGACAAACACAAATGACAGCGGAATGACAACCCAAGATTCCGTGGCCTCGAATGGGGTTCAAATCGGACGATTCGAATGTAGTGTGCCTGCGTCGCAACCAGGCAGCCCAACAGTTTGAGGTTAGACCTCAAAACCGAGAAGCTTCTTTGTAGCCAGATCTTAACAAACAAAACCCGAACAGATAAGAACATGTCGCCTTGCGAGTCACACGGCTTGTGAAGGCTTCGGGCGCTCCGCGCGTTCGTTTGGAGGCGTGTGCTCTGTATTTGGTTGCTGGATCCAGCGGTGCTCGCAAAGCTAGTTCTGAAGTGGTGGCATGCTGTGGCCTAGTGGCTTTGGGTCCGAGGGGTTTGGGTCGCAAAGCGGCCATCTGCATGAACCTGAGTTAGTCTGAGACAAACAGACATGTCTTGCTGCATCTCAGGTTTCGCAACTTTAGGTGTCAAGTGCAGGATCGAGATATCGCCGTCAGGGTGTACAGGATTGTAACCGCATGGGATGAATATCGGTGTGGCTGTGCTTGAAAGCGTTTTCCAATTGAGGTGAGGTCCGTAGTACTTGTAGAATTGCAGGGGCGAAATGCACGCGTCGCAGCATCTGCCCCTGAAGAGCTGCTGTGAAAGCGTCACGGCGGCCTTCACAGGATGTGATTGGTTCTGAAGTTGGTACCCTCTGACGTACGCTGCGAGGGCCTTCGGCGCGGGCGCTTCCATTCACGGAGGCCCGTTGCGCTCAGCTGGCTCTAGCTTAGCTGGTGCCAAGGGTTGACAGATGTTGACTGTAATCATAGAAGTTTGTGTTTGCATGTCGACGCGAGCGCTGCAAGCAAGCTGTCGTGCGAAGTGTTGTACGTCCAGGAGGCGTTCCCCGTGTTGAAGCCGCAGGCCGGTGAGCAAGGAGGGCGGTTGAGAAGAATTCGAATGCGCTTGAGCCGTGGGCCGACGGGCAGGACGTGGTAGGACCCATAAAGGACAGTCCTGAGGTTGTGGGATGTCCCATCGCCACCTTTCCATTCAGTTTTATGGCCTGGACCGTGGTTGCTGGAACCCTCATGGTTCAGGGTTCAGGGTTTAGGGGTCAGGGGATCATCGTTGCCGGAGGGAAAGACTGTCCAACGCCGCGTAAACGATTTCATGTTCTGCTGCCCCCGAAATTTCTTGTAACCAGCAGTTCGGCAAGCCACGTAGGCCACAACTTTTACACCCTAAGCTGGCTCAGTGTAAGGCTTCAGTGCTCGGTCAGTAGCAATGTTCGGGCCTTCGGCTCGGGTGCGATTGAAATGGGGGGCTTTTGGCAAGGTGTGTGGGGGCAGAGGGGGGGTGGATGGGGTGTTTCCGAATCAACACCACATCAACTATCATCCACGTGAGAAACCATGTCAGTTCAAGCAGCAGTGGCCAGTCGCAAGACAAGTTGTTTCTACCGGTCTTCAGGTAGTGCACCGCCCAGCGGCTTCCCCGACATGACCTTAGAGTGCAGTTTGCTTTCAGCAGCTGCGGTTGAAACATGTTGAAACCTGCGTCTGAACATGTTATATGCAAACTTGGAGTATGTAGCGATGCGAGCTCACTCTATCGCATTTCTGAGGCCTGCGTGGTCAAAACGCGCCGGTCTCAGCTCTCCGCTTATCCTTAAGCCTTGACATGCCCAACAAGACCACACGGACACAAGCCCGAGCAACGTTGCCTGCTCAGGTGCAAAGAACACGTTAAAGATCAAGGGGGCCGGCTGCCTAGATGAGAGCTCTGGCTTACTTCGTGGCAAGCGTCAAAGGTTTGCGCAAGATGGCTGAAAGCCCCAAACCAGCAGATGCGGCTTGTGAGTTTTAAAGTTTGCGCGCGCAGCTGAGGCTCCCGAAGGGCCAAAGTTCGCCCAAGCCCGTGCCTCGGGTGTGTGAAAGCTGGCCGAGGATCGGACTAATGTGGGTCCTGGACGGGGGAATGCGGCGTAGGCTACAAAAGCTTGAAAGGCTTTTGGGGGGCCTGCGCTTACTCCTCGTGTGTTCGATGGGTTCTGGACTCGGCGCCGCAGCTTATTCAAAAAGGTGCCATCGACGCCCACAGCTCAGCTGCTTTTCGTGGGTTAGGGTTTAGACGAACAGCTAAACTCCGGCATGTGTAGAAGAGATCAGAAAGTTTACGTGCGTGCGGCGAAGCGTTGTGAACGCATTCAACTCGGCCGAGTGTTGAAGAGTTGAAAGAGATGATTCCCCGATCCCGCCAGGTGCCATCGCCGTCAGGATCAACGTGTTCGACGGCAGCGTCCTCTGCGCCTTTAGAGGAGTTTTTGGTGCAGGCTTGAGGGGGTTTCGGCTTCAAGTTGTGACAGGTCATCGAGTTTGAGGCCAATCTTTTTTTTATGTTGAAGAGAGTGAGAAGGGGGTGGGGGGGGGGGGGGGGGGGGGGGGGGGGGCGTTTGGGAGTCCAGGTTTTCGACGATTTGAGACCTGAGCATGCCAAAAACCTGGACAGGTGTCTGGCTTGGGCATGGCCGCGTAGCCATACAAGCGTGGGACTTTGGAGATCTGATCACAATAAATTCAACAATTTGCGAGCTTCGACGCAACAACCGCGAGGCCTGCGCCTTGCACCCGCCGAAAGGCTTGCAAAGACCTGCGCCCTCCACCTTGCTGGATGTTCGAGATGGACCGCCCGAAACATCAACAGCAGCTACACCCTGAAGCTCGAGGATGTTAAGGGCTACTGAGTGTGGGGGCCCCAAATCCTTAAGCCAGCTCGCCCAGGTTGATGAGCCTGTCGCCGGTCGCTGGCAAGGCTACTCGGGGCTTGTTGGGCTCGAGTGTTGCCGGCTTTCGGGATTAGGGAAGAGCCTTAAGGGGGGGTTGCGGGCGTAGGCTTAAGAGCATCTTGGTGTCAGGATATGAGCCGTGAAAAGGAATGGTCTGATTGATCTTGTATGCAAAGTGCCATTGGGGCAGCAGGGTTTCTTGAACGTAGGTTTGTGCACGTTCGCGATGGGAAGTGATGTCTCAGAAGGCATTCGGCCTTGCAAGTGCCAAAGTAACGCTCAGAGGCAGTGGCTACCGGTTACCGGGCGCGGCTGTCAACCGAAGTAGAAGGTGTCAGATGACGTGTAGGTTTCGCGCAAGTTTTCCGGTCTCCTTCCAGCAATGTCCTTTTCATGCCATCTCGTGCCCGTGCTCAGCTTGTTTCGCACTTAAGAGCTTTAGCGCGCAGGGCTGCATGTCGTCCAGGCCAGAATCCTTACATAGAGCTGTGTGGATAATTGTGCGGAGGTTGTGTAGGTTTGGTTGAGGGAGAGATGTGGGGAACATGCCCCTGTAAGCCAACCTTTGTGCATGACAAGTTTTTTGTGTGCGAGAACGCGTTGAATGCTTCACGATTCATGTCGAGTTTGAACCTAGCATGGGGACAGAACAATCATGGGAGCCCAGGGTTCTGTTGACCCTTTCCAATAGACACGTAGCTTGTGGTCTTTGTCCAGACCTAAGCCTCGCTTGCAACCGGTGTCCTGCCGACCAAGCGGGTTGGGGTTCGGTATGGTTTGGGGGGCGGGGGGGGCGCCTTGGCAGTGGTTTCAAGATTGTGCCAGCGCCCTCGAAAAACTCCTTAGAAGGAGCCCTCCTGGACATTGACGTTTCCCCAGCTCGCCCGGCGCCGTCTGGCCCCGTCCTCCGTTTCAGGTTTGGGCACAAGTAAACCTCAAAACATGAGCTAGGACTGTGGGTTTGGGGGTGAAGTGGTATAGGTTTGAGTCTGAACTTGAGTTCTGGCGTTGATGGCCGTCAGACTATCAAGCTGCAGCTTGCGCATGTTCAGTGGCAACATGTTGGTTGCCACTATCGTGCTTGCTGCTGCAGCTTGAATCTGCTCTTTGGGGGATCATTAGCACGCGCCTTCGTGGTATTGGTATGCGAGGGAGTGGGCCCAAGCGACCCGAAACTCTAAACTATCACCTCCGCTGGCAGCTTTGCTGCAGCGGGAACGGCTGAGGCATCGAGCCAGGGTTCTGGGGCGTCGACTGAGCCCGCAGCAGGTTCAAGGGCTAAAGAAGTGCCTCTGAAGTAGATGAAGTGGCGTTTTCTAGATATAGGGCTCCCGACTGAGGCTTTGGTGGGATGACAGTAAGCTACAGCGAATTCACCTGGGCTCGCTTGTCGTAGGATCTTGGTATTGATGGAGCCCAGCGTGTCGCGAGCATTTGGCTTTGACTACTTCGAATACGGAGGTAGTGCCATAGTTTACATCCACAGCTTGTTGCATTCCACCCAGAACAGGACAAATGTTGTCCGCACTGGTCTTGTGATGTTAGAGACTTAGGACGTAGGAGTTCTATCTTGAATTCCAAGAAGCTGGCCTGTTGGGTGTGGCAGCGAGTCTTGTCCGACCGATAGCAGTAATAGCTGTTGTTGGGATGCATCCGCAAACTGACCCAGGACTGCGTGGAAACACGTTCATGTACAAAAACGCGATTCACGTGATAGGTTTCAATGATCCGGAACTGATGCGCGTGAACTGTCACACACTGTTGAGTTTATGCTATTGCCTCGCAGGTTGTACAGTTCACACATCTATTCTGCTTCCGGCACAGCTCAGTCGGATTCAGGCGGCTTTGAGATCGCTTCTCATTCTTTGGCGCGGGTTTGGTGAGCTCAAGGTTGTGCGAGTGTCGCATTTACGGTTTCAAATTCGCTTTTTCACGTCTGACACTTCAGGTTTTCAGAAGCCCCGGGTCAAGGGGTTAGGATGGGGACCAGAGCACGACGAACTTTCCGAACCGGCTGGAAGTTTGGATTCCGGGTGTGTGAGAGGTTCCGACACACCCCATGGTTCAGACACTGCAAGACCAATCGCACAAACGTATGCACAGTTTTTTTCCGGCTTGGGGCCAAGGCCCCCACATGAGCAGGCTTCTTACGGCATCAGCATCCCCTTTGTGCGTGGCGACTCAGTCAGGGGTAAGCAGGTCCTCCAGCAATGAGCCCAAACCTCGGCTCTTCCCACGCTCCCTAAGCAATTCCGCTCGGCAAGTCCCCATTGCCCAAAGTCCCTTTCTTTGTACAACAGGACTGCTTGCATCGCCTACCATGCATTCCCACTTGGTACCCGGTACAGCTGCAGATGCTCAGCATCCTGGAACCACTGGCCTGTGCCACCATGAAACCATGGGTGGGTTCTCTAGCGCTGAGCAGCTCTTTTGCCCAGTATATCTTTAGCTACTTTATGAGGTGCTGGTTGTGTGAGGCAACATCCGATTTGGGCATTTGCCAAACTTGGGGTACCCAAAATAATTATAGCCCTCAGTGTCGGATCCCATCCCTAAGTTTGGGTAGCCAGGCCTGGACACGCCGACGAGGTACTATGCCATGTGTTGTAACAGGAGCAGGCATCAAGATGAGGACGCAGCACCGTTGAATTGAAACGGCCATGCTTGATTTTGTGCAGCTTAGGGTCTAGGGTTTAGGTGGCAGGTCTTGTTTTTTCACAGTTCTCGCGTGAAAGCCCTACCCGGGACCCCTTTGAGTTACGTGAATTTTGTTGCCAGGTCAGGTGATGTCTGATGTGGCAGGGGCACGGATGCCAACTGTCTGGGGCAAGCCATGGTCAACAACGGTTAAGGTGTTTAGGCATACTAGGTCACTATCTGGCTCACGGGTACCCTGCTATGATGCCCCTCCCTGTGGGGCTGGGTCTGCTGTTGCTCAAAAGGCTGGATAGTGTCAGCCCTCATGGCGTTGCCGTTACTTGTTGACTTCCCAACAATATCGCCATATGCAGACCTCTAGTAACTCTAGTGCATGCATGGTCTACTACTCAGCAGCTATTGCAAGTCTCCTGGGCCATGAACGTCCGTTGAAGCCGCAAAATGGCGCCGAACCCAGTTTAGAACGTGCGTCGTTTTGAGTGGTGTGCCACGGAACCTTGCAGAGGTGGTGTGCGAAGTGGTACGCCTGAGGCAGGGCCACAGATAGGCCATGTTCGCTACGAGTGTTGCTCGGGTTGCCACAGGAACACAACCTCCTGCACGTTTGAAATCCAGGCCGGGCAGTGCTTCGCGCAATGGGACAGCTGATTACTTGATAAATGAACCTGCGGAATGTTCATTGTCTGTGGTCATGAAAATGAAAACTGGATGCAGGGTCCGGCTTTAAATGCATCCCTCCACGCAACAGTTGCAAACCGGTTTGGGCTCTTTTTGCTGGTCTGCAGATGTTGAAAGGAGCCACTCCCCGGCACCCCACCCGGGAGACGGGCTTCATAGCTGACGGACATCCTCAAACAGTCGTGAGGTCTTGAATAGCCGAACAGCCCGGCCAACCTGTCTGTTGCCCACGAAAATCGGTTCCAACAATGTTCTCATGGACAAATGTACTACCAAGTCAGCGGTGTGGCAGGCCGAGGACATCTTCCACAGCTCGCCGACAATTGGCGGGATAGCTGCCGGAGGGGACTACTTCGAGGCCTCTTTGGTTCAGCTTGTGTGAAGATGGAAGTTGGGGTCGTGCAAACCTCCTCGAAGTGTCAGCGATGTCGGTTGGTTCCTTTTGGCGACCTGTTCTTTGTTGAGACATCCGAAAGTTTGCCCGGAGGTTCCTCCGGGCTTCGATGCAGAAGCAGATGGTTGGGGCTTCGGTATTCCAACTTTTCACAATAGCCGAGTGGCCCAGTGAGCATTCTCCTACTCTGAGGCCTGGTGGTGCCATGGTTCCTCACCTCCATGGACGGCTTAGTCATTCGGGAGGCCTTGTGAGGGGACACATCGCAGTTATAATTGAATTGTTGCGCTGATGGGCCTTCGTCTTTGGTACGGCTGATCCGAGAAGCAACTGCAATGTTTCTTCATGTCACGGTTGAGCTTAGATGTGGCTACATACCATGCGAAAATATGCGCATTTTTACCACTTGTAAGGCAGTAGATGTTTGGAGGCCGAGAGTGGCTGCAGCCTCCGCTGTTCTGTTGGGCCGAAGGCGCAGATGGAGTCAGTCTTGACTACCTGAGCCAGCAGTCAGTGGGTGGTTGTTTTTTGGTACAAAGTACGTTGCAGTTGGGACAATGCTGATTTGCGCAGCGGCTTGTGTCAAGCCGCTTTCGGAGCATGATGCATCTGAGAGTTTGCGAAACCTTGAAGAGCTTCTAGCGGTGCTGCCTTCCCCTTCAGCATGGCCAGGTGGACACCTCAAACAACAGTGACTGGCGGCTTTCTCAGTTTTGCATGTCTTTCGTTGTCAAAACGCTCATGGACTGGCCTTTGGCACCAACTTGCCATGCCCCAGGCTGCAACTCCACTCCTTGGACTGGGATCCGGTGAGCGAGGCGGGTCCCTCCTGTCCTGGTCCAATGCTGATGTAAATGATGTAGATGTGTTGCTAGCATCCGGCTCTGTAGGCTTCTGTGATCGTGAGTCACTAGAGTGTTTCGATGCCAACGCACGATGACAAGCCTTTGAACCCCAAAGCATACACCAATGAAAGCCCAAGGCTTACAAGCAGACTGGTTTGAGCCATTTTCCGATCGAGTTGAGCACTGTTTGGAGGAGAGCTGGCTCGAGTTGGGGAAGCGGCACTTCATTGGAGCTGTTGGCCGTTCGGCGGCGGCGGCTCATTGTCGATCTCGGTTTCGGCGCTTGGGGCTAGGATTCGGAGCCCTACTAGTGGAGGAAGCTGGGTGCATCTAGGCGCCATGAGAGCCAGGTTCAGCTGCAGCTCACGTTTCGGCAGCCCCGCCGGGGGCCCTGCCTGCCGTGTACACAGGTCCAGAATCTCTGGCACTTGAGCTGCCTGCTCCGTAGTGCCAGGAGCCCATGGGGCCAAAGAGCCGATAGAGACGGATCTGACAGAGACACCGGAGGCAAGGAGAAGGTTTCGGATTCGGTGTACCTGCGACCATCCATCAAGCCAGGGGCACTCCGAAGCCACGCTCGCCACCTGGTTGTCCTTTGCGTCCGAGGCGGGGTACTTGGTGGCCATTATCTCCAGGGAATGCGGCTCGCATGATGGCAGGTGGAATCTGCGCCTGCAAGCACTGTCTTCCTCAATGTGCCAGAGCCCTGACATGCTAAGCAGCAGGGGCACGCTGCCCTGGTCATGTGTTCTGTGGCGAAAAGGCTTTTGGGCCCATTGTACCGTGGAAGTCGAGGGTCATAGGGTCACAAGCCTTCTTCAGACACTGAGTCACGCTGCAGACTTGCTGAGGTATGACTTGGCTCCTGTGACGTTGGCATCCTTGCGGTTTATTGAGTTGAGTCTGAAAGTGGGTCAGGAAGCTACAGTTTCGCTTTTTTGTAAGGTCTACCGTGAATTCCATCCTTTGTAACACCATGGTGTCGGACTCAGTGTGAAATCATTCTCTATGTTTACAAGTCCGCGCTTGAGCTTCGTTCCGTGTGTTGCACCACGATCTAGTTGCTGGAGCCCAATAGATCGCGTGCCACGATCTAGTTGCTGGAACCCATGTAGATCGCGTGGACTGCTCCACCACCGCGCAATCCTATGAACGCCGTGCAAGGCAACAACACTGTTTCTTTGCGCTTTGCAGCCTCCGATAGAAAGGCCACGCAATACAGCCTATGCCTGGAGAGGGCACTAAGTTTTACTTGTAGCAGTCTGTAAAGGCAAAGGGTCTACAACTCAAACCGCTGACCATGTTGAGGTCAAGACGTTCGGTGCCTTCCATGCCACCATTGAAATCTATGGTCATGAATGGCCTCTGCCTGAATTGGCGCACGTCCGTCCTTCTAGCTGTGGAGTTTGTTCAGTAGGGCTGGTGGTGATCTTTTGCTGCAAGAGAGACGCCTCAAGGGGCTTTTACCGACAAGCCGATCCGGAAGTTTGCGGCGTGTGCAAGTGCAGAGCTTGGGTGATTCATGTCACAACGAAGTCAGTCCCGTCTGGTTTTAAGCGAAATATTCGCACCTTAGAGATTGGGATGGGTATGTGCCATTGCACGTGATATGAGTTCCTTGGCCCTTCCTCCACGCGGTTTGAAGACTTGTTTTGCCAAGACAGGAGCCAACAGCCGCGGCAGCACCCCATCCACGTCTACCGCCAGTCTGTGAACCTGGGGCAGACGGGGCTCACGGACTGCCTGAGGGCCAGGGAGGGGTTCAGGCAGAAGCTCTGCAGGGCATTATGTGGGCTACGCGTAGTAGGTTGCATGTGTTGGACTTGTTGCATGCATGCAGTGCATGTGGCTCCCAGCCGGCAGCAAGAGAATCATTTTTTGCCGATTTGGTTGTCCTAGATTTGTCGTCCGACAGCACTAGTGGTTCACGATTGTATCCCCTAAGCCAGCCTTCAGCGACCCCGGAGCGTGGAGGTCCTACCAGATCGGTGGACACGCACACACACACACAGCACCCTAGCAGGCACATGGACACACGTTTGCGATGTTTCAAGGATGATCGAATGCATCACAGATCCCACACAGACTGGCAGAAGATGCCCACACAACGTCGAGAAAGGCTGGAGTAGGTTCAGTCGGACTGGCTCCTCCGCATGCCGGCAGTGGAGGCGGATGAGGCACCACCAAGAGTTGCCGGAGTTCAGATGAGAGTTGTGAGACTGCCAGACCACTCCTTTCAGCTGGCACCAGGAGGGATTCGTTTGTTGCCTGCCTTACGAGGCCTCCTTGGCGCAAGGAGCCGAAGAAGAGCCGGCACCCCAGCGCTGGACATAAGAAGCCACTGCTGCTGAGCGAACACCTTTGGAGATGTCTTGGAGCCTGGAAATATATTTTCCCCCTTGTTTGGTGGACATGATGTGCTCCATGAGGCATGAGGAAGGTCTCCTGACCGGACCAGCAGGCTGCTGGAGTGACCATGGCGAATGGGGCAGGAGTACCGGTAGCTCAAGCGTCAAGTGGGTCAAGTTTGCTGTCCAAAAGAGCCGTAAGAGGCTTCGATTTTTGATCTGTCGGATCCTTTCGGGGTGTCGGCAACAGTTCTTCACAGTTGTGGGAAGATGCTCTCAACAGCTCGGTGTGTTTCAGAAGCGAAGGTGCGTACGAGGGCAAGCAGGAGTCGAAGCCGGCTCAGGAGCGCGCCACAACACGATCAGCACTCCCTCTCTCTCTCTCAGTCTCTCCCTCTCCCTCTCCCTCTCCCTCTCCCTCTCCCTCTCCCTCTCCCTCTCCCAATCCCTCTCCCTCTCCCTCTCCCTCTCTCCTCCCTCTCCCTCTCCTCTCCCTCTCCCTCTCCCTCTCTCTCTCCCTCTCCCTCTCCCTCTCCCTCTCCCTCTCCCTCGCCCTCGCCCTCGCCCTCGCTCTCTCTCTCTCTCTTTCCCTTCCTCCCTCCCCCTCCTTTGGGAAATCAGGGGGCGCTCTTTCTTTTGCAAGGGGGCTAGGCTACTGCTCCAGGATGCTTCTGTATATCACGCTTTGCCCTGAGCTGCTGAGCCTTGACCAGTGAATTTCAACTTGCCTTTGGGAGGCTCTTGAAGAGACTTCAGACGATCGGCAGGCCTCAAGTCCGATTGTCATGATCGTCCTTGTGCCACACTTCTTCGTTTTTCCGACTTTTGAGCAGCTGGTGGTCGTGCTCGCTTCGATGCGCATGCAATGACTGCTGCTTCATTTGCGAATCAGTGCCTGCCCATAGCATCACCAGAGGCTTCCCAAGCATGGCTTGAGCTGTCCACTGCACTCGGGATCGCAGAGGCAGCTTGCAGACTCAACTTGCAACAACAGTCCAAATCAAGCGTGTAGAAACCTACTTGCCCTCGTCATGGATGAGCCGCCGCTGGGTAGTCTTCATGTGGGGACGGCCGGCTTCTCCAGCGCTCATTGGGCTGGAAGTTTCTATCCAGGCAGGGCTGCCGCCAGTGTGTTTTCGGGGAGCAAAGCAGGTGGGTCTTGGTACTAGGAGGCTTGGCGACATCGTTGCGCTGGTGTTGCGCCAGTGCAGACCCATTCTTGCAACGGCATCACCAGAGTGGTGGCTTGTTTCAAGAGCAGCCAAGACTAGACACTTGCCTTTCAACTGGACGCTAGAGCACTTCGTGCATGTAAGTGGAGCGGAGATCAGTATTCAACCCAAAGATGCTGTTGTGCAGCCTTCCCGACTCAAGCCCTGCAGGAAACGTGAAGAAGGGTGAAGACCAGCTAGCCCCTTGGTCCAAACTTGCTTTCTGAAGGATTGAAGGCCTTCAGGCCGCATGGAGATAGTGAAGGCGCATGTTGAGGGACGTCAGCCCCAGAACGGCGTTCTCTCACAGTGCGCTTTGGGGAGCGCACCTTAAGGAGTGCTACCAGGAGAGCTTCTGGGTGGTGGAGGTCAACTCCAGCTTCTATGGCACTCTGGCAGCATCTCTGTGCACCTCTCATAGCTGTGCTTGGGCCTTGTGCCTCCTTGTAACTGCTCTTCAGGGGCTTCCGGGGATGCCCTGGGACGTGCAGGCACTCCGTCGGCTGACACCATCGCCAGCTGGCGACGACGATGTGCCGAAGGTTTCCTTATGGGGCTCAAGGCCTTCAGCCATCTTCAGCCCTTTTTGCAACAGTGTTTCGATGTGTTTCTGCAGTGGCCCCGGAAATGCGGCACTTGGTGCGGTGACAGTTCTTTCTTGCTCTTGCTGGTCGAGTGATTCTACCCTGTCACCGTGGTCAGGTGCCGAAGACTGTGACTCATGATGCGGGGTCCCCTGCGGCGCCAGCTGCTTTGGAGTCTCTGCGGCACTTTGCCCAGCGCGTGGCTGGGCCGCTGGGACGAGACACGGGAGCTGCCGCTGTGCCCTAAAACAAGAAGACATGCCCTTGAAGACTCTGCCCCTCTGCATCTCTGATGCTTCCTTGGTGGCTGCGGCCAAAAAAATATGAGACCCGCCACATGGATTAAGAGATGTTTATAGGACCAGGAGACCAGGCACTTGACACCGAGGCTTGGCAAGCATCTCGGACCAGTACTATTTCAGTGCCCGAGAAGTTTGAAGGCGAGCTGCCAAATCCTTTTCGGGGCTTCAGGGTTTTTGGCATCTACGGTGCCCTTCAGGAGTTGCGGCATGCGTATAGATACGCACAGTGGCGCAGCAGGAGTTTCTTGTGAGAGACTGTGCCGGACGAAGCCATACCTGCTTGCTCGATGGCTTTGGTGTAGCTTCAGCAAGTCATTCACGCAAACTTGCAACACAGCAGCTTATGGTCAGATAAGCACGCCGCAGAATCCCTCCTTGGAGCAGGCAGACGTCAAGATCCTCCAGCAGGTGGATGTGACTCTCGCGGCTTTGCCTGAGGAGGCCCGCCTCAAGGACGTCGCTTGGCATCTCGGCACTGAGGCTCTCACGAAAATCTTGTCTTGATGTATTGACCGGCGCAATGCTCAGCTTTGCTCTCGTGACAACGACAACGCGTCAAGATTGCGGTAAGTTGGTAAATGCAGCAGTGCGCCCGAATAGGAGGCCGAACATGGCGACTCCCTGAAGCGCTGGCGCTCGCTGTCATGTGAGTTCACTCAGGTGGCTTTCGAGTTCAGGCATGCCTCATGGTTCCAGGATGCGGAGTCATTAGACTTCATGAAGACGAAGAACTGGGACACCTTCCTGCAAACAGGGCAATGCCAAGTCTGAAGCACAGCCAGCCCTAAAAAGCCCACCTGACAAGCCAAACCCCTCCTACAAATGTCTAGAGCGTCGCAGTGTGTTCAAACTGCCCCTGCACATCCCCATCCAAACCATGCCCTTGTGACGTAGATTGTGAAGGGAGGGCTGAGAGCAAGGTGCTGCTTCCCGAAGCACAACAAGTATATGTGAACTCCCCGAAGTCCGACATCTCCAAAGCGCCAAAGCTCCTCTGAGCCTACCCTTACCAAAGCCATCGGAAAGCGCAAGTTCCGGACTCTTACGGAACACCGAGCTCAGCTCGGTCGCTTTCCCCCCCCCCCCCTTCCCCCTGCGCAAGACCAGCCCTCCTCCGTGGGAGCAGCATGGGGCCTAGAAGGCTTATTGGAGGGCCTAGGAAGTTTAGAACAGCCCTGGAACCCGATACGCGAAAATGGTTTTTGGAGACCTTCTACCCGAGGCTTTGGTTCAGCATCCCAACGCCCTGGGCCGGGCGACCTCAGCTGACACAGCGCACTACGAGACCTACCAGCTGGACCCACTCCAGGCGCACATGGAGATTCACTGTTCTTAGTATGACTCTGACGAAGTTACTTGATTTGTGGGGCCTTCATCATGGAACAAAACCCGGAAAGGTCGCAAAGCTTTCGATGGTGCTTCTGCTGCTTCTAGCACGGCAACGGGAGCACATCACGCACGTCCCTGACAGCAGGCATCCCACACAGCGGACTTTGTTTACGTGCGGCTGCATGGGAACAATGTGGCCTTGAAGGCATTCATGTGTCTTGTGTCTTGTGTCTTGAACTTCTCCTGTTGGCCGCAACGCACTGCTGCCATGGCCTCTGTTGAAGTGCCGGGAGAAGAAATACAGGTCATGTGATGCTTGGGCGTCGGGGCTTCGAGGTTTGGGATCTGAAACTTTTGTGGTATCGTGGCGCAGGTTATTGGGACAGGTTTTCGGGGCTGTTCACGTGCAGTCTTTCAGAGATGTTTAGCAACTGACTCGACTTTCGACTCTGAAGGCCGCAGGCAACCAAACACGGTTCCGGTCCCCGAAAGCTTGACCCTGTGCCTTCGAAACGCAGCATACCTGCCGCCCTCATGGCCCAAACATGGTCATCACCTGGGCAGTAAGCACGGGCTTGAAGCATGGGACAGTGCTGCGCTGCCATGCAGAGTGCCAGCACCATACCGTGGTCAAAGAAACCACAATCTCATTTCAACTTTGTGGTCAAACTGTCGCTGACTGGAGAGCCGATTGCCCAAGTTGCAGCTTACTCTGGCATGCCGCTTGTGCTAAATTGACGAAGAAAAATATGCCGCTACTGAGGGTCATTGAGGGTCTGTTTGGCCAGAGAATGTGAGGGCTCGGGCTCAATAGGGGAGTTTAGGGCCTCTCTTGTTTGGCATTGCTGCACATGCAGAGCTTCAGGCAAGTGTGCTTGTCTCTTGCGTGAAGATCAGGCGCTTGGAGCAGCTCAAGGAAACGATTGCCCAGGAGTCACAGATTCCTGCACCGGCGCAATCTTTAATCTTCCAGGAGGTTGTGCTTGATGAAGATGGACTGGCTCAGGTCATCCGCGAAGCCGCTTCAGGCGACGTGCGCGAGTTACAGCTGGTCAAGGTGACCCCCAGCCTCGGAGGGACCCACTTGGGTCGCTGCTGCCTGTGCTCTCCGGCACCTGATGAAGTTTGCTGGGGCTACAATGACAGCGTAAAACGCACCTGCCCTCAATGCAGCCACGAGATCAAATCTCCATCGACCACGACGACGGATGGATGTCGCCACAACGGTGATGCTTATGGATTCGTTTATCTGCAATGTGAGAACTGTGGCTTGAAGCAGAAGCATGGCTGGGACGACAAGTAGGTCAGAGCCGAATGGGGCCTGGCAATGAAGCGAGGCTCTTGGCACCGGGGCAAAGCCCAGCATGCCTGCTCACCTGAAGCTGTGACACAGTGGCATGTCCGGCATGTACCGGATTGGGTGAAACAGCACGTCTCGGTGTTTTTGGGATTCGGGCTTTTGTGTTAACGGCACTTCGCTGCAAGTCCTGCTGGAAGGAGGGAGGGTGCTTGCCATGGCGGCTGTTCAGCTGAGGATGCGCATCAGTATCGCTACACGGACGAAGAACTGTCCGGTGCCTCGCCGCACTTCCGCACTTCCCGAGCCCAGTTGCCCCATCGTTTGATTGCGAAGCGCGAAAGTGCGAAGACCAACTCATTGAAATTGCCAAAGCTTGTGAGGTTATGCGCAGCAGCTCCATGCCTGGAGATCCCAGGGCTTGCGCGTTTTCTGCTTCCTTCTGAATGACGATTCAGGCCGGTCGCGTGTGCATTGTATGTGAGTTGCACGGGCGTGAGATGTTTGCAAGCTATCAAAACTGCGGACATCCTCGTTCCTGTGGCCATATGTGGCAGGAGCTGCGATGCCGCAGAACGTGCAGAGCTCAGATTCCTCTTTCTTGGCCAAAAGTTGTCGCTTGATGCTGTAATCGTAAGGAAAATAGCTTCGTTGCAGAATTGTAGCCCGACTTGCAGCGATCTGTGCGGGTCATGGCCGAGCACTTGCTGCCAACCTTCTCAACAACTTGACACGCACGTTCTTTCCCGAATGTTCTCCGGAACTCAAAATGCCGCGCATCAGTCCGTTGCTACCGTCAACAGTGATCAAACCTGAAATCACGGACTTGCCTGCCGGCTCAGAGCCGCGCAGGTACGAATAGTACGAATGCTGCAGTGATCGCGCCATCTGTATTTTGAAGGCACGGATGGTCACTGCAGCACATGCAGGAGGCTGATGGAGGCTGCATAGATGACGAAGCCATCTCGCCATCAAGGTGCAGAATGAACCTGTACCCTAAACCCTTAACTCCCTAAACCCTAAATCCTAAACCCTGAACCCTAAACCCTGAACCCTAAACCCTCCCTGAGAGCCCGTTGCTTCAGGCCAAGCGGCTCCACGAAATCTGCTGCCGCCTCGCTGGCCAAGCGCCGCCTCGGGGCCCGCTGCCTGGCTGGCAGTTGTGAGGGGCCAGGCTTGGGATTTATGCGTTTCTGGATTTAGGATGGTTTTGGATGGTTTCGGATGGTTTAGGATGGTTAGGGTTGGGCTTTGTGGCTTTACGGTTCTGGGGGGCTTCGGGGCGTTTGGGGCTTTTGGGTCGGAGATTTGTGCCCGCAGCATAGACCTCGGGGTGGATGCAGGCCTGTCTTGGGATTCCATCCACTTCTGAATTGCCGAACCCATGAACTGTGAGTCCTTGTGCAGCTCCCAGCCGGTAGCCCAGGAAGCTGGCCAAACAGCGGAGCCTCAGGACCTCAGCGGAACAGCAGTGGGGCAGCAGGCAAAGGCATGACTGAGACTGTTGCACCGAGAGCATCTTGATGTCGACGATGATGCTGCGACTATCGTAGGGCTTAGGTGTATGGGGAGTCGAGCTTCAAAAAGGAGCTTCTTCGCTGCTGCGACGCGCGTCGGGGAGCCACCTGAGAAGAAGCAGAAGACGGAAGCCGGAGAAAAAAGAGCCTTGCTGCCTGCTGCTTACTTCTGTAACATTTGAGGGTCCGGCCGCTTAGTTGAAGGCAGTGGGCCAGCGACCCGGCTATGAGGACGAGTTCGTCGATGGAGGCCCGAGGGGGCCCTGATTCCTTAGATTTTCGCTTCGACTCATTTTTTGCCTGCCAGGAAGAGACTTGGAGACTCTTTCAGAGCTTTCTGAAGCGCCCACGGACAATGCATCTGCTTGCGCTGTTCCGACGACGCGTGCCAGCCCCAGCAGAGAAGTTTTTGTGAAGCGACTGAAGCAAGCCGGCGGATCGGCTTGACATGGCATGTAGGACAAGAGAGATGATAAAAGGGGCTTGCTGAGAAGAAGATGCTCATGCAGATGCTAATTGTGCACTACTGTCGTCTGGATCAAGAAAGGATCAGAGAACCTTCAAAATAGCATGCGTTTGCAGTCGGGTGCGAGCATCTTCTAAAACATGAGTACAACTCAGACTCTGTCAGACCTCCGATGGGACCTCGCTCAGGTTCAGGGCAAAGTTCCCTGACTGCTTCACTCGTGCGCCGGGCTTAGAGATTCAGCGGTCTGTGCAGGAGTATGGTACCATGCTCAGTGCATTGACTTGTAGGGGTAGCATGCATGCATTCAGAACGCGTCAAAGCAGGGTCAATGGAGTTGATAGCATTGTCATCATGTCAATGTTCAAAAAGCCTCCGGGAGGCTTGTAGGCAGTGCCAAGTGTAGTAGCTTAAAGGCTGCTCGCCTTTTTTGTGAGGCCTCCGAGCGCGATGGCGCTCGTGTACCCGCTGCTGCGGCTACCACGGCGAGGGAACGGGCAACAGACGCGCTGTGAGGCCTTCAGTCAGGGTGTACAGTGACAGGACTTGGGCTTGGACTGCCCAGCTGTCCACTCCCTATGATGTGGGTGAAGTAAGTCCAAGAACCGAGAACTGCGAATCTATCATCTGCCACCACGAACCCCAGAAGCAATCGGCAGCGTGCTGCAGCCAATGTGAAGGCCACGCTGAACTTGCTCAACAACCTGCTGGGCGCAGGTGCCTTGTGATTTCCTTTCTCCGCCACAGGGTGCAAAGAGAGTAGAGAGAACTTGGGGCGCAAACCTTGTCGAAGGCTTGTTGGCGATGCCCCGTGCTATGGCCGATGCTGGGCTCCTTTCGGGCCTGCTCGTCATGGGCAGATGGCTCAGTCATATTGGGGACCGACGAAGATACCTTCAGCGTGACTTTCACTCTGCCGGGACTATTGTGGGCGAGGAGTGTCTCGGATTGCTGTTCGGGTGCGCTTCGGAACAGATAGACGGATTGCTCAGTGAGTTTGGCGTGTAGACGGGTTCACCTGTGGATCACGGCTTGTAGCAACTCGTATTCGACTCCCGACCTGCCCTCGTGAGGCCTTGTCGCCGTGGCAAACCGCTACACGCTGCTCCAGGCTATCAACGCTTCTTTTTCCCATGATTTTCAGATGATACAAGTAGCTGAGTGCAGCCCAGGGCTGTTATCCGAATAGCTGGACGTTTGCATGCCACGGTGGCGTTGTGCAGGTGCTTTGGATGAGCCTTGCGCCAAGGAGCTGCACTTCGTTAGTGGGTGGTGATGGGTTCTGCACACGAGGCAGGTGCAAGCGACAGCTGCAGACATGGGCTGAGCTCTATAGTGTTTCGATAGACCATTGTTTGGCCATTCCCTTCTTGTAGTGTCTGCTACATGCCGTTTGTCCTTAACAGCTAGGCCCAGCTTAATCTCGGCATTCCATACTCCAAATGCGCATCTTCCACTGAGAGCAGCCAGAGGAGCGTGTTTTCGTGGCCGTATTCCATAGCAAATGACAGAATGCGATGTGCTTCACATCTGCATACGACACATGCAGAGCAGCGAAGCACGAAGCGATTAGCTTGTATGGCCCTTGTGAGGTCATTCCGTGCTCAGCTCCGAAAAGTGCTCTTACCCAGAACTGGGGAGGCCCACGAGGGCTGTGAATGATATGCCCCCTTGCCTATTCTTTGCACGTTGAGTGAGGATTTTGAGGGTCGATGCAGCGATGCTTTATTTTTGGCACGGGTTACAGAATAAGTTTCGATGATCACACGTATGTCCCAGATCTTCATGACGCCCTTGTGCCACCATCTTGTAGCAAAGCGGGAGCAGTGGCCTTGTCTTCGCGAGCAGGCACGTCTTTGGGCAAAAAGGACTCGTTGCGGCACGCGGCCTGGAAGACAAGCAGCAGTGTAGTGTAGCTCAGGGTCAATCCAGCCCGTTGCAGCAGAGTTGAGCCCGAACCCCACCCCCAACCCTTAACCGCCTAAACCCCAAAATGATGGACTCCTCCCCAGGTGCTCGTTGCGTACATCCTCTTCACTGGAGGGATCCTCACTGCGTACCTTGTCGTGCTTGTTGTGGGAGCCTCAGATGATTGGTCTTAGGATGTGGGAGGGGCTACTGGAGAGCCCACAAGCACGGAACAGATGTACGCAACGAAGTGATGAAGACCTAATGCCAGAAAGATGCGCGCCAGATGCTCCTAAACCCCCTAGTGGTGCCAACTGGTGATTTCCAAGGACATGTTTCGCCAGCTGACAACTTTGGCTGCGGCCCCACGCTTTGTGCTTGCCTGGGGCCGAGTGGTATATCTATTGAGGCAAACATGAATGTACAGTCTACATCTACAGAACACACACATATACATACATGTAGATGTATGTATTTTCATTTGCAACTGTAGTTTTCATTCCACCGATATCGTGAAGACATTGCTGTCATGGCCACCTGCAGTTCGCCCTCCAGCCCAGCCTCGTGGCTTCTCAAAGCCTGTGCCTGGAGGTGATAGTGGCGGTGCTGGTGTGCCTTCCTGGTGCATCCCTCAGGCCAGGCCGCCCTCGAGCACCTGCGCCTGGGTTTCCCGCTTTTTGATTCCCAAGCGTTGTGTGAAGGCCTGGGGACTCCGTTTTTTCAGGGGTGCATGGGAAGTGATCATTTTGAATCACTTTTGTTCGCTTTGGGAGTCCTCGCTGTACCTCATCCAGGCCATGGCATGGAACACAGAAGATCCGGCAAGTGTCACTGCAGGCGCCCGTAGACGCGAAGTAAGCTCTCAGAGAGTGAGTGAGGGAGGGCCCCCCTGAAACACAAGTCGGCGTCCTTTCCTTTGTTGCTTGCTAGCCGCTGGTAAGGCATAGGTAGGGGCTTTCGCGTCTTCAGCCATGGCGCGAGACAAGCCCATGGACATGGGGAAGCAGCAGCTGAGACTCCTCTGCATCGGGATCAGCTTGGGATCTCTTCCGGCATTTGCAGGAGGGTTTCAGTTTTCTTTGGTGTGCCGCATTTTCTTGGGCATGTTCACAAGCAACGTCAGCCCCAAGGCTCAGAGGTGCAGTTCGAGCTTTCGGCCTACTTTATGGGATGTTCCCCTTATACTAGCAGTCCTTAATAGGGATTATACTAGGGGGGTACCAAAAATCCCCATTAGGAACTGTCAGTAGAAGAGGGAGCATCCCGAAGGGGTCCCAGCATGCAGACAGACTCAGATGTAGACCGTGCTTTTCCCAAGGAAGTGGGAGAAGAAGAAGGAGCCTAGCAGTGGTATTGACGCTACATGTGCCAACAAAGCACTTCTCTCTCTCTTTTGTTTCACTTCTGACTCTCGGGGCATGAAGGAGAAGATGGAGAAGCGGGACAAGACAGAACGGGGCGCGATGAGGAAGACGGAGAAGGACTTGAAGAAGCACCAAAAGGAGGCCGCCCTGTCGGACTGTTCCAGCATGCAGTCCGAGCTTCAGCCGCCTAAGGAACTGCGCGAGCACAAGGACGAAAAGGTAAGAGGAACCGAATCTCAGCTGCATGGCGCACGCTGCTTTCCCAGATCATCCTTCTGTGTGATGGTGCTGTACCATCGTATGCCTCATGCAAGGACCCGAAGGTGCATT
Organism: Symbiodinium natans; assembly: GCA_905221605.1. Classification (NCBI taxonomy): domain Eukaryota; class Dinophyceae; order Suessiales; family Symbiodiniaceae; genus Symbiodinium; species Symbiodinium natans. Next base: position 85,295 of record CAJNDS010002804.1, on the reverse strand, counting down.
TTGCCCGAGCAGTGGCCTACTGAGCTGGCCCCGCCAGACGCATGTGCAAAGACCTCTGCTCATACTGCCCTTAAGGTCTTCACCGTGCTGTATATAGCCTCTGTGGTGATGGGCTTCAAGCGCTGGGCAGAGGCCAGGAGTCACAGAGTCACGGCGCCGAACATCGCGTGCCACGTTGCTGTTGCCAGGGTGAGGCCTCCGCCTTGTTCTCGTGGATTGCGGGCTTCTCTGCCACCACCCCAGGAAGAGATGAGGGTTGACGGGACTAGTAGGACGATGGCTCAAAGCGATAAGCAGAGAAAATTGGGTGCCCAAGGGAAATTAGGAAGGGACACAATCGGACAGCGTGCTTGCTTGTTGCGGGGCTTTGGAGCTGGAGCTTCTCACTCACTCATTCTCACTCTCTCACTCACTCACTCACTCGTTCACTTACTCACTCACTCACTCAGCAGGAGCTTCTTTGCACATCGCATGGTAGTTGTCAAGGTGTGATGTCCCGTCCGTTTATGGCCACCAGGGTCACTGGCCGAGGTCCTAACATTCGTGTGGGTCTTGCTGCTCAGCGCAGCCGAAGCATGGCAGGCTCGCCTAGAGAAGGCCCAGCTGGCTTGCACGAGAGTGCTGCTACGCATGAAGTTTTGATCAGTCTCAGCGTCCTCTGGCATTTGCTGGTTAGGGTTCAGCGATGTCTCTTGCCGTTCTCCCGTTCTTGAAGCCAGGTGGCCGCTCAGAAGGATGCGGCTGACGCGATTAAAGATACGCTCGAAAGGCAGTGTCCCGAGCGCGTCTATGCTTCCTGGATGTTGCAGAATCAGCGCCAAGAATCCGTCCAGGAAGCACCAGGAGAAAGAGCGTGAGGCGCTCAGCCGCCAGCGACGGCAGCTGCTGCAACGTGAGGCATCAATGGATCAAGACGTCTGAATGCGGGAAGCCTGCCGTGATGGGTTACCATTGACGACCTTAACTGTCTCGTTTTTTCTGAACAGTCCAGTTACTTAGCTAACCCACGTCAAGCGTTTTCCCACTCACAGTCATGTCATGTAGTTTGTCCTTAGAGGCACGAGAGCGGCAACAGCGCCGTGACGAGGCAGGGAAGGGTACAAGAATTTGCCTCGGGCTGCAGCGGCCCTCGGCGTTTCTTTTTGTTTTGGAGTTCCTAGCCTCGGTGTTTGCCTCCTCGCACAGTGTCCCGGTCTCCTGGCCTGAGAGATCCGAGCATCCTGGGAGTGTCCCCAGAATCTCCCTGGGGCCCTGGGAGTCCCCACAGAGAGTCCCACATGACAGAAGCCTGCGTCGAAGTCTCCGTTTGGGTGCTTGTCCGAATAAATGATGGCTCCTACATCGGTCAGCTGTAGGGAGGGAATCATGGATTGAATAAGTATTGTTCGTATAATTATTGTGGGCGGAGGGGGGGTGGGGGACAGGGGGGAGAGGGTAAGACGCCCAAACCCTGCCCCAACCTGGTGTAGCAGCCGACGTGGCTATCTTGCTTGTGTTGGGTACCCAGGATTTGCTAGGCTTGCGCTTGAGCAGGATAGGTATTCTTTCAATGATGCCCTCTACAGGATTTCAGGAAATGCCATTTGGATTTTCGAAGCGCGCTGGCACATTCAGAGCGGTTTCAGGGTGCTGCCGTGCCACTGTTAGGAGGAGGCTTGTGCCTTGAACGCTGCGCGGGAGCTCGCCCGCAGCCTCCGGCGCCAGCGTGAGGCCAGGCCTCGAAGCCGTTGAAGACGCTTCGGAGCGCATGGCTTTCTCAAGCTTTCGCTGCTTCTCAAGACCAGAAGCGACATCACCCCAGACCCAGTGACTAAGTGCCAAGAGGAAAGTCTGCAAGCCCTCCTGAAGGGCCTGTGCGACATGCGGGCTGTTGCAGGAGCGCGAGGCGGCGGAGCGCAAAGCAGCGCAGGCACTGGCGACCAAGCAGGACCAGCTCCAGCAGACGTAGGTTTTTCATTCGGCCCTTTCGTGAAGGGTTCTTTGGACTGTGAGCGTTCTGCACAAGTTGCCAATGAGGGGTTCTCATAGAGGCTAGACGAGGCAATTGGCTTGAAACAGGTTCGGAAGCCGGGCTGTGAAAACATGTGAACATGTGCTCCTGTGCCATCCAGTGCCCTTACTCTGCCCCTGCCTTCGCGATCTGTTTCGCGAGGAAGGCGCTCGCGACGAGCACGGCTGGACGCAGGTAGAGTACCAAGCTCTCAAGGAGGCCCGCACACCAGTGAGGGAACAAAACAAGAGCAGAATTGAGATAATTCAGCAGGTCTCTCGGAATTCGAGGCTCCACTGGAACCAGGAAGTTATCTCTTGTGGGACATGTTTCGAGAAATTTCGACAACTCCTACAATAGGGAGAGCCTCACTGAAGGCCGTGCGGCAGTACCCAGAGTCCTGGAGCCACTCGCGCAAACAGAGGCACCCGGCAGCCGGATGCAGCATTTTCGGAGATGGGGGTTTCCAAGAATAGGGTACCCCTAATTTCGGAAAACCCCAGATGACCCATAGGCCGTGCAGGAAGCCCTGGCAGGTGGGACATGATTGCGTCTGAGGTTGGCCACCACAATGCCAGGGCTTGTGAGGCTGGGTGTACGTCACCTCACATTCTCCAGAGTCTTCTAAGTAGCTCTTCTAATTCTAGGTACTCTGGTGTTGCACTCCAATGTTTCTACTTCTAATTACTCAGGTGTTTCTCTGGGTTTCTAGTTTATGGACCCTACGGAGTCCACGGCCCAGTTGTTGCTGTGCCCCCAGGCCTGCTTCGGACGCCTGGAAGCCCGAAGACTCGCTGGGGCGGAATCCAAGGGATGCAAAGACGTCAAGGATTCCGCCGCGAAAGGCGGCGGCGGGGGGGGGGGGGGGGGGACCTTAAAGGTTCTTCATGTCCATGTTTCCTTTGATATGGCTTTCTTCGGATTCACTTGATTCCGACCGAGTGGAGTGCGGCGGAGTTTGTGGGGAGATGGAGTTTGGACCGGGTTTGTGTTTATGGGATTCAGGTTTCTGAAGGCTCGGAGTCATTGAGAGAGCTCTCTAGGAACCACACAGAACTGGGTGTCACGTCCATTACCAGAGCACGCCCTTCGGCTACTCGGAGAGGTCTTGCAGATGACCTCGACTGGCTGGAGGAGATTTTGGGGAGCAACACCCGAAACCCATGCCGCAGTAGCGCCCCGCCAAGGACTCTGGCGCTGCAGCTGGTGCAGACTGGTTTCCGACTGAGGAGGAGTTGTCGCAACATTGGCAACGAATTGTTCACAGACTAATTACCGCAGAAATCTGCAATCTCCACATTGCTCGTGCAAGTTGTCCTGAGCGTCGCGGGGGGAGGACGATGATGAGGAGGACGAAGACGAGGAAGAGGAGGTCCACCGAGAGCGCATGCCTATCGAGCTGGAGCCAGATCACAAGGGCACGGAGATACGCCTCGAAGGAATCAAGACCATGCAAGGCTGGGCATACGAGGGCATGCGAGCTGCGGTAACAGCCTCCCGCTCACCTGGCAAGGCTGTGCCACAGTGCAACTGGAGCTGCTCCACGTGCAGCTGGCCTGCGCCGACTGCCGGACCGCTGCGCAGGTGGGCCTCGAGCAGAAGCAGCGGAATCAGGATTTCTGGCAGGGGCACCGCGGTGGCATGAACGGATGGAAGTCTCTCTGCCGAAGATGCTCGCAAGGTCTACCTCTCCGGGGCTGACGAAGATGCCGTGGACGCGAAGCTTTGGTGTGAGGGTTGCTCGGGGCTCCTCACCCGCAGCTATTCTTCACTTGGGACTTGAGAGCGAGTTCCGAGACCACACAACAATTGTCATTAACGAGTTCTACCAAGAGTTGACTCGTGGCCGGTGCCATCGGACTGAAGCACTGTGACATGTATTGACATACAGTGACATACAGAGTGGTACTGGTAGTTGTGGCTGTCGTATATAGGCGTCCGCAAGTGTCAGAGGCTCATTGCGGCTCGCCTGCGGCCCACGCTCTTGCACGCCGCCAGCTCACGGCGACCACGGCATGCTTGGGGAGTCGCAGAGGTGTAGGGCTTCTCCCTTGAAGGTCTGGGATTCTTGTGATGCTGTGGTATTCAACTTCTGTGGTGCTTGAGGCTTTGCTACGTGGACTGCGTCCGCTGCCGAGTGACGGATGTGCTGCCATCAGTTCTGATGAGTATCTGCGAGCCTTGGAAGCATAGATTCAATGAAGCTTCTGTGCAGCAGAGGCATTTGGGGCGTTCGGTGTTGATTGAAGCCGTCTCGGTTCTTTGTGTGCCCTGCTTTATCGTGCAGGAAAGCTGCCATGCGGAAAACGTGCACAAGAACGAGTTTGTGCGCAATCGGGGCATCGACGGCACCTGCATCCTGCCAGCAAGACTAAGCTTAAGAGCATTGGCCCCACTCCCGTGCCTTCAGTCGCATGTGAAGTTTGCAGCTTCAGTTTACCAGGATGAGTCATGTTGGCTCCAAGTCCTTTCTTTCATGGCTTGCCAGGTTTCGAGTGCCACGCCAAGCAGCTTGGATGACCCTGAAGGAGTTCTAACGGGCTTTGCACCTTAAGGGGGGCGTGTGCAGATCATGCGCAGTTGAGGGGGAAGGCGCCATCGCAGTGGTCTCGTGTACAGCCGAGTCGCAGACGCCGAGGGAGTGCTTTTAACTCGAAGCCTCAAGGTATGCCTTCCGCGCGGAGTCCATTCGCATAGATGAGATCACTCCTTGCGATCCTGGTGGCAAAAGTACCGGCACCAAGAAGTCCATTGCCCGGGGCCCAGAAGCCTTGAAGCGAAGAGCGGGCGTTTCGGAGAGTATTGCTGCTTCATGCGAGGATGATCCGATGGACGAGCTTGCAGAGGAGTTGAGGCGGGGCCAACCTTGAAGCGAGCTCCGTGGAAGCCAGCCTTCATCGATTTTTCCTTGCTGGGGTCCCAGGCACAGGAAGATTCTGCTCTCCCTTTTCTTTACCAGGGAGAGAGTTCGAGCACCCGCAATCTGAATTTGTGTTGAGAACAGAAAGTCTCAGCCTTTTGGAAAGAACAACTACATTTTGTGCCGGCACATGAAAACCAAGTGAGTGCCAGTTCAGATTGCCTCTCCGTCTTTGGCACCTCCGAACTCCAAAACCCTTGCAACACTCACCTGCGCAGCTTCAGAGGTAATACATCTGTCGGAATAGTTACGAAGAACATACTCCCTTGCAGTCCCTTTCTAGATAAGCTACAACAACCCCCCCAAAACCCTACTCTAACTATCAAGGCTCCTATAACCCTATTCTAATGACTAAGGCCCCTATAGTCCTGAGAGGTACCTCCGCAAGAAGGCCAAGTCTGACCCGCGGCAGCAGCTGATCAAGCTTGGCAGCCCGCTTCCGCAGATGGGGGCGTGCAGGCACTTCAAGAAGTCCTACAAGCTGCTTGGTTTAGGGTTTGTTGTTTGGGGTTTAGGGTTTGGGGTTTGGGGTTCGGGGTTGGGGGTTTGGGGTTTGGGGTTTAGGGCTCCGGTGTGCAAATGCCCCTTTGTGGAATCCCGATGCCCAACCTGCCCCGAATCCGTCTTGAAGCTTCCATGCTAGCTGTGGAAGGGGTCCGTCGATCTCTTGAGGGCGTGGGGCACAGGTTTGGGACTTTGACCAGGAGTTTGGTTCTGGATGTCCGGATTCGAACAGGAAATCTGGAGTCTGGAGTCTGGAGTCTCATGAATCCCCCCAACTTCACATTGACAACCAATACGAGGCCGAAAGTGTGGATCATGCGGGGGGCACGGGGGGGGGGGGGGGGCGGGAGTGCATACATACGTACATACGTACATATATATATATATCTCTCTCTTTATCTATATCTCTAGATATGTACATATGCCCAGAGGAACCTGTGGCAAGCAAGGTGGTACCGCTTCGCTTGCTGTGGGCGCGCCTTCCCGTGCCCACAATGCCATGCAGACTCGGGATGTCCAGCGGCGGGTCTGGGCGCCCAAGCGAGCCGTGCCTTGATGCTTTTAGCTGCTGGGAGGATGAGTCCCTGGAGCTGGATTGTGTGGGTGCTTTGATGGGGCTTTGCATTTCTGAGGCTCGGCAGAAGTGCCTGGTAAAGGCACATGCTCACAGTAGATGGGTGGGTTTTGCCTCCAGAATGGTGTGGGGCTTTCAGCTCGTGCGCAAGCAGCTGAAAAGGGTGGTCTACACATACGATAAGTCTTGGCATTCTCAGGTATGATATGCGGCAAATGCTCTATGGAACAAAGCTACTCGCCTGCTCGCCCCTGCGAAAAGTGCGGCTTCGCAATGGTGGTATCTTGGCATGCATGAAGCCATCAACGTAAGGGAAATCCAACACGTGAGGTTTCAACCGAAACACCTTTCAGACCTGCGGAGTGGGCCCTTCTCGTCTCGAAGCCCCTGCTGTTCCCACTCAAAGCCCTTAAAAATCCTTGACAGCCCCGTGTAGACCGAGGCAAAGGGCAGCGCCCACTGGGACGATGGAAGCGGTACACGGAGCATCACTGCCATGTCGACCAAAGACTCCAAGAAGTTCAAGGGAGGCGCCCTCCCAGGGCTGTTAGGGATGTTTTAACGTTTAGAGTGGGGCCGGCAGCTCTGATTTGCAAGCCCTTCTTGGGTTCGGCTTGCGCCTCATCTCTGGCTGTCCTCTGAGGAGTGCGGCAGGCAAACTCCAAGAGCAAAACGTCTTCGTCCAAGGCAGAGAGAGTTGGAGCCTCTTGGATCAAGGCTGCGGCGTAGAGTCGTAGGGTGCCGGGAAGTTCTTGTGTGGAGCATCCTGATCTCTTCGTCAAGCCGCATGTTAAGTGTGTTTGCAGGCTTTGAGTCTGACGCCCAAAGCCCCCAAACATGGCTTAGGTCAAGGCTAAAGCGAAGCGTGATCACGACAAGAAGTTTGGCCGGGACGCCTGAGCCGAAGGAGCCTAGCGCAGTTGCCGGCAGAAATGACCTGAAGTCGTGGTCTTGCAGACTTTTCACGACTGCGGAGTCAGGAGAAAGCTTCAACCCGGAACCAAAAACCCTGTACCCGAAACCCTGGACATCACATGCCCCACCTAACCCACCAACGTGCGGTAGCGCTGGGATGACCCAACATCCCGTGCTTGTCGTTAAGATGCAGAGCGGTGTCGAGAGTGACGTTTGGGACTTTCTGGTTCTAGACCTCGGTGCCAACAGCTTGTCGCCATGAATGGCTGTAGACTCAAGACACCACACTGCCTGTACAAAGAGCCGCGGAGCTTCTTCAAGGGATGGGGGATGAGAAGCTCCATCGCCCATCCCTGGAGAACGATGTGCCGCAGTTCACACCCAACTCTTTGTACACAAGTGCACGCGGAGCATCGATATGCGTACCCCGCGAAGAGGTGAGTGCTGGTAATGCAAGCAAGCGGCTGACCTATAGAATGTATCCCCCCGGTTATGCATAGAGTTAGAGCTTAATTTGTGCCGGCAACTTAGACCGATTGCACATTGGTGCTGGAGCCAGTATCAGTATTGACTGGGGCTTGGTCGGCTTGGAGCCGAGTTTCTGGAGGTCGCTTCGGCATGTCGCTCTGGTGAGTGCGGTGTGCATGCTCGGCCGACGACCCAGATTGAGGGCGAAGATGTGCACAGGAGCTCATCAGGGTGAAGTGTTGGCAGAGACTTGCGTGCTCACCAAGCGGGATTGACACGTGGCCCAATGCGACATGCCTCTGCCAAACCTGAAGCAGCCGCACCTCCGCGTGTGATTAGCCAGCCACGTGCTCCTATTTGTGTTCTTCATGCAGGCGTGTGTTGCCTGGTAGTCTGACCCTCAGACCGACTGAAAAGCCCTTCTTGGCTTCGTCTTGCTCCCTGGGAAGGCCTGGGAGGTGTGCTGTGCACCTGAGGTGATACTGACTTGTGTGTGCGTGGGCCTGCGCCTCAGACAATGCCTTGAGGCGGACAAAGGGCCGGGGTTTGCCGGGAGCTGCTGCAGAGTGATGCAACTCATTCCAACTGCTCCCAACCTGCTCGCCCAAGGCCTGACGCCCTCTTTTGCCTTTGGACCAAGTGCCCACTGACCAAGTCCAGGCGACGTGCTGTCGCCCAACTTGGTCAATGCACCTGTGGAGGATCCAGCGCGTTCAGGCAGGGACAAGGCTAAGAAAAATGGGTGTTCAATTCACAAGTATTCTTGCACTCTGAGATCCAAGCCGCAGTTCTCATGCAGGTGACGTCGATGTCCTTCGGGGCGACTTTCGGAGGCTGCTGTCAGGCGCAGATCCTGTGGACTCGCAGTGGGCAGAGTCGTTGATTGTGGGCATAACTTTGCAGGGCATAGCTTGGATCTCTTCTGTCGAGTGTAGATCGGGCAAGGTGCGGCGCTTTTCTCCTTGCAGTTCTCAGTGCAAGCTGGGGGAATTGAGGCCGGACCGCACTTAGTGCACGGTGATGCTAAGATGACACACTGAATACACTGTGGGTACTCTATGTCGCTCCGATAGGCTATTGTTTTTTTTTGCATTGTCGCTGTTCAACGGCCTCAACGTGTTGAATTGCATTAAAGTACATGTTCGCCGTGTGCTTGACCGTGCTACAGGATCATCTCATTGCTCACATACCTGCGAGAGGGGTCTCTGGCGAACCCCGCTTTGATTCAATTTCACATGGGGAAGTCAATGTGTTTCGTCTCGGCAGTTCTTGAATTTCTTGGAGTTCCCCGGCTCAGTTTCCTGAGCTTCATTCATTTCAACGGACCATGCATCGCCAAGGCCCCCTTGAATCCGGCCATGCTTTCTCGACAACCTTCCTGCACATTCAAGGGTTGGCTTGGTGGCCATGGATGGTGGATGATAGTGGGGCCCTACATCACGCGCTGCCAAAGTGCTGCAAATTGTGGTTCGCTTCCCTGTCTGGAGTCTCCAACCCTCACAGGATCCCACAAGTATTGCAGGAACGCCAACGAGTCGGACCTTGCCATCCGTAGGCCACGCGCAACTTCCAAACCTGCGCTTCCCCGGATGTCGCCCCGTCAAACTTGCTGATGGCCGTGCAGAGAACGGAATCAGTGTGAAATCAACAGCTGGCGTGAAGCACACCAGGGCGCACGCCGTCAGTAAACCAGCGGGCACAAGAGCCAGAACTTCCGATTTCATCCGCATCCGAATCGAGATTGCGTGCAACCATGAGAAGCCAGTACTGACACAGTCGAATGCCATCTGCCGGGAATACGCTTCAGCTCAAGCAAAGCCTACCCCGTAAAGTTTGTTCGCTGTTGCTGGCAAGGTGCTGAGCCATCTGGGGCCTGACGGTGATCTGGACACCTCACAACATGATGTTCATGCCTTGCTTGTTTAGAGTTCGCACTCGGCACGTCCCATCCGGAATTCTCCATGCAGTTGAAGTGGTAGCCCCCCCCCCCCGCCCAGTCTGCTAGGAGGATGAAGAAACCGTCACATCCCTCATGGCGGCAGAAGATATTTCTCAGGCATGCGTCATGGGGGTTGCTTTCCGAGGGCCTTCCGTGAACGGTTATCTGAGTGGAGCATGCACCCATGCGTTGCGAAAGCTGACTTACGATAGAGATTGAGCGGGCTATTGGTCGTCTGAACTTCGATGCGTGACCTACATGCCCGAAGAAGCGCCATCAGACTGGCACAGGTTGCTTTCCTGATTGCCCTGATGTTCTCTGCAACGTTGGGTACGGCCGACGGCCAAGACACCTGAGCCAATGCAGGTTGACAGAGGATGTAATTCACACAAACTTGATCAGACTGCAATGTCAATATTCTTTCCCCGGGTCCTTGTGTGGCTGTGAGGGGCGCCTGGGACTACAATCGGGCCAAGCCCTGAAAAAGCCTCAGGCAGCATACCTACGCTTCGGGGACCATGTGGCGGGCAACGTGCTGCTGGACTTCAGCCCTGTTGCCCCGCACTCCGGCAGGGGTTTTTTTTGCTGTCTAAAACAGCAAGGGGTGGTTCGCCAGTGTAGCATTGTAGCAGGGAGCAGTTGGACGAGCTTTCCGAAGATTGGGTTGTCCAGACAGATTCTGCGTCATAGGTACCTCCCATTGATGTTGTCCTGGGTTTCTTACGGCTTCGCCGGGCCCTTGGACAGTGCGCATTGTGCTGACTGGCGTCGGCAGAACAAGATGTGATTCCAAGGCCTCACTTGGGGGTTTCCCAAAAGAGGCATACCTTATTGGGGGGACTGCGGAAGGCCGAGTCTGCTGGGACCGGTGCTTTCCTTCCAAAGCCTTCACACCCAGATCCCCAGACCCAATGCCAAACCCTAGAACCCGAAGTGGCTTTAAGGACGAGGCACTATGGCACTATGGTTTCAACTTCAAGGGTCGAACAGATGCATCTCCACGAAAGATGCTTTAAAGCACAGCACCCCTATGGTGGAGCTGACACCAAGTTCTGCAGCAAAGTTGTGCTTTTCCGACGAGGTGGTCTGGTCGGGTTCGTGGCCACGGGCGGGGTTCGCCCGACACGCCAAAGAGCCGCAAACTGTTTTTGTGCGAGGACTGCTCCCAGGCACAAGTCGCAAGTGCAAGACGTTCAGGACTCGTCCTTGACCTGGCGGCCTTTGCGATTCGGAGCACGCGGTTTGTAACCGACCCCCGACCGACCCCCTTGCGAGCCCGAGCCATGCCGTGACAGTGACAAAGGCTGCAAACGCGGACTTGCTGGCCGATGGATGGGCCGCGTTTTTTTGGTAGATTCCCATTTTTTAGCGTGAAAAGCATGTTTCCCAATCATGTATGGTAACGTCGCACCTGCATTCAGTGTTTCGTTCGCCCCCCGCCCCCCCCCCCCCAGCAGTCGCAGCTGGTTTCGCTATCTTAAAACGGTCCACGGGCACGGGGTTTTGTATGATGTTAACAGGGAGGAGTTTACATGAGTTCAACAGGGACAGCCAGGCCTAGCAACTGATTTGAAGGCGCGCTGTTGCGAAGTTTTCCTTCGACACCTGGACGATATGACTTAAAATTGCGAACCCCGCTCTGAACCTCCAAACGGTTACAGGGTCCTGACGAGCCCGGCCAACTTGACTTTGTAGAGGAGTTTGTCTGAATGCGCGTCCAACATTCGACTTCTTGTTGAGGTGGTCATCTGTTCATTTGCCTTCATCATGGTCCCTTGCCGGATGGCTGCTGTAGACGTCTTCGCGCTGGGCCTGGGCCTCTGAAGTGTGCTCCACCTTTGCACGGCAATGCAGTCGGGTTTAGGGTTTCGGGTGATTTCAGATGGGATGGAGAGTAGCAACTCCCCCGTGTGTCAGAATCATTTTTTTCGGCAGAACTCCTCACTCTGCCGAGGCTCCATGGTGCTTTCCGAGTCCTCACCCCCCCCCCCCCTCCCGTCCCCCCCAAAAGGTCCATGAACATCCATGAACCCAAGCCCCCCAAGGTTCCCGAACTCTGCCAAGGCCGGCGCCAGGACAGTGGAACTCCCGAGGCTCTTCCCAAGGCTGGCTTCATGTCACATCCTGCGTAGGGTGTTACCCTAAACCGTTTAAACCCTAAACCCTATACCCAAAACCCTAAACCCCAAACCCTAAGCCCTTGAGGGTTCTGGGCTAGCTGCCCAAAAGCTATGGCCCGAGTAAGGCTGAGTTGGGGCTCTGTGGGGCTTGATCTTTGAGGGGTAGTTGGAGTGGGGCTAGTAAGGTTCGATTAGGGGTCCAGGGCTTTTGGTCCTGGGGTTTCTCCGTAGTAGGTTCCTTTTCTGGAGGTTCCTGTTCATGAGGGGATCCGTCGTAAAATGTCGTGAAACTTGAATTGGGGTCCCAGACAGTTTTCTTCCCACATCCAAGCTAGGGGGGGGGGGGGGGGGGAGTTGTGCCCAACCCAAGCCCAGCAGAGCAAAGGATGGTAGCTACCGCTCGGGTCCCTTAGGCCTGACGCCCCGAGGCCTCGACCTGTTTAAAGAGCTCAACTGCGGTTTGGGGTGTTTTGGCCAGAGCGTGTGTAAAGCTTCAGGGTTTGTCGAGGGGGGGGGATGGCGTGATGTGAGTTGAGGTTTTGGAAGCTTTGGGTTCAAGCTGGGTGAGGATATTGTTGCCCTAGGGGGGCAGTTGAAGCCAAGGGTAGAGTGGTGCCAAGAATTTGGATTCGGGGAGGTCATCGGTCGTGAAGTCTGAGGTTTGCTTCAAGGCTTAGGAGAACTCAGCAAGTACTTGTAGTAGGTTACAAAGCGCTCACATGTTTACTTGTCCTCCTCCACTCACGAGACTACTAGTTGTAGTCGCCTGGCTGTAGATGTGCAGCTGTACGGGCTGCGCCGCGGTCGGGAGAGCGGAGAGACGCGGGCGCGCCTTGGCGCGGGGGGCGACCGTCAAGCCCAAAGCAAAGCGAGAGCCTGGCTAGACCCCCATGTGGTAGCTGCTGCTGCAGACTCCCACTCTTTTTTGACTTTTGGCAGGACAAGTTCCACGTGCTGAATGCCGTAATCTTGGCAGTGTGCAGAGTCCTGAGAGGTTTGCAGACAGGGTGAGATCCTGACTTCCTCCAAGCCCGGCATGCTCACAAACCCTGCGAGCCATCCCAAACATTGCGAAAAGGCAATGACCCAAATTTGTCTTAGAGTACTCCGTTTAGACTCCAACCCCCGTTTCAAGGGTCGTCGCCGGGATGCGAGGTGCCTTTGTGGCGTGGCTAGTGAGCGACCTCTCCAAGGTTCTCACTTTTGTGGGGGCAGCCGCCTCATGCCCATCTCGTTGGTGAGTGTTTTTCTTGGCCTCTTGGTACTTCCCTGACTAGGATTAGTGCACCGAGCAGGCAGTGTTTGGCCGTGGCGTAGTTCTGAGCGTAGGGAGGGCATAAGAGCCTCTCCAGACTTCAAGCCGCTTTGGAACTCCGTCCTCTTCCGACAGTCTTTCGGTGTTGTGTGGCACCGACCCCCCCCCCCCCCCAGGTAACCATGCAGCGCTCTTTTGATTCAGGGCTATGGATGAATCACCAATTGGACTGTTGTACGGGGACAGCCATGGCTGCATCACATGGTTTTCGAGGTTTGGGCGACCATGGTCACGGCCTCAGCTGGGGGTGCTCGAGGCATGCACAGGACCATGCCAACTTCATTCGCTGGAAAAAGAGGATTCTCGAACCATGAAGCTTTTGAATAACGTGAGGTGTGGTTTCAACTAGGTTGCGTTTCCTGCATCTGTTAGGCCCTTGCCTTTGTGTTGCCCGGCGCCTTCACCATTGAGCTGCGTCGGCGACAGGATGATGCATCCATGTGATCGTGGCGTCATCTGTTGGCCAGAGCTGTTCTTGAAACATTGATGCACGTGTGGGCGCGAGGAGGGTATGTTGCAGCCTCGGCATCTTGCACGTTATCTGGAGTGATATCTTGAGCCTGCTTTCACTCCACGCCAAGAAGCTGTGATTGAGAGCCGAGGCCGTTCTTTTGCGCAGCGAATGCAGTGCCTCTCTTGCTCATAGCCTTTGGTGGGGGCACACAGCATCAGGGACCCAGGGAGCCTGCATCGGCTTCAGGGTTTCAGGAACTTGTGGCTGTTTACTCAGGCCTGGTGGTCGCCTGCGTCTCGACCCTTGAGCCGCAAGCTCATCGTGTACATGAGACCGACCTGGAGATGTGGGCACCTGCTGTAGAGTTCAGGACCTTTTCGCTTGCTGCAAACCTTGCTCACGTTCCAGACTTCGGCGAGTTTTAAAGAGCCGTTGCTGTGGTCAGCACTTAGTGCAAACCATGAACTGAACCCGAAAGCTGTCAAGGCCTTAACCATGTCTCACATTCAAATCCGACCTGACCTACGAGCAGCCACACGGCAAAGCTACACAACGACTTTCTGAACGAGCCTTCCCGTACCAGACATACGCCATGGGCCAAGTGGCAGCCGCTGGCAAACCTGCTGTTCTCGACCTGCCAGCTGGCACTTATGCCAAAACGGGCTCAAAATTTGTGTCTGCCTGCAACGTGAATGGAAAGGTAGTGTCGATGCCCCACAGTGGTGAAACGATTTTGGTGGTGGACGTGGCAGCTGGCAAGGCCTCGGCCATCGACCTTCCAGGAGGCATTACCAGAGCGACTCTTGACAAGTTTGGTGTGCCTGTAATGTGAACGGCAAAGCTGTAGCGGCTCCGGGTGCTGCCGAAAAGATTTTGGTGGTGGAGCCTGAATCTGGTGGGGCTTCGGCCATCGACCTCCCGGCGGGCATCGGTGCAGAAGCGTCGAGCAAGTTTCGGTCCGTCTGCAATGTGAATGGCAAGGCAGTGGCAGCACCTTTTAATGCTGAGAAGGTATTGGTAGTGGACCCTGAAACCGGACGGGCTTCGGCCATTGACCTCCCCGCGGGCATTGGTGCAGGAACACCGGGCAAGTTTGTATCAGACTGCAATGTGAACGGCAAGGCGGTGGCAGTGCCGTTTAATGCTGAGAAGATTCTGGTAGTGGACCCTGCAAATGGGCGGGCTTCAGCCATCGACCTCCCCGCGGGCATCAATGCAGGAACACCGGGCAAGTACATGTTCGTTTGTGACGTGAATGGAAAGGCAGTGGCGGTGCCTTGCAATGCCGAGAAGATTTTGGTAGTGGACCCGTCAAAGGGTGAGGCTTCGGCCATCGACATTCCGACTGGCATTGATGCAAGAAGGGATTCCAAGTTTTGCTGCGCTTGCTTTGTGAATGGCAAGGCAGTGGCGGTACCATTCAATGCTGAAAAGATCTTGGTAGTGGACCCTGCAGCAGGCCAGGCTTCGACCATCGACCTTCCCAAGATCCTTGACACACAAACTTCGGCCAAATTCTGCTCCGTGTGTAAGGTGAATGGCAAGGCAACGGCGGTGCCCCAGGACTCCACGAGGATTTTGGTGGTGGACCCTTCGACTGGCGAGGCTTCGGCCATCGACCTCCCTGCGGGCATTGACTCAAGAAAGGTTTCCAAGTTTGGCTCCGTCTGCAACGTGAATGGCAAGGCAGTGGCAGTGCCGCAGGAAGCTGAGAAGATACTGCTCGTGGACGTGGCGGGCTCTGGTGAGCGTACCCGTAGCCTCGACCTGACCCTGCACAACACCGAGGTGCCATGGAAGGCCGAGTTTGCTGAGATGGTGGCGGCGGTGCTTAGCTACTGGATCTACACCGATGACCCGAAGCCCCCACACCTCCAGCATGCAGCCATGACAGTCCACCGGGTGACTCAGCCTGGCGAGTTCGGCTCGGCGGTAAAGATCGCAACTGTCACCGCTGAACTGCCATCCGAAAAGGTGCTGTATGTCGTCTTCAAGGGCACTTCGTACATTCTGGACTTCCTGAATTGGAACCTTGAGCTGGACCACGCCACTACCGAAGATACCGACTTCTTCATCCACGGTGGAGCTGCTGGAACACTTCGCGGAGCGCAGTTCTGGAAGGAGCGTGACTTCTTGGAGCGGCTGGCTTCCGCGAAGGCGCAGGGGGTTCAGAAGATTGTGTTCACCGGCCATTCCCTTGGAGGGATGTATGCCGCAGCGCTGCTGTACGTGGCCTGGAAGAAGATCACAGGTGGTCCCTCAGACGGCCAGCAGCTTCTGAAGTCCTTCGATGTGCGTTGCGTCACCTTCGGCTCCCCGATGGTCTTTGGGGGCGGGTCCCAAGGATCCAAGCAAGCAAAAAGCTTCCAGGAGTTCGCCCAGGAGCGTGCCGCGAACTACATCCACGCCAACGACCCCTGCCCTCGGGCCTGGGGCGCTTTGGATCTGCGTCAGTTTGTGGAAGCTGCGGCCCGGAACGTGCAGAACGGATTGGTCGATGAGCTTGGCTGCATCAAGGGACAAGTTGTGTCCAAAGTCGTGGAAGAGGCGGCTCGGCAGGTGTTGCAGAGACCGGATTTCAACCTCCTTGAAGACTTTGGCAGAAAGTACCAACATTTCATCCCGCTAAAGGTATTGACTGGCACTAAGCAGTTCGTGAACTGGAAAGAGTTCCAGCTGACCCCAGACTGCTTGAAGGACCACTCCGTACAATCTTACGTGAATCGGCTTTTTGACGCTTTTGACGACTGTCGCCCGGACTGCCACGTGCATAGCCAGCTGCCCTAAGTCAGGATCGAAGGTTTCTTTGGCCATGGACTTCTTCCATTTGTGCCGGCTGCTTGCGGGATGTTGCGCCCAAAGTGCACCAAAGAAGGGAGGCCGCCGAAGGCAGCCTCGGAGGCAGCTTTCCGTTTGGAAAAGCCTTGTGCAAGTACGGATTCGCGCGAGGCTGCGCAGGTGCGCAGTAATCTAAGCCTTGCATACATACAACAAAGGTTATGGAACGCCACCTGAAATGAGGTTACCAAGGAACCTCGCTGAGGAGGGAAAGCAGTAGTATGACTACAGACTCCTTGTCAGAGTTCCCTTTTTCCCTAGTGCACATGTGAGACGGGTGTTGCAGGGAGGATAAGACAGGCTCAGCTTCTGAAACTAACCATGAAGCAAACACAGCAGCTCATTGAATCACAAGTGCAAACCATGCCTCTGGTTGGCACCTCAAAATGCAGGCCCTTGGACGTTGTTCTCTGCAATGCCAAAGCGTGAAAGCAGGTGTGGTAATGAACACGTTTCGTGTCTGCTGCTGGCTTTGATTGGTGAAATTCTGCCAGCCTTTTGGCTCGGCGAGATTCTCGGCTTCGGCTTAGACCTTGAGATGGCATTTACGCCTTTGCCAGGACGCTGTGGGAGTATTCCCAAGTTGTTTCTTCGGGATTGCTGAGATATGTGGAGTACGCTGGCCAGGAATCAACGAAGACTCCATAGCCGAGCTGCTTCCAGTGCCGCCTAGCAATCAGAAGGCAGGGCAGCTGAAAGTGAACATCATGTCATTCGCTTGGTGGCCCTGTTCTTCCAGGGCCTCTCTCCAAAAAGCCTAGCGGCTCTCCGCAGACAGCGATTCTTCAAACGTGCCTCGTCGATACACACCCTTATGAAGTGCAGTAGTGTGCATTGTGTCGTCTTCTTTCAAGTTTGCATGTTTTGCGGTGGATAAAGCAGAAGGCACAACACAGGCAGCACACCGGGCTGACGTGTTCACCGTTGCTTGTCACGCGCCGGACATCGGTACAGTTTAAGGTTACAGCAAGCATATCGTACAGGCCAAAAGTATCAAATTTCGCATGGAGCATGTTTAGGGCTTACTACGAAGTATGGAATAGTGGAGTACCGTACCATGTAATCTCTGCCGCATCAAGGCCCTATGGAAGCTCACCAGCAATCTGGGCCAGGTTTCTACGACGGGCCCCTTGGTATCGAAGAGTGTGCCCAAGGCTTGCAGGGGTTGTCCTGCACGACGGTACCCCTCATAGGTACCTTTTCCAACAGGTTCCCCCGCACAAAAGGCTCTCTGTAAACCCCCACGTCGTACGCCCTCAGTAGACCCTTGCCCGTTTGCGGGGTTAGCAACCCTGGCCTGATAGTGGTCGACTCCAACATTGGACTCCAGAGTCTCCCTGTGTCCGGACCAGTGTCACCGGTTGAGGGACATGGCAAGCTGGCCAAAAATCCTAGTGTGACCGAGTGTTCCGAGGTCGGTTAACGTGAAGGAGAGAGGCGGAACTCTGCCGATTTGCCCCGTGCTTCTATGAGCTGCCCTGTAGGGGTGTGTTTTTCACGGAAAGTCATGCTAGACTGTGCACACAAGTTGCGTCAGCTAGGTCTTTACCCTTTGCTTTGGTGCCTGGCCAGGCCTTTCGGGTTCCCCGAGCCTTATGGAGATGAAGAAGCATCAAGACCTCAAGTGCAAGGCAGCAGCTTTTGTCCCTGAGCTTTCAGCTTGATCACCGACAGGTAGGTCTTTTGGAGCTTGTGGGTGTTGTCGTTTGCAGATCTTCAATTGGTGGGTCGGCAAGCCACATCTCGAGCTCTCGTCTAAATCCAACTATCCTTCAATGACTGGGAAAGCCTAAGCCCTAAACCCGTCGGCCGTGGCTTGGGGTTTAGGGCGTCGGCGTGTAGGGTTTGCGCACCACCTGAGAAAGGCCGCTGTTAATTCCTGAAAAGCACATGGCTGAAACTTAATCCCCAAAGAACCCGTGATCCGAATCGTACAACAGCTGATCCAGGATGCCCCGTTGCATGTGCACGGAATCGAAGTCGTGGATCTGAATCGGACCAGAAACCTGATCCGAGTACGGCGAGCCAGTTCACGGAACCCGTTGGTCCAAAATCACTGAGCTGAATCGGTGCCCTACCCCCTCTTCTCAAGTGTTGATGCTTGGGTTCCACTGTCAATCTGTGACGAGGGGGAGCCTAGAGGCCTCAGACACTTCGATCGCTTGAGTTAGCACTTGGGTTGCTTCAGTTGCCAGGCCAGGGAGAGGCTGCACGGCTTGGCCCTGTGCTGGAGTCGGCAGGCCTGGCCCAAGCCAACGAGGGATGAGGTTTAGGGTTTCGGGTCTGAGCTGTGTGGATGTTTGGTTTTGTGGCACATTGTGTCCCCCACCCCCTCCCACCCTCCACAGGAGGAAAAGGATGAGCTCGTTCAACAGGTGCGGGGCTCAATTTCTGGCAGGTTTAGGCTCCGCCCAGAGAGAGAGAGAGAGAGGTGGGGTTTTGGGTCGGGCGGTGTTGCTAATCACGCTTTTTTCTGTTTGGCGATGCGCTGCCACCCCTCAGAGACAATCGATGAATCCCTATAGGCATGTCATGCCAGCTCTCCTAAGCCCGCACGGCATGGCTCTCAGATGTTTGCGAACATCCACGACATCTTCGAGAGCGACTGCAAGCAGAACAGAGATGCGAAGCAGGCTGCAAGAAACACCACTGCAGGGGGGGTGAGTTCTTCACTTGACTTGTTGGCATTGCGCCTTGACCTCGTAGGATGAGAACGAGCCGCTCCCGGATGGCAGAGCCTTTAGCGGGAGATCTGTGAGAGGACGATCTGAGAGTTGCATCTCCTCGTCGTCGCCTGCCCATGTCTAGAGTCTAGAGTCTTCGGCTGTGCCGCAATCCCTTCCTCGCCTATATAGTTTGTAAAACCACCAAGGAGCATTCAAGCTGAACTAGCTTGTTCCGCCCTAAACCTTGAAACCTAAAGCGTAAGCCTCAAACAACAACTTAAAGCCCCTGAACCTGAACATCCAGGGTGGGGGGGGGGACGGGGGTGGGAGGGGCGGGGCCGGATCTCACACACCTGTCGCCTTGGGGGGGGGGGGGGGGGGTTACCCATTCCAGGCAACAAAGGCCTGGGCACATAAGAAATCAGTTTCCCCAAATCCAGATTTCTAAATATTGAAAGTGGGGGTTCATTCCTTAGGCGGAAGGGGTTAAGACATGTCCACTTTAAGCTTATGCTTCATGTCGTTCCCTGCCGGGAAGAGGTGCGCGAAAATGGGTGAGAGCCTATGACTCCGAAGATGAGTTTTTTGCATTGTCAGTAAATCTGTTGCGCATCGAGTCCAGGCTGCGTAGTTCCCTCAATGCAGAGAATGCAGAGGTTGGATCAAGCGGAGCTTGCTGCCTCTTCCATTCTTTTCGTGAGCGGCTGACACAGAGTCAGACAGCGTTCACGACCATCTTTGTTTTGTTTCGGCGCACGTGCGCGAGAGCAGCTGACACGAAAATGTCCGGCTGGCCCCCTGTTTCTCTACTCGTGCAGAAGAAGTCTATCTGCATCAGTGTTTACGCGTGTTTACAGAAGACTCATGGTCTGTGAGGAAATCTGCCAAAGGTTTCAACACTGTTGGGTGTGCTGCAATCGTGCTACTTGGCTGTAAGCCTACCTACGCCGTCACTGCTGATGTTGGAGTCTTTGACAGGCCAGCACATCCAAGAACGCTGCGCTGGAAGAAATTTAATGTGAACATCGCTGCAGTATGCGGAGCACCGAGCGCATGTGCAGACATGTTTGCGAAGACTTCTCCAACTTCGGGGCTGTACACTCGTTGACATGTTGGAATCTAGCAGCGAAGAGGAGGAATCTCGGAGGTCAGAGGGCACCCCACAAAACAATTGAACTTTCTGTTGGAGGGGCGCAGGCCATAGAGCATTGTGAGTTTTTGCCCCGTGCGTGTGTGTTTGTGGGTGTGAGTCAAAAGGGACAATGTGCAAACCTATCATGCAAATACCTATTCCCGGATACGTTCGATTGCCACCCACACACGCGTGCACGCACTCGTCCATCCATTGTGTACAGAAGGCGGCTGCTCTCCTATGCAGAGGTCGTCGACTCTCCTGGATGAACCATGAAATTCTTTAGTGCCACTGCTGTGAACGGACGGAAAGTTCCAATCAGATGTCACAAGTTCGAGGCAGGCGCATATTCTACAGATCTCTATGGGGACGACCGTTTCCTGGAGAACTCGGAAGGATGCGTTTGCTGAAGTTCTATTATGGTCCATGGTTCTGAAGTTGAGCCGTTTCTGATACCAATCGAAACCAGAACGCATGGCTTCCACACACAGTTGCGGTCTCAGAAGTTTCAAAGGCTACGAAGATGCCAACTTTTTCCATTCAGGTCGAGATGTGTCAGGATGCTGGGAGAATTATTGCTTGCATTACTGCATGTGTGGACGAGTCCCGCTTCTTCCAGCGTCAAGGCACGAGCCTGCTGCCTATGACATGCAGGTCGTGTGTCAAAAAGGGTTCCAGCTTTTTCTGCGCCCTTTGCTGTGAATCTGTGGTCGGGCGTCTGCTTCACAGCGCAATCCACAAGGAAGTGTTTTTTGGGGAAATTGTTGTGGGTACTTGTTATTTTTCCGTTGCTGTGGTTCTGGTGTCCGGGTCCTCCGGTCCTCCGGTCTTGCGGTCCGGTCCTCTACTGGCCTTCCGGTGGTCTGCTGGCGCTCCGGTCCTCTGGTCTGCCAGGCTTGTGGTCCTTCAAAATGTATGTAATAGAATATACAGTATACAAATAACAATCTACCTATCTACATATATACATATATATATATATATATATATATATATTTGTATATAAAGATATGCTCGCCCCGCTCCCCCCCCCCCCCCCCCCCCCAAGATCTACGTTCACAGGTTTCCAGAACCCCAAAAAAGTCAAAAAAACACCAACATCAGGATGCCCATAACCCCAAAACAAAAACCAAAAAAGATAACATGACCAAAGCAAAGAAACAAACTCAAAACACTATTTTTTCCAATCTCGTGACGTCAAGGGGTAATGATTCCCTTCCTTTGTCCAAGAGTCTCGAAATATATATATATATATATATATATATATGAGCCTGAGACCTTTAGGGTTCTTTTGGCTTAGTTTTTATAAGCCCTCTTAAATAAACAAAGCCAAACGCGATAAATATAGGAATATATATGCTCTCAAATGAACGCGTCCACTACATGTCTCGATCTGTTCAAGTATAGCTCAGCTTTCTACTCCCTAAACCTGAAACGTTAAACCTTGAAACCTGAACTTCAACCCTTTAAACCTAATCTTTATTTTTTGACCCTTAACCTTGAAACCTTTAAAAGTAAACCTTAAACTCGCGAAGTCCTAACTTTTAACTTTCACCCCTAGGCTCGTGACTGTAATCCGACGCATCTTCTCGCTTCCTTGCTCATGGCTGTGCTTGAAACACAGGCGTGCTGCGAGTACCTGCGAGTCCATCATCTCTGCCTATGCGTGTCGCTTTTATCAAGATAAGTCATGATGGCTCGCGCTTCGGATAGTCTGTACATTGCAGAAACAAATGCACGGTTTAGGTTTAAACCTTCAAGGTTTATGGTTTAGGGTTTAAGGTTTAAGGTTTATGGTTTAGGGGATAGGGTTTAGATTTTAGAGTTTCGGGTTTAGGGTATAGGTTTAGGGTTTATACTTAAAGGTTCGGGTTTATGGGTTTTCGATTTAGTCCCTTTTATGATGCAGCTCAAAAAAGGTCTCTGCTCATCTGCACGTGGTCAGTTGAGGCTCCAGAGAGACATTATTCACTAAACCACAAGCCATAGACCCTAAACCTTAACCTCTAAATCCTAAACCTTGAACTCTAAGCCCTAAACCGTAAACCCACAAGGGCCTTACTTTACTTCAAAAACTCCCCGCGCAGAAGAAGACACAGATGAAGAAAGTCATAAGCTGAGCTCGAGCTCGGAGCTGCTCATACATCTACACCTGTCTAACATTCCTCATCAGTTTCTACTCCCTAGATTTTAAGCCTAACACCCTGAACTTTAAACCCTTAACTTTGAATCCTAAGTCGAAAACATTAAATCCTCCACCTTGAAACACTCGGAGCCTTAACCCTAATCCCTTGAACCCTTATATCTCAACCCTAACCCTTAAGGTCGTGATCCTGATCTAAGACGCCTCTCAGCTTCCTTGCTGCGGGCTGTGCTTGCAAAACTAACATGCTGCGAGTAGCTGAGAGTCCAGCATCTCTGCATGTTCTTGTCGCCTTTTCTTGTTCTAGACGATACTGGCTCGTGCTCTAGAGATCTGATTGTCATCTGATTGTCCGCATTGAATCACAAAGCCACTACTTCCTGCAGGATTTACTAAGCCCAAAACCCCAAACTCACAAGGGCCTCACTTTAGTAGACACACTCCTAGCGCAGACAAAAACAGATCAGGAGAGCCGTTAAACTCAGCTTGTGCTCGGAAATGCTCATACGTCTCCACCTCTTTAACATTCCTCAGCGTTTCTTTGTGCTGAACCTGAAACCTTAAACTCTGAGCCCTGAACCCTAACTTCTTAAACCTAATCTTTAAAATCTGCTCCTAAACCTTGAAACCTGTAACAGTTAACCTTAAACCCACGAAGTCCGAACTTTTAACGTTCAGCTCTAGGGTCGTGACTGTAGTCCGATGCATCTTCTCACTTCCTTGCTCATAGCTTTGCTTGAAACACTGACTTGCTGCGAGTAGCTGCGAGTCCATCATTTCTGCTTATGTGTGTCGCTTTTACTAAGATAAGTCGTGATGGCTCGCGCTTCGGATAAGCTGTACATGGCAAAAACAAACTGCACGGTTTAGGCTGTAACCTACAAGGTTTATGGCTTAGGGTTTAGGGTTTAAGGTTTAGGGTTTTAAGTTTATGGTTTAGGGTATAGGGTTTAGGTTTTAGGGTTTCGGGTTTAGGTTTAGGGTGAAGGTTTAGGGTTTATAGTTAAAGGTTCGGGTTGTTGGGTTTTAGGTTTAGCCCCTTCTATGATGCAGCTTAAAAAGGGTCTCTGCTCATCTGCACCCGGCCAGTTGAGGTTCCAGAGAGACCTTATCCACTAAACCATAAGCCATAGACCCTAAACCCTAAACTTTAAACTGTAAACCTTGAACTCTAAGCCCTGAACCTTAAACCCACAAGGGCCTTACTTTACTAAACAAACTCCCCGCGTAGATGAAGATACAGATGGAGAGAGTCCTGAGACTGAGCTCGAGCTCGGAGCTGATCATACATCTCCACCTGTCTAACATTCCTCGTCAGTTTCTACTCCCTAGATTTTAAGCCTTACACCCTCAACTTTAAACCCTTAATTCCGAATCCTAAATCGAAAACATTAAACCCTCCGCCTTGAAACACTCTGAGCCTTAACCCTGACCCCTTGAACTCCCATATTTAAACCCTAACCCTGAAGGTCGTGATCCTCATCTAAGACGCCTTCCAGCTTTCTTGCTCAGAGCTGTGCTTGGAAAACTAACATGCTGCGAGCAGCTCTGAGTCCAGCATCTCTGGATGTGCTTGTCTCCTTTTCTTCCTGTAGATGGTAGTGGCTCGCGCTCTAGAGATCTGACTGTCCGCACTGAAACACAGAACCGCAACATCCTGCAGAATTAGCTCTGGCATCCAGGAACCTATGCTTGAATGCCTCGACGTCTGAGATCCAGCAAGGGCCATTCATCTCCAGACAGTCTGAGAAGCACCGTAAAACTCTAAACCCTAAAGAAAAAACAACATCCAGAAAAAAACGATACTTGGGAGCTTTGAGTCACTCGATTCTTGCGTGACTTTAATTATATGATTGAGACTCTAAGGTTTATCATTTCAATGTTTTGGGTTTAAAGATTTCGACTTAGGGTTTAGGGTTTAGGTTTTAGTATTGAAGATTAAGATGTAGAGTTCATGCTCTAGGGTTTAGAATTACCAGGCAATCCGAGAAGCAACGTTAAACTCTAAATCCTGTGAAAAAAACTAACAAAAACGAGACTTGAGAAGCTTCGGGATACTCGTTAACATAGCTGCTTAGCTTCCCGAACAACCTTTCCTGTGGCCCTACCGCATCTCGGCAGCATAAATCATCTACTCGATCTCTCATGTGAAAGCTGAACACGCTCAGTCAAGATCTTCCCCATCGTCATCCTGTCAGATGATTTCGCGTCTTATTATTTCAGGATCGTAAATTCCACTGATTCAGATTTGAAGTCGAACCTTTATACACTTGCAACGAAGACCATTAACCTTGCTGCAGGATTCGAAGTGTAAGGTCCGGGAGTATGTCGGAGATCATCATCCTTTTATGTTTCAACTTCTTGCTGCGCGCAGGATTAACAACGAATGCCAAGTTTCTCTTCTCGGGGCGAACCACAGCATCTGCGTAAACGCAAGGGCTCATGATGAGTCTGTGTGGTCTAGTATTTTATGCCGCCTCGACGTCGACGCCTGGGAATATTGTTTCGGACGTAGTACGAATTACGTCCTTTCCGCATCAATGCAAATCTCGATGACATGTAATTTAATATTATTCGCACGTAAGTCTGCTCATCAGACGAGTCCTTTGCGCGCAAAGCCCTTGTACCAGGAGAATCGCGACAATCTTGACCATGAGCATGCCTCTTTTAATTCCTAGCGCAAGAAAAAGAACTCACACAGAACAAGAACTCGATGAGCCTTTGTCGTTGCAGTCTTCTTTGTCGTAAAGGTCCGAAAAAATATATTCTTCGCCAAAGTGTCGCCTTAAAAATTGAAGCGTGCAGGATTGTAGAGAGACATTCGAATCTTAGATGCAGCTCAGAAACACCAAGTAAAGATACTGTCCATCTTCAAGCAAAACCCGATGGGCTTCCCTGCAGTCATGGTAATGCATTGTTTTCGATTATATTTTAATAAGACAAATAGTTATAATAATACTAGTATTACTAGAAATATTAATAATATCAATGATACGAAAATAAAATAATAATACAAGCTAAGCCACACTGATGCTGTCCGCGAGGAAGGCTGAAGATCTCATCGTCGATATTTGGATTTGTTGCAGCGGTCGACCTGAAGACATACATGCTTGATAAAATTTCTTATAGAAATGTATAATTGTCACATATTTATGTATGTTAAGAATATTAACGTTCTTGCAACCTCCAGGTCCAGACAATGTCAGAGCAGTGGTCAGCTGCACGAGACCTTAGACAATATACGCGCGTGCGGTGTTGTTATCATGCGGTCTTACAGGAACTGAGGCCTTTACTCCATCTCGACGAGCTTGAGGATGCTCGGGTGCGTCACAGAGGCTGACCTATGAGCACAGCTGCATGAATGGGGCAGCAGGGGTATCTTATTCTAAACTAAATACTAGACAGGTGTCTGGAAAAGATGCCAGTGGTGGATGCCTGCAATCCTCGGCCGCCGCATTATGTTGGGGAGAAACATTTAGTTATGGTTTGTGTACAAGAGTTAAGACCCCCACTCCATGTTGAGAAGTCGCCGCGTTTGCATACACTCATTTCCAGTCTCCTGGCAGATACGCTGACATGACATGCGTTTAAATCTAAGCGAACATCTGAAAAGAAAAACATCACTTAACATTCTCGTCTCGGGCGCAGCTCGTCGTTGACATCAGGACCAGCGTCCAAACGGATCTCCTTCAACACCACGTTCGTCCTGCTTGTCATGCACGGATAAGTATATATGACGAGAAATCAAAACTCAACACAACTTCTGCATCCAGCACTCTCCTTGTCAGTCGTCCGTCAGGACCGATTAGCCCTCAAACAAAAACGAGTCGCGATATTTTATTGATATTTTTGTAGTAAGTTCCTGACACGTAGCTGCGTGACGGCGAGGGCCGTCTTTGAATTTCCTTATTTTGAAAACTTTACACATATAAATTAAAAAGTTTAGGCTGTACTGAGGCAAGCACAGATCTTTTGCTTCGCAGTCCTCTGCCAGGCCACTGGCAGCGCGCCTTACTGAAATGGTTGATTGCTTATCGGAATTTTGAAAAAAAATAGCTCAGCTGCTGCTTCAAAAATTCGGCGGGCGTGATCACGGCGTCCGACGTCCTCAGCAGAGACGTTGAGATCCGATCCTTGCATTTTTTTCCGCCTGAAGTCAAGTCACACGTCGTCTCGCCAGCGAGGGACACGCACCGCACGTCCTGGTTTTCTTCATTTTTTTTGCTTTAACTTGTTGTGTATAATTGTGTAGCAAGGAACTGTTCGCAGAAGATGATATGTTCTTTGACTCGAAGTCAACGTCCAGCCTGACGATCTTTTAGACAAGCGAATGCAAACACACGAACAGGTCAAGCTTGGAGGCTCATCTTCATCCATCAACCATCGCATTTTCGACCAGCGCATCGTCGAAGACCTTAGGTTGATGCATGATGTATTCATCCCTGCAACTAAAAATGTAATTTTGCCGAGGCACATGTGCTTCTCGGTGCGCCTCATTTAAAAATGTAACATACGCATGAATATGTTTCTGTACGCTTTCAAAGTTCAGTTGTCTGCCTCAAGGTGTGAACGCGATCAAGTATACCTCGGCTGAATGTTAAAAAAAAGAAGAGTACACTCATAAGTTTAAGCAAGTCACTCCCGGCGAGTCTTCTTGAGTTGGCACAAGCAACTTGAGCTGAAAATATTGCGGCAAGTCTCTTTATCCTCATGTATATATCACTAAATTGTAATTTAATTTAAATAATAGCATGAAGCGTTTGACGAGACTGCTGAATTGAAGCGCAAGTCGTGCATTCGCAGCACTCAGGCCAGGTTTGCCTTTTTTTTGGCGCGCCGCCTCGCCTTGCTGCTCTGCGTGAGTCTGCTTATCAGATGAGTCCTTTGCGCGCAAAGCTCTTGTGCCAGGAGAATCGCGACAATCTTGATCATGAGCATGCCTCTGTTAATTCCTAACACAAGAAAAAGAACTCACACAGAACAAGAACTCGATGAGCCTTTGTCGTTGCAGTCTTCTTTGTCGTCAAGGTCCGAAACATTATCTTCTTCGCCAAAGTGTCGCCTTAAACATTGAAGCGTGCAGGGTTGTAGAGAGACATTCGAATCTTAGATGCAGCTCAGAAACACCAAGTAAAGATACTGTCCATCTTCAAGCAAAACCCGATGGGCTTCCCTGCAGTCATGGTAATGCATTGTTTTCGATTATATTTTAGTAAAACAAATAGTTATAATAATACTAGTATTACTAAAAATATTAATAATATCAATGATACGAAAATAAAATAATAATAATAATAATACAAGCTAAGCCACACTGATGCTGTCCGCGAGGAAGGCTGAAGATCTCATCATCAATATTTGGATTTGTTGCAGCGGTCGATCTGAATACATACATGCTTGATAAAATTTCTTATAGAAATGTATAATTGTAACATATTCATGTATGTTAAGAATATTAACGTTCTTGCAACCTCCAGGTCCAGACAATGTCAGAGCAGTGGTCAGCTGCACGAGACCTTAGACAATATACGCGCGTGCGGTGATGTTATCATGCGGTCTCAAAGGAACTGAGGCCTTTACTCCATCTCGACGAGCTTGAGGATGCTCGGGTGCGTCACAGAGGCTGACCTATGAGCACAGCTGCATGAATGGGGCAGCAGGGGTATCTTATTCTAAACTAAATACTAGACAGGTGTCTGGAAAAGATGCCAGTGGTGGATGCCTGCAATCCTCGGCCGCCGCATTATGTTGGGAGAAACATTTAGTTATGGTTTGTGTACAAGAGTTAAGACCCCCACTCCATGTTGAGAAGTCGCCGCGTTTGCATACACTCATTTTCCAGTCTCCTGGCAGATACGCTAACATGACATGCGTTTAAATCTAAGCGAACATCTGAAAAGAAAAACATCACTTAACATTCTCGTCTCGGGCGCAGCTCGTCGTTGACATCAGGACCAGCGTCCAAACGGATCTCCTTCAACACCACGTTCGTCCTGCTTGTCATGCACGGATAAGTATATATGACGAGAAATCAAAACTCAACACAACTTCTGCATCCAGCACTCTCCTTGTCAGTCGTCCGTCAGGACCGATTAGCCCTCAAACAAAAACGAGTCGCGATATTTTTATTGATATTTTTGTAGTAAGTTCCTGACACGTAGCTGCGTGACGGCGAGGGCCGTCTTTGAATTTCCTTATTTTGAAAACTTTACACATATAAATTAAAAAGTTTAGGCTGTACTGAGGCAAGCACAGATCTTTTGCTTCGCAGTCCTCTGCCAGGCCACTGGCAGCGCGCCTTACTGAAATGGTTGATTGCTTATCGAATTTTGAAAAAAAAATAGCTCAGCTGCTGCTTCAAAAATTCGGCGGGCGTGATCACGGCGTCCGACGTCCTCAGCAGAGACGTTGAGATCCGATCCTTGCACTTTTTTGCGCCTGAAGTCAAGTCACACGTCGTCTCGCCAGCGAGGGACACGCACCGCACGTCCTGGTTTTCTTCATTTTTTTTGGCTTTAGCTTGTTGTGTATAATTGTCTAGCAAGGAACTGCTCGCAGAAGATGATATGTTCTTTGACTCGAAGTCAACGTCCAGCCTGACGATCTTTTAGACAAGCGAATGCAACCACACGAACAGGTCAAGCTTGGAGGCTCATCTTCATCCATCAACCATCGCATTTTCGACCAGCGCATCGTCGAAGACCTTAGGTTAATGCATGATGTATTCATCCTTGCAACTAAAAATATAATTTTGCCGAGGCACATGTGCTTCTCGGTGCGCCTCATTTAAAAATGTAACATGCACATGAATATGTTTCTGTACGCTTTCACAGTTCAGTTGTCTGCCCCAAGGTGTGAACGCGATCAAGTATACATCGGCCGAATGTTAAAAGAAAGAAGTACACTCATAAATTTAAGCAAGTCACTCCCGGCGAGTCTTCTTGAGTTGACACAAGCAACTTGAGCTGAAAATGTTGCGGCAAGTCTCTTTATCCTCATGTATATATCACTAAATTGTAATTTAATTTAAATACTAGCAAGAAGCGCCTGACGAGACTGCTGAATTGAAGCGCAAGTTTTGCATTCGCAGCACTCAGGCAAGGTTTGCCTTTTTTTTTGGCGCCGCATCGCCTTGCTGCTCTGCGATCAGCGTCTCAGGTTACTCGACCTTAGATTGCGCTGGTGTGATAAAATCTTCTTATGACTAAGACATCTGATTAGGACGGGCTGCGTTGAGTGAAGCTTCGACGCAGGCTGAAGAAGACATTGTCCGCAGACGAACCTCATTGCGGGGGGGGGGAATACTTCAAGCGTTAAGAGATGAAAACAGCGTAAAAAGATTAATTCGGCAATGAGCTGGCGACTTCCACTGAGCAAAATGACACTTTCCCGGAGCTCCCTCATGACAACGTAAAATTTAAAACATCATTGTCAATACGGATGCGGTTGTTTCACTGCCTCCATGCGGCCCTGCCAGAAATGCTGGCGGAGCCCGCAAGTATTGCACAAAACAAGCGGATTGCGCCAGTCGTTGTGGTGCCTCGTGAAAATCTAGATGAGCATACCGACATTCCAGGAAGTCTCAACATGTCTAAACATTAAAAAAATAAGCGAACAGCCACAGCTGTTTCTCGTGCTTGTAGGAGTCCACCATCATGACCTTAGAGAAACGTACACTACGACTAAGCATTCTAATCGCTCACGCCAGCCTTCGGCGTATCCTTGAAATGGATCTGCTTTGCAGGCTCCGGGGTCTTCTTCATGATAGACTTCACCTCCAGCGCAGTGCACAAAACTCTATTTCCTTAGCATAGTAATATTGCTCTTCATGTAAACAAATTCTTGCAGTTAGAGATACTATGCTCCAGTTCGTATGAACGTCTACAGTCGAATGGCCTTGTTCTTGCTCTCTTCCTCTTGCTTCTTTTTCTGGCGAAAGGACTCCTGGTGTTCCTTATCAACTTGATTTTAACATGCAGAGCCAAAGTCGCCGAAAAAATAAAAAAACTAAGAGGAGAGCCATCGCTCGGGAGTTCTTCTTCCACGTCGTGTGCGGCGACTGGTGTTTCTTGTCCTTGCCCGACTGGCGCTTCCTGCTCTTCCCCATGACGCCTGAGTATTTATAAGGAAAGAAATAAATTTCTTGCAGATGCTCAATCTGTAATCTGCAAAGGCTGGCCTGCGAGGTACAACGCAAGAACGCTGAAGAAAAGACGTACAACTTGAGCAAAGGCTTGATGCAGTCGAAGCATGACGAGATGGTGCACTCGCTAACGCCAGCGTCTGAACTCCAATACCCAAAGCCCGCAATTGTCGAAGCCTTGTCCGTCTAAGAACCGTACTCTCAAATCTCAAACCTTAAATCCATTGTTCAGTACTGCGCTTGAAGTCACAAAAGCCAGCATTGTCCTCGTCAAGTCAAGAAAGTTATGGCTGCAACCGCACCCTAAATGTTTTCAGGGTTTCTTGTTCTTTACTCTTCGCCATCTAGCCTGAAGCTGAAAAACGAACTAACAAAAACACAATGGGATTGGTAACCTTAAGAACCATAACAACCATGAAACTAGTCGTGGTCCCTGAAACCTCCCTGATAATTCTTGTTCCAACATTTATCCCAGCGGATAACACCGTAATAGCCGTAAAATTCTCTGGGTCAATCTTTTTGAACTTCATTTGCTATGCGTCGCCCTCTACTGGACAACAATGACATAGTCAGGACTTGAGATGTGTCCTGTCATGCTTCGTCTTTCACGAAGAAGATGACGCAGTTCAGGGCCTGACATGTGTCATTTTTTTGCCCATAGACAAAAGGCATTTATACACTCCACAGCATGGAATGCGTCATGTTGCGCGCTCTTATTGTATGGGGTTCTTTAAGTATCATAAAGCAAAAAAATCTAGGACCTTAAGTACATACGTTTAAGGTATATCGCTTGCTTTAACACAGATGTTGGGGAATTTTGGGTTTCAGGCTTCGGGGGTGTCTTGCCGAAAGCCTAGAAAGTTCCCCTGTTGAGGACCTAGTGGGGCTGGCCGCGACAAGCAAGACCTGGAACCCTCACAGCTTCTTGAAATTTACGAACACTTACACCCCGGTAAGCAAGACCTAGAACCACCCCACATACGCAGCCTTTAAGGGTTTAAGAGGGTCTAAAATTCAGGGTTACATATACATTTGCTTCTTGAAACTCACGAACACTTATCCCCCGATAAGCAAGACTTAGAACCACCCCACATACGCAGCCTTTAAGGGTTTCAGGGGGTATAAAATTGAGCGTTACATATATATTTGCTTCTTGAAACTGACGAACACTTACCCCTCGATAAGCAAGACTTAGAACCACCCCGCATACGCAGCCTTTAAGGGTTTAAGGGGGGTTTAAAATTCAGTGTTACATAGATATTTGCTTCTTGAAACTTACGGACACTTAGCCCCCGATAAGCAAAACTTAGAACCACCCCACATACGCAGTCTTTAAGGGTTTAAGGGGGTTTACAATTTGCTTGTTGAAACTTACTAACACTTACCACCTCGATAAGCAGGACTGAGAACCACCCCACATACGCAGCCTTTAAGGGTTTAAGGGGGTTCAAAATTCAGTGTTACATATATATTTGCTTCTTGAAACTTACGAACACCTACCCCCGATAAGCAAGACTTGGAACCACCCCACATACGCCGCCTTTAAGGGTTTAAGGGGGTTGAAAATTCGGTGTTACATATATTTGCTTCTTGAAACTGATGAACACTTCCCCCCCGATAAGCAAGACTTAGCACCAGCCCACATACGCAGCCTTTAAGGGTTTAAGGGGGTTTACAATTTGCTTGTTAAAACTTACGAACACTTACCACCTCGATAAGCAGGACTTAGAACCACCCCACATACGCAGCCTTTAAGGGTTTAAGGGGGTTCAAAATTCAGTGTTACATATATATTTGCTTCTTGAAACTTACGAACACCTACCCCCCGATAAGCAAGACTTGGAACCACCCCACATACGCCGCCTTTAAGGGTTTAAGGGGGTTTAAAATTCGGTGTTTCATATATATTTGCTTCTTGAAACTGACGAACACTTACCCCCCGATAAGCAAGACTTAGAACCACCCCACATACGCAGCCTTTAAGGGTTTCAGGGGGTATAAAATTGAGCGTTACATATACATTTGCTTCTTGAAACTGACGAACACGTACCCCTCGATAAGCAAGACTTAGAACCACCCCGCATACGCCGCCTTTAAGGGTTTAAGGGTTTAAAATTCGGTGTTACATATATATTTGCTTCTTGAAACTGAGGAACACTTCCCCCCCGATAAGCAAGACTTAGCACCACCCCACATACGCAGCCTTTAAGGGTTTAAGGGGGTTTACAATTTGCTTGTTGAAACTTACGAACACTTACCACCTCGATAAGCAGGACTTAAAACCACCCCACGTACGCAGCCTTTAAGGGTTTAAGGGGTTCAAAATTCTGTGTTACATATATATTTGCTTCTTGAAACTTACGAACACCTACCCCCCGATAAGCAAGACTTGGAACCACCCCACATACGCAGCCTTTAAGGGTTTAAGGGGGTTTAAAATTCGGTGTTACATATATATTTGCTTCTTGAAACTGACGAACACTTCCCCCCCGATAAGCAAGACTTAGCACCACCCCACGTACGCAGCCTTTAAGGGTTTAAGAGGGTTTAAAATTCGGTCTTACATACATATTTGTTCTTGAAACTTAAGAACACTTACCCCCCGATAAGCAAGACTTAGAACCACCCCACATACGCGGCCTTTAAGGGTTTAGGGGGGTTTAAAATTCAGTGTTACATATATATTTGCTTTTTGAAACTTAAGAACACTTACACCCGGATAAGCAAGACTTGGAACCTGCATACAACAACAAACACGTCTGTCGCAAAACCCCGGCCGTTGATGCATAGCCTCCGTAATGGGGTATGTCGCGTGTGCGGGCCGCGGCCCTGTTACAAGCAATCAATATTGGCACGCGGCCATATGTATGTCCTAGAAGTTACAGCACATGTAAAAAGAATATGATATGTTTCATGTTGTTGTAATAGTTTAAGCACAAACACGGTGGACCGATAACAGTACCACCATGTCGTCTGTGCTGTTTAGTGTGCAGTTGGCGAGATAACAATACACAAACAAGAGAGGGGGAGACGGTGGACCGAAAGCAGTACCACCGTGTTCAGGGACCGAAAACAGTACCCCGCTTTCCCGGAGACCGAAAACAGTACTCCGAGTTGAGTTAACACTGCATTCACTGTAGGCTCCGCGCATTCGATGGTGAGAATCAAAAGCGACCATACCTGACGCCAGACTTTATTTTAATATTAACGTAAAAAAGCGCGCTGTAGAGTTCAAATCATTATACCTTCCGGTCCCTATAGGGTTTTAAGCTACTAACCCTAAAGAGTCTAAATACTTCAAATCCAGATTTAAATGATTTAAGATATTTGAATTATTTAAATTATTTGAGTTTGTGAAATTTTTTAAATTATTTAAATGGTTTCGGCTCGGAGAAATTCTCGACCTATTTAAATTCTTTAAACTTTTTAAATTCACGCGCCTCGAAACTAATTTAAATAATTTAAATCCCGAATTAACTTATTTAAATTCACGGGCCTCGAAACTAATTTAAATAATTCAAATCCCGATTAAAATTATTTAAATTCTTTTCCGAGCCCGTCAATTTAAATAATTTAAATAATCTAAATAATTCAAATAGAATGAGGATTTCTCGGAACCCAGACCATTTAGATAATTTAAAGAATTTAAATAATTTAAATAATTTAAATCCTGATTTGAATTATTTAAATTAGTTTCGAGGCCCGTGAATTTAAACAATTTAATTCTGTATTTAAATTAGTTAAATTAGTTTCCGGGCCCGCGAAGTTAAATAATTTAAATCTCGAATTAAATTATTTAAATTCGCGGGCCTCAAAACTAATTTAAATAATTCAAATCGCGATTTAAATTATGTAAATTCTTTTCCGAGCCCGTGAATTTAAATAATTTAAATAATGTAAATAATTCAAATCGAATGAGGATTTCTCCGAACCCAGACCATTTAGATAATTTAAATAATTTAAAAAATTTAAATAATTTACATAATTTAAATCCTGATTTGAATTATTTAAATTAGTTTCGAGGCCCGGGAATTTAAATATTTTAATTCTGTATTTAAATTAGTTAAATTAGTTTCCGGGCCCGCGAATTTAAATAATTTAAATCTCGAATTAAATTATTTAAATTCGCGGGCCTCAAAATAATTCAAATAATTTAATTCGGGATTTAAATTATTTAAATTAGTTTCCGGGCCCGCGAATTTAAATAATTTAAATAATTCAAATAGAATGAGGATTTCTCCGAACCCAGACCATTTAGATAATTTAAATAATTTAAATAATTTAAATAATCTAAATAATTTAAATAATTTAAATCGGGATTTGAATTATTTAAATTAGTTTGGAGGCCCGCGAATTTAAATAATTTAATTCTGTATTTAAATTAGTTAAATTAGTTTCCGGGCCCGCGAATTTAAATAATTTAAATCTCGAATTAAATTAATTAAATTCGCGGGCCTCAAAACTAATTTAAATAATTTAATTCGGGATTTAAATTCTTTAAATTAGTTTCCGGGCCCGCGAATTTAAAAAATTTAAAGAATCTAAATAGATCCAGATTTTCTCCCAGCACAGACCCTTTAACTAATTTAAATAATTTAAATAATTTAAATAATTTAAATAATTTAAATAATTTA
>CAJNDS010002804.1:0-50440 GCA_905221605.1 Symbiodinium natans | reverse complement strand
AACACTTACCACCTCGATAAGCAGGACTTAGAACCACCCCACATACGCAGCCTTTAAGGGTTTAAGGGGGTTCAAAATTCAGTGTTACATATATATTTGCTTCTTGAAACTTACGAACACCTACCCCCCGATAAGCAAGACTTGGAACCACCCCACATACGCCGCCTTTAAGGGTTTAAGGGGGTTTAACATTCGGTGTTTCATATATATTTGCTTCTTGAAACTGACGAACACTTACCCCCCGATAAGCAAGACTTAGAACCACCCCACATACGCAGCCTTTAAGGGTTTCAGGGGGTATAAAATTGAGCGTTACATATACATTTGCTTCTTGAAACTGACGAACACGTACCCCTCGATAAGCAAGACTTAGAACCACCCCGCATACGCCGCCTTTAAGGGTTTAAGGGGGTTTAAAATTCGGTGTTACATATATATTTGCTTCTTGAAACTGAGGAACACTTCCCCCCCGATAAGCAAGACTTAGCACCACCCCACATACGCAGCCTTTAAGGGTTTAAGGGGGTTTACAATTTGCTTGTTGAAACTTACGAACACTTACCACCTCGATAAGCAGGACTTAAAACCACCCCACGTACGCAGCCTTTAAGGGTTTAAGGGGTTCAAAATTCAGTGTTACATATACATTTGCTTCTTGAAACTTACGAACACCTACCCCCCGATAAGCAAGACTTGGAACCACCCCACATACGCAGCCTTTAAGGGTTTAAGGGGGTTTAAAATTCGGTGTTACATATATATTTGCTTCTTGAAACTGACGAACACTTCCCCCCCGATAAGCAAGACTTAGCACCACCCCACGTACGCAGCCTTTAAGGGTTTAAGAGGGTTTAAAATTCGGTCTTACATACATATTTGTTCTTGAAACTTAAGAACACTTACCCCCCGATAAGCAAGACTTAGAACCACCCCACATACGCGGCCTTTAAGGGTTCAGGGGGGTTTAAAATTCAGTGTTACATATATATTTGCTTTTTGAAACTTAAGAACACTTACACCCGGATAAGCAAGACTTGGAACCTGCAGACAACAACAAACACGTCTGTCGCAAAACCCCGGCCGTTGATGCATAGCCTCCGTAATGGGGTATGTCGCGTGTGCGGGCCGCGGCCCTGTTACAAGCAATCAATATTGGCACGCGGCCATATGTATGTCCTAGAAGTTACAGCACATGTAAAAAGAATATGATATGTTTCATGTTGTTGTAATAGTTTAAGCACCAACATTGTGGACCGATAACAGTACCACCATGTCGTCTGTGCTGTTTAGTGTGCAGTTGGCGAGATAACAATACACAAACAAGAGAGGGGGAGACGGTGGACCGAAAGCAGTACCACCGTGTTCAGGGACCGAAAACAGTACCCCGCTTTCCCGGAGACCGAAAACAGTACTCCGAGTTGAGTTAACACTGCATTCACTGTAGGCTCCGCGCATTCGATGGTGAGAATCAAAAGCGACCATACCTGACGCCAGACTTTATTTTAATATTAACGTAAAAAAGCGCGCTGTAGAGTTCAAATCATTATACCTTCCGGTCCCTATAGGGTTTTAAGCTACTAACCCTAAAGAGTCTAAATAATTCAAATCCAGATTTAAATGATTTAAGATATTTGAATTATTTAAATTATTTGAGTTTGTGAAATTTTTTAAATTATTTAAATGGTTTCGGCTCGGAGAAATTCTCGACCTATTTAAATTATTTAAATTATTTAAATTCACGCGCCTCGAAACTAATTTAAATAATTTAAATCCCGAATTAAATTATTTAAATTCACGGGCCTCGAAACTAATTTAAATAATTCAAATCCCGATTAAAATTATTTAAATTCTTTTCCGAGCCCGTCAATTTAAATAATTTAAATAATCTAAATAATTCAAATAGAATGAGGATTTCTCGGAACCCAGACCATTTAGATAATTTAAATAGTTTAAATAATTTAAATAATTTAAATCCTGATTTGAATTATTTAAATTAGTTTCGAGGCCCGTGAATTTAAATAATTTAATTCTGTATTTAAATTAGTTAAATTAGTTTCCGGGCCCGCGAATTTAAATAATTTAAATCTCGAATTAAATTATTTAAATTCGCGGGCCTCAAAACTAATTTAAATAATTCAAATCGCGATTTAAACTATTTAAATTCTTTTCCGAGCCCGTGAATTTAAATAATATAAATAATGTAAATAATTCAAATCGAATGAGGATTTCTCCGAACCCAGACCATTTAGATAATTTAAATATTTTAAATAATTTAAATATTTTAAATCCTGATTTGAATTATTTAAATTAGTTTCAAGGCCCGGGAATTTAAATAATTTAATTCTGTATTTAAATTAGTTAAATTAGTTTCCGGGCCCGCGAATTTAAATAATTTAAATCTCGAATTAAATTATTTAAATTCGCGGGCCTCAAAACTAATTTAAATAATTTAATTCGGGATTTAAATTATTTAAATTAGTTTCCGGGCCCGCGAATTTAAATAATTTAAAGAATCTAAATAGATCCAGATTTTCTCCCAGCACAGACCATTTAACTAATTTAACTAATTTAAATAATTTATATAATTTAAATCGGGATTTGAATTATTTAAATTAGTTTGGAGGCCCGCGAATTTAAATAATTCAATTCTGTCTTTAAATTAGTTAAATTAGTTTCCGGGCCCGCGAATTTAAATAATTTAAATCTCGAATTAATTTATTTAAATTCGCGGGCCTCAAAACTAATTTAAATAATTTAATTCGGGATTTACATTATTTAAATTAGTTTCCGGGCCCGCGAATTTAAATAATTTAAAGAATCTAAATAGATCCAGATTTTCTCCCAGCACAGACCATTTAACTAATTTAAATAATTTAAATAATTTAAATAATTTAAATCGGGATTTGAATTATTTAAATTAGTTTGGAGGCCCGCGAATTTAAATAATTTACTTCTGTATTTAAATTAGTTAAATTAGTTTCCGGGCCCGCGAATTTAAATAATTTAAATCTCGAATTAAATTATTTAAATTCGCGGGCCTCAAAACTAATTTAAATAATTTAATTCGGGATTTACATTATTTAAATTAGTTTCCGGGCCCGCGAATTTAAATAATTTAAAGAATCTAAATAGATCCAGATTTTCTCCCAGCACAGACCATTTAACTAATTTAAATAATTTAAATCATTTAAATATTTTAAATCCTGATTTGAATTATTTAAATTAGTTTCAAGGCCCGGGAATTTAAATAATTTAATTCGGTATTTAAATTAGTTAAATTCGTTTCCGGGCCCGCGAATTTAAATAATTTAAATCTCGAATTAAATTATTTAAATTCGCGGGCCTCCAAACTAATTTAAATAATTCAAATCCCGATTTAAATTATTTAAATTATTTAAATTAGTTAAATGGTCTGTGCTGGGAGAAAATCTGGATCTATTTAGATTCTTTAAATTATTTAAATTCGCGGGCCCGGAAACTAATTTAAATAATTTAAATCCCGAGTTAAATTATTTAAATTCGCGGGCCTCAAAACTAATTTAAATAATTCAAATCCCGATTTAAATTATTTAAATTCTTTTCCGAGCCCGTGAATTTAAATAAATTAAATAACTTAAATAATTCAAATAGAATGAGGATTTCTCCGAACCCAGACCATTTAGATAATTTAAATAATTTAAATATTTTACATAATTTAATCCTGATTTAAATTATTTAAATTAGTTTCGAGGCCCGTGAATTTAAATAATTTAATTCGGTATTTAAATTAGTTAAATTCGTTTCCGGGCCCGCGAATTTAAATAATTTAAATCTCGAATTAAATTATTTAAATTCGCGGGCCTCAAAACTAATTCAAATAATTCAAATCCGGATTTAAATTATTTAAATTATTTAAATTATTTAAATTAGTTAAATGGTCTGTGCTGGGAGAAAATCTGGATCTATTTAGATTCTTTAAATCATTTAAATTCGCGGGCCCGGAAACTAATTTAAATAATTTAAATCCCGAATTAAATTATTTAAATTCGCGGGCCTCGAAACTAATTTGAATAATTTAATTCGGGATTTAAATTATTTAAATTCTTTTCCGGGCCCGCGAATTTAAATAATTTAAATAATTCAAATAGAATGAGGATTTCTCCGAACCCAGACCATTTAGATAATTTAAATAATTTAAATAATTTAAATAATTTAAATAATTTAAATAAGTTAAATCGGGATTTGAATTATTTAAATTAGTTTGGAGGCCCGCGAATTTAAATAATTTAATTCGGTATTTAAATTAGTTAAATTCGTTTCCGGGCCCGCGAATTTAAATAATTTAAATCTCGAATTAAATTATTTAAATTCGCGGGCCTCAAAACTAATTCAAATAATTCAAATCCGGATTTAAATTATCTAAATTATTTAAATTATTTAAATTAGTTAAATGGTCTGTGCTGGGAGAAAATCTGGATCTATTTAGATTCTTTAAATTATTTAAATTCGCGGGCCCGGAAACTAATTTAAATAATTCAAATCCCGAATTAAATTATTTAAATTCGCGGGCCTCGAAACTAATTTAAATAATTTAATTCGGGATTTAAATTATTTAAATTCTTTTCCGGGCCCGCGAAGTTAAATAATTTAAAAACATCAAATAAAATGAGGATTTCTCCGAACCCAGACCATTTAGATAATTAAAATAATTTAAATAATTTAAATAATGTAAATAATTTAAATCCTGATTTAAATTATTTAAATTAGTTTCGAGGCCCGTGAATTTAAATAATTTAATTCGGTATTTAAATTAGTTAAATTAGTTTCCGGGCCCGCGAATTTAAATAATTTAAATCTCGAATTAAATTATTTAAATTCGCGGGCCTCAAAACTAATTCAAATAATTCAAATCCGGATTTAAATTATTTAAATTATTTAAATTATTTAAATTAGTTAAATGGTCTGTGCTGGGAGAAAATCTGGATCTATTTAGATTCTTTAAATTATTTAAATTCGCGGGCCCGGAAACTAATTTAAATAATTTAAATCCCGAATTAAATTATTTAAATTAGTTTTGAGGCCCGCGAATTTAAATAATTTAAATTATGTAAATTCGCGGGCCCGGAAACTAATTTAACTAATTTAAATGCAGAATTAAATTATTTAAATTCCCGAGCCTCAAAACTAATTTAAATAATTCAAATCATTTAATTCTTCCATACGTTCTCTATACATATAGAAAAACAGGTAGCAACATAGTACATAAAGGTCCCTCTCTCATATATATATATTATATATATGATCGGCCCGGCGGGGCCCCCCACCCCCCCCCCCCCCCTACCCCCCCCCCCCCACCACCCCTACCCAGCCCCCCCCCCCCATGGTATCCCCCCCCCCCCTGTGGTGTGGTTGGGGGTTGGTTTTAGGGTTTTAGGGTTTTAGGGTTTTAGGGTTCAGGGTTTAGGGTTTAGGGTTTTAGGGGTTTAGGGTTTTAGGGTTTTAGGGTTTTAGGGTTTTAGGGTTTAGGGTTTAGGGTTTAGGGTTTTCCCCGCGGATGGGGTACTAAGATGATACCCCCCCCCCCCTGTGGTGTGGTTGGGGGTTGGTTTTAGGGTTAGGGTTTAGGGTTTAGGGTTTTAGGGTTTAGGGCTTTAGGTTTAAGACTTAAGGTTTAGGGTTTCGGGTTTAGGGCTTTAGGGTTTTAGGGTTTAGGGTTTGGGGTTAGGGTTTAGGTTTTAGGGTTTAGGGTTTAGGGTTGAGGGACCGTAGAGTAGACTTGGGGGTGGGGGGGGGGATTACCATGGGGGGGGGGGGGGGGAGGGGGGGGGCCCAGGACGCTCGACGCTGAACCATATATATACATATGTATATATGTATATATATATATATATATATATATTGTTTAGATTTTTGATTTCATTATATATATATATATATACATATACACATGTTGGTTTTAACTTGTTTCTGTTTTTTGGTTTCATCTTTCCAAGAGTCTCAGAATATTTTGTATTTTTGTGTTTTGGTTTTGGTTCTTTTGGTTTGGGGGTCTTTGGTTTGTCTGATTTTGTTTTTATCTTATCCTGCTTTAGTGACGCCTCCTCGTCAAATTGCAGAGAGAATAGTGCGTGCCCGAAACCGAGGGAATACATAGTGCCTGTACTAGGCAACTAATTGAACAAATACTATATGAAAGAGGTGAGTGAACTATCTTAGCTTTTGTTCATTCATATAATATCTACTGCAAGAAGAGTGATTGTGCTCGGCAATCTAGACAAATACTGCAATTTTATAGAAAATGCCTTTTTGCAACAGTACTTTCTATGTATCCTTTGCGCTCAGGTTCGTGGCCTCCTTCGCTGGGCTTGAAAACCGACCAGCCTTGGGAGCGACCGGGCACCGTGCAGTCCTCAGATGCCCTCGCCCCCAATTGGGGGTTTTGGATGTTTGGGGGTACCCTTTTTGAAGGGCTGCATCTGTTGCACTTTCCCTTGAGGGGTTTACCTGCTTAGGGGTCTGAGATGTTGCTGTCGGTTTAGGGTTTAGGGTTTAGGGTTCAGGTTTAGGGTTTAGGGTTTAGGGCTTAGGGTTTAGGGTTTAGGGTTTAGGGTTTAGGGTTTAAGCCTGCGGCTTGAGCTCGACTCCACGGCTGTGGAAGCAGGAGGACTTGAGCCCCCTCTAGATGCGAACCCGGCATCAGTTCATGTGAGACCAGTTTGGGAGATGCAAGATGTCAGGACGATTCAAGGTTGAAGCAGAAAAGATTTTTGTGGAGAGGCGCACTAGGCAAAGAGCCACAAATGTCCCGCGCGGCACTATGCCACAACAGACTTAGGAACCTTTGTGCCCGACATCGCAGCGGCGGCAGGCGCAGGCCTCTGCTGCATCTGTTGCATTCTGTTGCACTTCACTTGGGGGTTTCCGAAATTAGGGGTACCTTATCGGGGTCCTTCGTTACAAGGGAATCCTACTATTTGGGGTCTATATTACAAGTCCCTTTGTTCGCAAACGTCCATTTCAGGACCATCGCTTTGACTGTATGTGCGAACTGACCAGTTGAAAGGTCCAAAGAGGACTTTCCATGTCCGTTGGACAGAAGTCCGTGGACTAGGGGACTTGCCTGTACCCCTACGTTGCTACTGTGTGAGGAGGGCTAGTGGAAGGCTCTCTCATGCAAGGACACCTAAACTTGCCAGGTCAGTCCTATCCTGCAACGCATGCGCGATGGACGCCAGAACCTGGGCTGCAGTTGACGGTCGGCATGCGGACCTGTGTTGTTAAGATGCTGATGAAAGCCAGTCGGCCCAGGCGGTCTAAGTTTGGAAGCCTTCGTCGCATGCCCTCCTCTTTTTTGAAAACCCTTGGTGGTTTAATTCTGAGGACGTGCACGGTGCCTAGCACCGGAGCGACGACGTTGGAGTGCAGCAAAAGTCGAAAACAACGTGCGCCCTACTGTCACACTGGCAAGCCCTTAAAACATCCAAGCTTTGGGAGCGCCTCTTGTCACGCACGTTGAGTCTCTAACTCCCGGACCTGACATCTACGCTTTGACGCAGTTCAGTTCTTCCAAGCTATTGACTGAGGGTTCATGTACACGAGCCATTTGTTTGCAAACCATGTACTAGAGTTACAAAGCAAGAATTGAAGCGTGTGAACTCTTTTTCACCTTCGACGATGACATTGGGTCGCGTGCAAAAATGCCCATAAACGAACACTGGCGCAAACTTGCCGTTTTACATAATTGTTAGCGCTTTTGTTCGCTCCTACCATCACCAGACTTTGCACTTGCAGCACTTGCAGTTTTCGCATGCGAATGATAGTCTGTGCACGTTTCTGCGCGTGAGAAAGAAGTCAGCGCATGCCGCAATGTTTTGTCAGACTTGTCATGAAGTTTAGGTGTAACTTTGTATTTCGCTTGTAAATTCATTCAGCATCCTAGCGAGAGCCCTCTTTGAGACGTGAGGCAGGAAACAGCAACAGTTGTACTGGATGCCTATATCTTCGTTAATGGTGCAGGGGATGTAGACCTGGGTCAGTGATGTTTTTTTGAAGACCCTGAGCAACCAGGGAACCACGTATACGGCAACGTGAGAGGTAGGGCACAAAATCGGGTCTGGAATCCAATTCATTCCCGAGAAGAGCATTTC
This sequence comes from Symbiodinium natans, assembly GCA_905221605.1. Taxonomy (NCBI): domain Eukaryota; class Dinophyceae; order Suessiales; family Symbiodiniaceae; genus Symbiodinium; species Symbiodinium natans. The sequence goes on along the minus strand of CAJNDS010002804.1, from coordinate 42,314 downwards.
CTTGTACGAACGAAAGATGACATTCGTGAAAAAAGTTCAATAGCTAAGAAGCAAGAACAGGCAACAACATTTTCATTGCCTCACATTATCAATGTGGGAAACGTTCATTCACCGGGTGAGCCTTACAAGGTGGAGCAGTCGTCACATGAGGGACGATCGCAGGTTGTGATCAGAACATGTAACAAAAAGAAAACTACGAGATGAAGGCGCGAGTTCACTTCATTCAATATTACGTCGCACAGGAAAGGACTGCACAAAATGGTGCAGCGAGGGGTTGATTGGGCAAGTGTGGATAAGGCTGGTCTTCTTATTGTGTTCTTGTCTTCTCACCATTGCCAGTCTGTCGTGCATTCCGCTAATTTGGGCGACCTATCACCGTGGAAGCGCTTCGCATCTACAACTCTGTATTCCAGCTCCTCCTCATATGGCCTGGAGTCAGCAGCACTCACCCAGCTTTTCAAAAGCTCCTTTAGTGTCTTCTCACAGGCGTGACTTTAGGGAGCGCTGCGAGAGAGTTACCACCCACAAAAAGGGTGTTGTCGACTGCGCCTGTTGGAGATGTGTCCTAAACATAAACCCTAAACCCTAAACCCTAACCCGAAACCCTAAACCCCAAACCCTAAACCCTCAACCCTAAACCCAAAACCCTGTGCATTGACGCAGGAGGCGCAGACCTATCGCTTGGTGCGCGGCGAGGTGGCCAAGCTCTGGCCCAGCAAAAGGTGCGACCTTGAGCGGTTTAGGGTTTAGGGTTTAGGGTTTAGGGTTTCCTTACATCTTAGGAGCGTCGCTGACTGTACCAATCGGTTGTGGCCAAAGGTGTACAGTGTACGTAAACGGGGGGTGTAGCAACGACTTTCCGAGATTTTACCCAGCCGACCTCTGGTTGCAGCAGTTCGCCTTTGCAGCTCCATGTGGAAGGTACGACCTCATCCACTGCAATTGCATTCACTTCTGTGAGGCCTGTTGCTTTCGCCTACCGCCAAAAAAAGAATCAAGAATCAACACCCGCCTGCCAAAGCTTCTTCAACGCGGGGAAGAGCTGAGGCAACACGGCGATACCTAGAATAGTACCTGACTAATCAGTGGCAGTAGTTGCCTACTACTTCATAAATGAGCTGAGAGTGATGATGCTCGAGCAGGACCTGGCCCAGCGTCTGGGAGCAAAGCCGGTACCTGGGTGGGTGTGGTCTCCCAGACTTCGTGTCTTATTTTGTAATTATTCATTTTTTCTTTTCATCTTTGTGTGGGCCACCTGTCTTAGCTTTGAACAGGCTTGCTCCTTTGCATTTTGGGTGCTAAAGAGAGCTCTGCAGAAGGGGTTGTGCTTTGCGAGGGGTATTGAGGGGTACTACAAGTACAGTTGCCTAGCGGACCAGTGTGTTATCTTACTAGAGAGGGGGTTGCTGAGGCTTGTTGCTTGGAGTTTGGTGTGCTTGAGCTCAGAGTCAATAAGGTAAAGGTCGGTCGCCTGTCTCCAACAATGCAAAACCCTTCCCCTACCCCCCGAAAAACCAACACAAGCTTACCTTGCACTATTTTGGTTTCCTCTTTGAGGTGCGAGGCCTGCATGAAACTGGAGGCCTGTGGCGCTGTTCTCTGGGATTTATCGGGTTTTCGGCCGAATTCGGAAACCACATGGACTAGCAAGCAAACGGGTTGTAGCCTTCCGGGCAAAGCATTGCAAGTCCGCGCTTGTACACGGATGCCAAGCATCCCAGAATCTTCTCCATCTTCTTCCTGTCTCACGCTCGTATAAGCCCTTTCTGTCTACATATTGTATTATATTTCATTATATTATATGATGTTGGATTATATAATATTCTATTTGAAGTAAATGTAATTGTAAACGCCTGCGCGCGCCGCCTCGGCAGCCGGGCCGGCCCCAGGACAGGAAAGGAGGAAAGAGGGCTTCGCAAAAAAAGGGAGGAAGGGCAGAGGGGGGGTCGGGGGGGGGGTCGGGGGGGGGTGGGGGGGGGGTGGGGGGGTGGGGGGTGGCCCCCCCGTAGGAGCCACCAACGAAGCGGCATCGGTTTGCAGCTCCTCCAAGGATTGGGGGGGGGGTCCCACAGAGCGGGGGGGGGGGGGGGGTGGCGTCACAGAAAATTTGGCATGGGGGGAAGGGTTGGGTTAGGGGGAAGGAGGCCTTGATCCGGGTCTGCTTGTTCCAGACGCTTCTCGGCAGGAAGCCGAGGCGAATTAAAGTAAAGTAAAGTAAGCTAAATTAAATTAAATGAAACTAAATTAAACTGTATTGAGTAGCAGCCCCCCAAACTCTGCTCCTGTGGCAGCTGCCGCCGCCTCGCTGGTCCGTGCTGCCTCGGCGATGGGGCGGCTGCTGGGCTTCGGGCACGCGGCTCAGGGACCTGGGAGGGCAGGCCGATGAAGACTTTTGAGTGCTTCGGGAATCTTTGGGAGCTCCACGAAGGCTTGTGATTTTCGTAGTCTCTTGGGGTTTCCGGCACCTGTTTGCATGTCCACAGGCTTCCATCACAGCTCCGAGTTCGAACCAGCAAGCCCTTTGCAGTTCCCGACGGCCAAGGAGAGACCGTCGGCAGGGCGGAGAGCCTCAGGCCTGCTCGAGAGTATTCAAAAGCATCATTTCATGGAACATCACCTAAATTCCCACCATTTGGAGATGCAACTCGGCCTGCAGCCCGTTGCCTCTTCTCTTCATGCAAGTCCTTGAAGGTGCATACAAGCTGCAAATGCCATGTTCAGATGGCTTCGGTTGACTGACTGACATTTGGCAGGGACAGCTGCCCGATGAAACGCAGGCCAGACATAGACTTTCATGCGGGGCCCGATCCTACGGTCCTGCCGTTGCTTGTCACCGAGAGGCCACAGAGCCTGGCGTTTGACGTGTGCATTCGCCCAAGGCGCGTGCTTTCACGGTCTCAAAAGTTCTCAATAGGCTCCAGACTTACACACAACCGATGCTGGATGCCAAGGCACGCGGCTGAATCTTGTATACATATGTGTGCTTGCTTTGCCATGCTTCATCCATGGACTTTGGGGACTCGGTTGCAGGTGAATTTGCAGACGGGCAGCCTCCGCGTGACGAGAGAAAGCCCGGAGAAAGTTTTTCTGCAACGAAGCTTTAGGCTGGCAAGGTTTGAGGATGTTAGTGCTTTGCATAGTGTGTAGTAAATAGTTCGTTATAGCACTCAAAAGCAGTGTCGAAGTTTGGCAGGATGTGATCGCCGCCTCACTCTCAAGCCTTGCTTCCTCGCTCCTGTCCGCCATCCAACCTTTCGACTTGCTCAGCTGCAGCTTTGACTGCCAAGCATTCGTTCCACGCCAGGTTTTTCCATACGCGCATCATCAACACAAGACACCACAACTGTTTAGTTGTGCGCGCTTCGCACGTCCGCCTGGGCCGTTGGTCAGCGTTGTCCTGCCCGCACTGTGCGGACTCGTCTGCATGGCTGCAAACTTACTGGGTAGCTTCCCCGAAGCAATTTCCACATCCGGACGCCCAGAAAGGCAGGTAGATGCGTCGCGAGCACAGGCCAGTTGAAGAGCCAGGAAATCTTGTCACGCGTGAGGGCGAGACAGGGCAGTGAAGTTGGGGTGCTGCCCCAGCTGCTTCCGGGTCTTGCTGGAGGAGGAAGAGGCCTTTGCTACTCGTGCGAAGCCGAGGTCGTGAAGCACGATTGTCGCCTGGTCGAGGTCAGCCTGTCCGTGCCCTCCGCGCCTCCGGCGTCGCACCAGACCACAGTGCCCCTTCCCAAACGCTGGATCGCTTGTGGTTGCTTGGTCCTGTACAAGTTTGACGTACCAGGGGTATGAACAACCATTGACTGCCAAGCAATCGAAGAGCAAGCGACTTGGCCTGGTGCACGTGTTCGCGCCTGACCAGCCCGATTGGCAGTTCCTGAAGCTACCTGGTGAGCGGATGACGCCTCGCTCCTGGCCGTGTGGCAGGTCCGTAGCGCCTTACCGAAGTCCATACTGCATAGGGAGCCCCATATAGGGTCCATTGAGAGTCCATATGTGCTTGGCTCAAAACCAAACCTTTTGTGGGATTGCCCCGAAACCCCAGGAGGTTTTGCAAAGCGGCGGGCGGAGGCGAGGGGACCATGGGCCTCTCAGCGAGCACCAAGCGGGCAGGGGGAATGAACGAGGTGGGTTGTTCTTTTACCCTGAATGCCTCAGGCCTGGGGCCTCAGCGGACTATACCCTCCACAGAACAAGGTTGCACATCTCAAAAATTTCTTTGCTGCAATGTAGTTGGACTTTTCAAATAGCGGCCAAGGTCCCCGCCATGTCTTTCTTTGGGCAGATCACGGAGGCCCTGACCCTTTGCAGCCAGCCGCCGGTGCGGCCCGTCCGCACGGCGGCAGACCCGCCGATGGAGCCCAAGGAAGCCCTCGGCCTTCTCAAGGCGCACGTTTAGCATAAGCAGCGCCGAGGAAGCACTCTGCATGACAAGAGAACAGTAATTCAATGCAACATGCCCGTTTTCGAGCCGCAGGACGGCAACCGGCGCTTCGTGGACGGGCGACCGCTGGCCAACCGCACAAACGCCGTGGTGCGCAAAGAGCTGGTGGAGCTTGGTCAGGCTCCCCACACGGCCATCATCGGCTGCGCCGACTCGCGTGCACCGCTGGAGACCATCTTTGACACGATGCCAGGCACGGTTGCTCCGGTCTTTCTGTTCCGAGCCTTTCTGTACTGTCTCTTGTGCCTCGGGCGGGCTTCGCTTGTGAGTGCTAGTCCTAGGTGACATCTTCGTGCTGCGCAACGCCGGCAACACCTGCACGCACGCGGAGGGGAGCATGATCGGCAGCCTCGAGTTCTGCACTGGCAAGTTGGGAAGCCGACTGGTGCTGGTCCTTGGCCACACGAAGTGCGGCGCCGTCTATGGTGCGACGAAGACTTTCCTGGATGCCCAGGGAGTTCCCAACAAGAAGGCTGGCTCCGCGCTGCAGGGGCTTCTGCAGGACCTTGGAGCGGTTGCCCAGCAAGCCCAGCAAGAAATGGGCCCCGATGCTGACGCAGATGCCATCGCGGCCCATGCCGTGAGGGTCAACGTGTTCCACACCATCAACTTTCTGCTCCAGTTCAGTGAGTCGATTCGTGAGGGCGTGAGCAGCGGCCAGATCCAGATCCATGGTGGCATCTATCACCTTGAGACAGGCAGCGTGGAGTTCTTGGGCGAAAGCCCTCAACAGTCCGAGCTGCTCCAGTCCAGCCTGCCCGTCCCGCCTTCTATGGTGGGCAGCAGCGAGGCTGACCGCGGCACGCATGGGGTGCGCACCGGGGCCGACGTCGCCATCAAGTCCGAGCAAGCGCTGAAGCTGCTCATCGAGGGCAACCAGCGCTTCGCCGCAGGTGCGCCCACGGCGGTGACCACGTCCAAGGACATGCGCCGGGCCTTGGTGAAGTGCGGCCAGGCCCCCCACAGCGCCATCGTAGGCTGCGCGGACTCGCGAGTCCCTGTGGACACAGTTTTCGATTCGATGCCTGGAGACCTCTTTGTGCTGCGCAATGCTGGCAACACCTGCACACATGCCGAGGGTAGCATCGTCGGCAGCCTGGAGTTCTGCACTGGCAAACTGGGTACTCAACTGGTCTTGGTGCTTGGGCACACACAGTGCGGTGCCGTGGCTGGAGCGACACAAACCTACCTGTCCGGTGCCACGTCCAAAGCACCAGGCAGTGCTCTCGAAGGCCTCTTGCAGGGCCTGGCCGGGGTCGCGCAGAAGGCCAGCGAGGACTTAGGTCCGAAAGCCGAGGAGGCGGCCGTTGTGGCCCATGCCGTGAAGGTGAACGTCTTCAACTCCGTGAACTTCCTCCTGAAGTTCTCTGAGCCTCTGCGAGAGCTGGTGCGCAAAGGAGACTTGGACATCCAGGGTGGCATCTACCACCTCGAGACGGGCAAGGTGGAGTTCCTTGGCCGTTCTCCTCAGCATGCAGAGCTGCTCTCCTCCAAGCGCTCCGTGCCGCCTTCCATCACCACCGGTGCTGTCCGCACCTCCAAGAGCGGCCCCGTGCTACCATCGGATGCCCTGGCCATGCTCCGGGACGGCAATGAGCGCTTCGCTGTGGGCGCCCCCGTCGCTGGCAAGGTGTACCAGAGCATGCGCGAGGCCCTGGCCACTGTTGGTCAGGCACCCCACACGGCAGTGGTCGGCTGCGCCGACTCGCGCGTGCCCCTTGAGACCGTCTTCGATGCGCTGCCTGGGGACCTCTTCGTGCTGCGCAACGCTGGAAACACCTGCACCCATGCGGAGGGGAGCCTGCTCGGCAGCTTGGAGTTCTGCACGGGCGCGCTGAACACCCGCCTGATCTTCGTTCTGGGACACACGAACTGCGGTGCGATCAAGGGTGCCACCAGTGCGTTCCTGCAGTCCAAGAAGCAGGGTGGGGCGAAGGACCTGCAGGGTAAGTTGGAGGGCCTTAGAAGAGGTGCGATTGTAGGATATTGTAGGGATGTTTTGGATTGTTTTGGTGCGTGGTAAAACAGTTCGCTGATGTTCGCTGCGAGCGGAATGGTTCATGCTCGCTGGTGCGGTTTGCAAGGGCGGAAACGCTCTGGATGCGCTGCTCCTGGGCCTCAGCACCGTGGCTGAGACCGCCGCCGCCGAGCTGGGACGCAAGGCGGGGCACGGAGTGGGCTTTACCGTAGCAGTGGAATCAATAAGTTTTCACTGCAATCTCCAGCCAACTGGAAGCCTTCATGAGCCCGGCTCAGGCCAGCGAAGATGACATTGCCCGGCATGCTGTGAAGCTGAACGTATTCCACACCATCAACTTCATGCTGCAGCAGCTTGGCATCGCACGCAGGGCACTCGCGTGCAAAGCATCGTTTGGCTGCAGCTATACATAGGGCCGGACATGCTGAAAACATGAGCGCGCAGCCGAACTAGCCGCACTAGCCGGGGGACTGCCAGCCGAGTAGCTCAGCCCCAGCAGCCCAGCGTCCCGAGGCACAGCGAGCCCATCCGCCAGAAGGCCGAGTATGAAACCATCTCATGCCACGTTCCTATACTCCCATCATGGTATCCCTGTCGTGAATCTCCCTGTCGTGTCTAAGTCTGTCCACGGGAGGTCAAGACCGGCGACTTGGTGATTCAGGGTGGCGTCTACGACCTGGGAAGCGGCCGCGTGCAGCAGCCTGGGCCGACATATGCAATACGCAATGCGCACATGCACAGGTGATTATGAGACCACGCAGGTCAACTTACCATGAGTCGTACCAAGGTAGTATCGAGGATCGTAGGAGATAGCACGTGTTTGGTGGGTGGGGGGGGGATTAAAGCTGCGCGATGCTCTGCGTGCTTGGCTTGTGAAGTGACTCGGTGAGGTTCCTGGGTGAGAGCCCGGCGCAGTCCAAGCTGCTGAAGTCGCCCATGGCTGCCGCTCCTTCTCTGAAAGATAAGCTCCTGGGCGCTTAGGGCTCGCGGACAGGGCCCATATGGGCGTTAGCCTTGCAATTTTTTTCGAGCTCCCACCTGCGGAGCTCTGAATCTCTAGAAATTTTAACCCTCACGCAGATTTTAAGAACTCTTCCTGCATCTTTCGCGCATCTTCGCGCGTTCTTGCTCTGCGTTGCGGCCCTCTAACCGGAGCCGACGCGATGGCCAGGCGATGCCCTAAGCTCGGCGCTGCACAAGGCTGCACGCTGGCATACGCCGGCATCCTAATTCAAACCCTGCTTGTACACCAGTTTTTCCCTTAACAAGAGGAGCGCGAATCGCGCCAGAGGGCCCAGTGTGCACCCGTGGTGCCCTGGAGTCGAAACCTGAGTCTGGCAGCAAGAGCGAAAGGAAACCTTTGGGATGCTCTGCAGGCAAATCACATTTACACCGTTATACTGGTAGCATTGGTAGAGAGTGTCTTGACGTAGACGCAGCGGCACGTGCGCACGTGCACGCCGCCTCACCCTCGAGCCTTTGCTTCCTCGCTCCTGTCCGCAGTCCAACCCTCTCCAGTTGCTCAGCTGCAGTCAGCTTTGCTAGGCCTTCCTTCACCATGTCAGGGGTCTCGTCCCATCGTGCTACTTTACTGTAAACAAGCTTGCGCATCCCATGATCTTTTGACCGTCTCTGTTGCCGCAACTCTGCAAAACCGAGGTCGTCCAAGGTCCCCGCCATGTCTTTCTTTGGGCAGATCACGGAGGCCCTGACCCTTTGCAGCCAGCCGCCGGTGCGGCCCGTCCGCACGGCGGCAGACCCGCCGATGGAGCCAAAGGAAGCCCTCGGCCTTCTCAAGGCGCATGTTTAGCATAAGAAGCGCCGAGGCAGCACACGGAATGACAAGAGAACATGTAACATACAATTCAATGCAACATGCCCGTTTTCGAGCCGCAGGACGGCAACCGGCGCTTCGTGGACGGGCGACCGCTGGCCAACCGCACAAACGCCGTGGTCCGCAAAGAGCTGGTGGAGCTTGGCCAGGCTCCCCACACGGCCATCATCGGCTGCGCCGACTCGCGTGCACCGCTGGAGACCATCTTTGACACGATGCCAGGCACGGTTGCTTTGGGCTTTCTGTTCAGAGTCTCTACAGTCTCCTTTCGCGTCGGGCGGGCTTCGCTTGTGAGTGCTGCTCCTATAGGTGACATCTTCGTGCTGCGCAACGCCGGCAACACCTGCACTCACGCGGAGGGGAGCATGATCGGCAGCCTCGAGTTCTGCACTGGCAAGTTGGGAAGCCGACTGGTGCTGGTCCTTGGCCACACGAAGTGCGGCGCCGTCTATGGTGCGACGAAGACTTTCCTGGATGCCCAGGGAGTTCCCAACAAGAAGGCTGGCTCCGCGCTGCAGGGGCTTCTGCAGGACCTTGGAGCGGTTGCCCAGCAAGCCCAGCAAGAAATGGGCCCCGATGCTGACGCAGATGCCATCGCGGCCCATGCCGTGAGGGTCAACGTGTTCCACACCATCAACTTTCTGCTCCAGTTCAGTGAGTCGATTCGTGAGGGCGTGAGCAGCGGCCAGATCCAGATCCATGGTGGCATCTATCACCTTGAGACAGGCAGCGTGGAGTTCTTGGGCGAAAGCCCTCAACAGTCCGAGCTGCTCCAGTCCAGCCTGCCCGTCCCGCCTTCTATGGTGGGCAGCAGCGAGGCTGACCGCGGCACGCACGGGGTGCGCACCGGGGCCGACGTCGCCATCAAGTCCGAGCAAGCGCTGAAGCTGCTCATGGAGGGCAACCAGCGCTTCGCCGCAGGTGCGCCCACGGCGGTGACCACGTCCAAGGACATGCGCCGGGCCTTGGTGAAGTGCGGCCAGGCCCCCCACAGCGCCATCGTAGGCTGCGCGGACTCGCGAGTCCCTGTGGACACAGTTTTCGATTCGATGCCTGGAGACCTCTTTGTGCTGCGCAATGCTGGCAACACCTGCACACATGCCGAGGGTAGCATCGTCGGCAGCCTGGAGTTCTGCACTGGCAAACTGGGTACTCAACTGGTCTTGGTGCTTGGGCACACACAGTGCGGTGCCGTGGCTGGAGCTACACAAACCTACCTGTCCGGTGCCACGTCCAAAGCACCAGGCAGTGCTCTCGAAGGCCTCTTGCAGGGCCTGGCCGGGGTCGCGCAGAAGGCCAGCGAGGACTTAGGTCCGAAAGCCGAGGAGGCGGCCGTTGTGGCCCATGCCGTGAAGGTGAACGTCTTCAACTCCGTGAACTTCCTCCTGAAGTTCTCTGAGCCTCTGCGAGAGCTGGTGCGCAAAGGAGACTTGGACATCCAGGGTGGCATCTACCACCTCGAGACGGGCAAGGTGGAGTTTCTTGGCCGTTCTCCTCAGCATGCAGAGCTGCTCTCCTCCAAGCGCTCCGTGCCGCCTTCCATCACCACCGGTGCTGTCCGCACCTCCAAGAGCGGCCCCGTGCTACCATCGGATGCCCTGGCCATGCTCCGGGACGGCAACGAGCGCTTCGCTGTGGGCGCCCCCGTCGCTGGCAAGGTGTACCAGAGCATGCGCGAGGCCCTGGCCACTGTCGGCCAGGCACCCCACACGGCAGTGGTCGGCTGCGCCGACTCGCGCGTGCCCCTTGAGACCGTCTTCGATGCGCTGCCTGGGGACCTCTTCGTGCTGCGCAACGCTGGAAACACCTGCACCCATGCGGAGGGGAGCCTGCTCGGCAGCTTGGAGTTCTGCACGGGCGCGCTGAACACCCGCCTGATCTTCGTTCTGGGACACACGAACTGCGGTGCGATCAAGGGTGCCACCAGTGCGTTCCTGCAGTCCAAGAAGCAGGGTGGGGCGAAGGACCTGCAGGGTAAGTTGGAGGGCCTTAGAAGAGGGGTGCGATTGTAGGATATTGTAGGGATGTTTTGGATTGTTTTGGTGCGTGGTAAAACAGTTCGCTGATGTTCGCTGCGAGCGGAATGGTTCATGCTCGCTGGTGCGGTTTGCAAGGGCGGAAACGCTCTGGATGCGCTGCTCCTGGGCCTCAGCACCGTGGCTGAGACCGCCGCCGCCGAGCTGGGACGCAAGGCGGGGCACGGAGTGGGCTTTACCGTAGCAGTGGAATCACTAATTTTTCACTGCAATCTCCAGCCAACTGGAAGCCTTCATGAGCCCGGCTCAGGCCAGCGAAGATGACATTGCCCGGCATGCTGTGAAGCTGAACGTATTCCACACCATCAACTTCATGCTGCAGCAGCTTGGCATCGCACGCAGGGCACTCGCGTGCAAAGCATCGTTTGGCTGCAGCTATACATAGGGCCGGACATGCTGAAAACATGAGCGCGCAGCCGAACTAGCCGCACTAGCCGGGGGACTGCCAGCCGAGTAGCTCAGCCCCAGCAGCCCAGCGTCCCGAGGCACAGCGAGCCCATCCGCCAGAAGGCCGAGTATGAAACCATCTCATGCCACGTTCCTATACTCCCATCATGGTATCCCTGTCGTGAATCTCCCTGTCGTGTCTAAGTCTGTCCACGGGAGGTCAAGACCGGCGACTTGGTGATTCAGGGTGGCGTCTACGACCTGGGAAGCGGCCGCGTGCAGCAGCCTGGGCCGACATATGCAATACGCAATGCGCACATGCACAGGTGAATATGAGACCACGCAGGTCAACATACCATGAGTCGTACCAAGGTAGTATCGAGGATCGTAGGAGATAGCACGTGTTTGGGCTGGTGGGTGGGGGGGATTGAAGCCGCGCGATGCTCCGCGTGCTTGGCTTGTGAAGTGGCTCGGTGAGGTTCCTGGGTGAGAGCCCGGCGCAGTCCAAGCTGCTGAAGTCGCCCATGGCTGCCGCTCCTTCTCTGAAAGATAAGCTCCTGGGCGCTTAGGGCTCGCGGACAGGGCCCATATGGGCGTTAGCCTTGCAATTTTTTTCGAGCTCCCACCTGCGGAGCTCTGAATCTCTAGAAATTTTAACCCTCACGCAGATTTTAAGAACTCTTCCTGCATCTTTCGCGCATCTTCGCGCGTTCTTGCTCTGCGTTGCGGCCCTCTAACCGGAGCCGACGCGATGGCCAGGCGATGCCCTAAGCTCGGCGCTGCACAAGGCTGCACGCTGGCATACGCCGGCATCCTAATTCAAACCCTGCTTGTACACCAGTTTTTCCCTTAACAAGAGGAGCGCGAATCGCGCCAGAGGGCCCAGTGTGCACCCGTGGTGCCCTGGAGTCGAAACCTGAGTCTGGCAGCAAGAGCGAAAGGAAACCTTTGGGATGCTCTGCAGGCAAATCACATTTACACCGTTATACTGGTAGCATTGGTAGAGAGTGTCTTGACGTAGACGCAGCGGCACGTGCGCACGTGCACGCCGCCTCACCCTCGAGCCTTTGCTTCCTCGCTCCTGTCCGCAGTCCAACCCTCTCCAGTTGCTCAGCTGCAGTCAGCTTTGCTAGGCCTTCCTTCACCATGTCAGGGGTCTCGTCCCATCGTGCTACTTTACTGTAAACAAGCTTGCGCATCCCATGATCTTTTGACCGTCTCTGTTGCCGCAACTCTGCAAAACCGAGGTCGTCCAAGGTCCCCGCCATGTCTTTCTTTGGGCAGATCACGGAGGCCCTGACCCTTTGCAGCCAGCCGCCGGTGCGGCCCGTCCGCACGGCGGCAGACCCGCCGATGGAGCCAAAGGAAGCCCTCGGCCTTCTCAAGGCGCATGTTTAGCATAAGAAGCGCCGAGGCAGCACACGGAATGACAAGAGAACATGTAACATACAATTCAATGCAACATTAACATGCCCGTTTTCGAGCCGCAGGACGGCAACCGGCGCTTCGTGGACGGGCGACCGCTGGCCAACCGCACAAACGCCGTGGTCCGCAAAGAGCTGGTGGAGCTTGGCCAGGCTCCCCACACGGCCATCATCGGCTGCGCCGACTCGCGTGCACCGCTGGAGACCATCTTTGACACGATGCCAGGCACGGTTGCTCCGGTCTTTCTGTTCAGAGTCTCTACAGTCTCTTTTCGCGTCGGGCGGAATTTGCTTGTGAGTGCTGCTCCTATAGGTGACATCTTCGTGCTGCGCAACGCCGGCAACACCTGCACGCACGCGGAGGGGAGCATGATCGGCAGCCTCGAGTTCTGCACCGGCAAGTTGGGAAGCCGACTGGTGCTGGTCCTTGGCCACACGAAGTGCGGTGCCGTCTATGGTGCGACGAAGACTTTCCTGGATGCCCAGGGAGTTCCCAACAAGAAGGCTGGCTCCGCGCTCCAGGGGCTTCTGCAGGACCTTGGAGCGGTTGCCCAGCAAGCCCAGCAAGAAATTGGCCCCGATGCTGACGCAGATGCCATCGCGGCCCATGCCGTGAGGGTCAACGTGTTCCACACCATCAACTTTCTGCTCCAGTTCAGTGAGTCGATTCGTGAGGGCGTGAGCAGCGGCCAGATCCAGATCCATGGTGGCATCTATCACCTTGAGACTGGCAGTGTGGAGTTCTTGGGCGAAAGCCCTCAACAGTCCGAGCTGCTCCTGTCCAGCCTGCCCGTCCCGCCTTCTATGGTGGGCAGCAGCGAGGCTGACCGCGGCACGCATGGGGTGCGCACCGGGGCCGACGTCGCCATCAAGTCTGAGCAAGCGCTGAAGCTGCTCATGGAGGGCAACCAGCGCTTCGCCGCAGGTGCGCCCACGGCGGTGACCACGTCCAAGGACATGCGCCGGGCCTTGGTGAAGTGCGGCCAGGCCCCCCACAGCGCCATCGTAGGCTGCGCGGACTCGCGAGTCCCTGTGGACACAGTTTTCGATTCGATGCCTGGAGACCTCTTTGTGCTGCGCAATGCTGGCAACACCTGCACACATGCCGAGGGTAGCATCGTCGGCAGCCTGGAGTTCTGCACTGGCAAACTGGGTACTCAACTGGTCTTGGTGCTTGGGCACACACAGTGCGGTGCCGTGGCTGGAGCGACACAAACCTACCTGTCCGGTGCCACGTCCAAAGCACCAGGCAGTGCTCTCGAAGGCCTCTTGCAGGGCCTGGCCGGGGTCGCGCAGAAGGCCAGCGAGGACTTAGGTCCGAAAGCCGAGGAGGCGGCCGTTGTGGCCCATGCCGTGAAGGTGAACGTCTTCAACTCCGTGAACTTCCTCCTGAAGTTCTCTGAGCCTCTGCGAGAGCTGGTGCGCAAAGGAGACTTGGACATCCAGGGTGGCATCTACCACCTCGAGACGGGCAAGGTGGAGTTCCTTGGCCGTTCTCCTCAGCATGCAGAGCTGCTCTCCTCCAAGCGCTCCGTGCCGCCTTCCATCACCACCGGTGCTGTCCGCACCTCCAAGAGCGGCCCCGTGCTACCATCGGATGCCCTGGCCATGCTCCGGGACGGCAACGAGCGCTTCGCTGTGGGCGCCCCCGTCGCTGGCAAGGTGTACCAGAGCATGCGCGAGGCCCTGGCCACTGTTGGTCAGGCACCCCACACGGCAGTGGTCGGCTGCGCCGACTCGCGCGTGCCCCTTGAGACCGTCTTCGATGCGCTGCCTGGGGACCTCTTCGTGCTGCGCAACGCTGGAAACACCTGCACCCATGCGGAGGGGAGCCTGCTCGGCAGCTTGGAGTTCTGCACGGGCGCGCTGAACACCCGCCTGATCTTCGTTCTGGGACACACGAACTGCGGTGCGATCAAGGGTGCCACCAGTGCGTTCCTGCAGTCCAAGAAGCAGGGTGGGGCGAAGGACCTGCAGGGTAAGTTGGAGGGCCTTAGAAGAGGGGTGCGATTGTAGGATATTGTAGGGATGTTTTGGATTGTTTTGGTGCGTGGTAAAACAGTTCGCTGATGTTCGCTGCGAGCGGAATGGTTCATGCTCGCTGGTGCGGTTTGCAAGGGCGGAAACGCTCTGGATGCGCTGCTCCTGGGCCTCAGCACCGTGGCTGAGACCGCCGCTGCCGAGCTGGGACGCAAGGCGGGGCACGGAGTGGGCTTTACCGTAGCAGTGGAATCACTAATTTTTCACTGCAATCTCCAGCCAACTGGAAGCCTTCATGAGCCCGGCTCAGGCCAGCGAAGATGACATTGCCCGGCATGCCGTGAAGCTGAACGTATTCCACACCATCAACTTCATGCTGCAGCAGCTTGGCCTCAGAGCAGCCATCGCACGCAGGACATGCTGAAAACATGAGCGCGCAGCCGAACTAGCCGCACTAATCCGAGCTCCTGTTTAATTGGGGGGGGGGGCCCCCCCCCCCCCCCCAATAAGGAAGGCAGGGTTCCGCAATAGTTGGACCATGGCCCCGTATGGTTTCTCTATGAAAAAACAATAAGAACCCAAACGTCCCTGCAGAAGAAAAAGCTTTCCGAAAGGCAGAGTTTCAAAATTTGACAACCCCCCCAAACAAAAATTCTTTAAATGTGGGGGGTTTGGCCCATACGAAATCCATCGTAATGGAAAGTAGTCTTCCGGCGGGAATCCGGGCAAAAAAAATTTCTTTAAATATGGGGGGTTTAATTAAACAGGAGCTCGGATTAGCCGGGACTGCCAGCCGAGTAGCTCAGCCCCAGCAGCCCAGCGTCCCGAGGCACAGCGAGCCCATCCGCCAGAAGGCCGAGTATGAAGCCATCTCATGCCACGTTCCTATACTCGCATCATGGTCTCCCTGTCGTGTCTAAGTCTTCGGGTCCACGGGAGGTCAAGACCGGCGACTTGGTGATTCAGGGTGGTGTCTACGACCTGGGAAGCGGCCGCGTGCAGCAGCCGGGACCAACTTATATATGCAATGCACACATATTGGTACTCGCACAGATGAATATGCACAGATTGCACAAGGGGAGTGGGGGGAATGCTCCGCGTGCTTGGCTTGTGAAGTGGCTCGGTGAGGTTCCTGGGTGAGAGCCCGGCGCAGTCCAAGCTGCTGAAGTCGCCCATGGCTGCCGCTCCTTCTCTGAAAGATAAGCTCCTGGGCGCTTAGGGCTCGCGGACAGGGCCCATATGGGCGTTAGCCTTGCAATTTTTTTCGAGCTCCCACCTGCGGAGCTCTGAATCTCTAGAAATTTTAACCCTCACGCAGATTTTAAGAACTCTTCCTGCATCTTTCGCGCATCTTCGCGCGTTCTTGCTCTGCGTTGCGGCCCTCTAACCGGAGCCGACGCGATGGCCAGGCGATGCCCTAAGCTCGGCGCTGCACAAGGCTGCACGCTGGCATACGCCGGCATCCTAATTCAAACCCTGCTTGTACACCAGTTTTTCCCTTAACAAGAGGAGCGCGAATCGCGCCAGAGGGCCCAGTGTGCACCCGTGGTGCCCTGGAGTCGAAACCTGAGTCTGGCAGCAAGAGCGAAAGGAAACCTTTGGGATGCTCTGCAGGCAAATCACATTTACACCGTTATACTGGTAGCATTGGTAGAGAGTGTCTTGACGTAGACGCAGCGGCACGTGCGCACGTGCACGCCGCCTCACCCTCGAGCCTTTGCTTCCTCGCTCCTGTCCGCAGTCCAACCCTCTCCAGTTGCTCAGCTGCAGCCAGCTTTGCTAGGCCTTCCTTCACCATGTCAGGGGTCTCGTCCCATCGTGCTACTTTACTGTAAACAAGCTTGCGCATCCCATGATCTTTTGACCGTCTCTGTTGCCGCAACTCTGCAAAACCGAGGTCGTCCAAGGTCCCCGCCATGTCTTTCTTTGGGCAGATCACGGAGGCCCTGACCCTTTGCAGCCAGCCGCCGGTGCGGCCCGTCCGCACGGCGGCAGACCCGCCGATGGAGCCCAAGGAAGCCCTCGGCCTTCTCAAGGCGCATGTTTAGCATAAGAAGCGCCGAGGAAGCACACGGAATGACAAGAGAACATGTAATATACAATTCAATGCAACATGCCCGTGTTCGAGCCGCAGGACGGCAACCGGCGCTTCGTGGACGGGCGACCGCTGGCCAACCGCACAAACGCCGTGGTGCGCAAAGAGCTGGTGGAGCTTGGCCAGGCTCCCCACACGGCCATCATCGGCTGTGCCGACTCGCGTGCACCGCTGGAGACCATCTTTGACACGATGCCAGGCACGGTTGCTCCGGTCTTTCTGTTCAGAGTCTCTACAGTCTCTTTTCGCGTCGGGCGGAATTTGCTTGTGAGTGCTGCTCCTATAGGTGACATCTTCGTGCTGCGCAACGCCGGCAACACCTGCACTCACGCGGAGGGGAGCATGATCGGCAGCCTCGAGTTCTGCACTGGCAAGTTGGGAAGCCGACTGGTGCTGGTCCTTGGCCACACGAAGTGCGGTGCCGTCTATGGTGCGACGAAGACTTTCCTGGATGCCCAGGGACTTCCCAACAAGAAGGCTGGCTCCGCGCTCCAGGGGCTTTTGCAGGACCTTGGAGCGGTTGCCCAGCAAGCCCAGCAAGAAATGGGCCCCGATGCTGACGCAGATGCCATCGCGGCCCATGCCGTGAGGGTCAACGTGTTCCACACCATCAACTTTCTGCTCCAGTTCAGTGAGTCGATTCGTGAGGGCGTGAGCAGCGGCCAGATCCAGATCCATGGTGGCATCTATCACCTTGAGACTGGCAGTGTGGAGTTCTTGGGCGAAAGCCCTCAACAGTCCGAGCTGCTCCTGTCCAGCCTGCCCGTCCCGCCTTCTATGGTGGGCAGCAGCGAGGCTGACCGCGGCACGCATGGGGTGCGCACCGGGGCCGACGTCGCCATCAAGTCCGAGCAAGCGCTGAAGCTGCTCATGGAGGGCAACCAGCGCTTCGCCGCAGGTGCGCCCACGGCGGTGACCACGTCCAAGGACATGCGCCGGGCCTTGGTGAAGTGCGGCCAGGCCCCCCACAGCGCCATCGTAGGCTGCGCGGACTCGCGAGTCCCTGTGGACACAGTTTTCGATTCGATGCCTGGAGACCTCTTTGTGCTGCGCAATGCTGGCAACACCTGCACACATGCCGAGGGTAGCATCGTCGGCAGCCTGGAGTTCTGCACTGGCAAACTGGGTACTCAACTGGTCTTGGTGCTTGGGCACACACAGTGCGGTGCCGTGGCTGGAGCGACACAAACCTACCTGTCCGGTGCCACGTCCAAAGCACCAGGCAGTGCTCTCGAAGGCCTCTTGCAGGGCCTGGCCGGGGTCGCGCAGAAGGCCAGCGAGGACTTAGGTCCGAAAGCCGAGGAGGCGGCCGTTGTGGCCCATGCCGTGAAGGTGAACGTCTTCAACTCCGTGAACTTCCTCCTGAAGTTCTCTGAGCCGCTGCGAGAGCTGGTGCGCAAAGGAGACTTGGACATCCAGGGTGGCATCTACCACCTCGAGACGGGCAAGGTGGAGTTCCTTGGCCGTTCTCCTCAGCATGCAGAGCTGCTCTCCTCCAAGCGCTCCGTGCCGCCTTCCATCACCACCGGTGCTGTCCGCACCTCCAAGAGCGGCCCCGTGCTACCATCGGATGCCCTGGCCATGCTCCGGGACGGCAATGAGCGCTTCGCTGTGGGCGCCCCCGTCGCTGGCAAGGTGTACCAGAGCATGCGCGAGGCCCTGGCCACTGTTGGTCAGGCACCCCACACGGCAGTGGTCGGCTGCGCCGACTCGCGCGTGCCCCTTGAGACCGTCTTCGATGCGCTGCCTGGGGACCTCTTCGTGCTGCGCAACGCTGGAAACACCTGCACCCATGCGGAGGGGAGCCTGCTCGGCAGCTTGGAGTTCTGCACGGGCGCGCTGAACACCCGCCTGATCTTCGTTCTGGGACACACGAACTGCGGTGCGATCAAGGGTGCCACCAGTGCGTTCCTGCAGTCCAAGAAGCAGGGTGGGGCGAAGGACCTGCAGGGTAAGTTGGAGGGCCTTAGAAGAGGTGCGATTGTAGGATATTGTAGGGATGTTTTGGATTGTTTTGGTGCGTGGTAAAACAGTTCGCTGATGTTCGCTGCGAGCGGAATGGTTCATGCTCGCTGGTGCGGTTTGCAAGGGCGGAAACGCTCTGGATGCGCTGCTCCTGGGCCTCAGCACCGTGGCTGAGACCGCCGCCGCCGAGCTGGGACGCAAGGCGGGGCACGGAGTGGGCTTTACCGTAGCAGTGGAATCAATAAGTTTTCACTGCAATCTCCAGCCAACTGGAAGCCTTCATGAGCCCGGCTCAGGCCAGCGAAGATGACATTGCCCGGCATGCTGTGAAGCTGAACGTATTCCACACCATCAACTTCATGCTGCAGCAGCTTGGCATCGCACGCAGGGCACTCGCGTGCAAAGCATCGTTTGGCTGCAGCTATACATAGGGCCGGACATGCTGAAAACATGAGCGCGCAGCCGAACTAGCCGCACTAGCCGGGGGACTGCCAGCCGAGTAGCTCAGCCCCAGCAGCCCAGCGTCCCGAGGCACAGCGAGCCCATCCGCCAGAAGGCCGAGTATGAAACCATCTCATGCCACGTTCCTATACTCCCATCATGGTATCCCTGTCGTGAATCTCCCTGTCGTGTCTAAGTCTGTCCACGGGAGGTCAAGACCGGCGACTTGGTGATTCAGGGTGGCGTCTACGACCTGGGAAGCGGCCGCGTGCAGCAGCCTGGGCCGACATATGCAATACGCAATGCGCACATGCACAGGTGAATATGAGACCACGCAGGTCAACATACCATGAGTCGTACCAAGGTAGTATCGAGGATCGTAGGAGATAGCACGTGTTTGGGCTGGTGGGTGGGGGGGATTGAAGCCGCGCGATGCTCCGCGTGCTTGGCTTGTGAAGTGGCTCGGTGAGGTTCCTGGGTGAGAGCCCGGCGCAGTCCAAGCTGCTGAAGTCGCCCATGGCTGCCGCTCCTTCTCTGAAAGATAAGCTCCTGGGCGCTTAGGGCTCGCGGACAGGGCCCATATGGGCGTTAGCCTTGCAATTTTTTTCGAGCTCCCACCTGCGGAGCTCTGAATCTCTAGAAATTTTAACCCTCACGCAGATTTTAAGAACTCTTCCTGCATCTTTCGCGCATCTTCGCGCGTTCTTGCTCTGCGTTGCGGCCCTCTAACCGGAGCCGACGCGATGGCCAGGCGATGCCCTAAGCTCGGCGCTGCACAAGGCTGCACGCTGGCATACGCCGGCATCCTAATTCAAACCCTGCTTGTACACCAGTTTTTCCCTTAACAAGAGGAGCGCGAATCGCGCCAGAGGGCCCAGTGTGCACCCGTGGTGCCCTGGAGTCGAAACCTGAGTCTGGCAGCAAGAGCGAAAGGAAACCTTTGGGATGCTCTGCAGGCAAATCACATTTACACCGTTATACTGGTAGCATTGGTAGAGAGTGTCTTGACGTAGACGCAGCGGCACGTGCGCACGTGCACGCCGCCTCACCCTCGAGCCTTTGCTTCCTCGCTCCTGTCCGCAGTCCAACCCTCTCCAGTTGCTCAGCTGCAGTCAGCTTTGCTAGGCCTTCCTTCACCATGTCAGGGGTCTCGTCCCATCGTGCTACTTTACTGTAAACAAGCTTGCGCATCCCATGATCTTTTGACCGTCTCTGTTGCCGCAACTCTGCAAAACCGAGGTCGTCCAAGGTCCCCGCCATGTCTTTCTTTGGGCAGATCACGGAGGCCCTGACCCTTTGCAGCCAGCCGCCGGTGCGGCCCGTCCGCACGGCGGCAGACCCGCCGATGGAGCCAAAGGAAGCCCTCGGCCTTCTCAAGGCGCATGTTTAGCATAAGAAGCGCCGAGGCAGCACACGGAATGACAAGAGAACATGTAACATACAATTCAATGCAACATGCCCGTTTTCGAGCCGCAGGACGGCAACCGGCGCTTCGTGGACGGGCGACCGCTGGCCAACCGCACAAACGCCGTGGTGCGCAAAGAGCTGGTGGAGCTTGGCCAGGCTCCCCACACGGCCATCATCGGCTGCGCCGACTCGCGTGCACCGCTGGAGACCATCTTTGACACGATGCCAGGCACGGTTGCTCCGGTCTTTCTGTTCAGAGTCTCTACAGTCTCTTTTTGCTTCGGGCGGAATTTGCTTGTGAGTGCTGCTCCTATAGGTGACATCTTCGTGCTGCGCAACGCCGGCAACACCTGCACTCACGCGGAGGGGAGCATGATCGGCAGCCTCGAGTTCTGCACTGGCAAGTTGGGAAGCCGACTGGTGCTGGTCCTTGGCCACACGAAGTGCGGTGCCGTCTATGGTGCGACGAAGACTTTCCTGGATGCCCAGGGAGTTCCCAACAAGAAGGCTGGCTCCGCGCTCCAGGGGCTTCTGCAGGACCTTGGAGCGGTTGCCCAGCAAGCCCAGCAAGAAATTGGCCCCGATGCTGACGCAGATGCCATCGCGGCCCATGCCGTGAGGGTCAACGTGTTCCACACCATCAACTTTCTGCTCCAGTTCAGTGAGTCGATTCGTGAGGGCGTGAGCAGCGGCCAGATCCAGATCCATGGTGGCATCTATCACCTTGAGACTGGCAGTGTGGAGTTCTTGGGCGAAAGCCCTCAACAGTCCGAGCTGCTCCTGTCCAGCCTGCCCGTCCCGCCTTCTATGGTGGGCAGCAGCGAGGCTGACCGCGGCACGCATGGGGTGCGCACCGGGGCCGACGTCGCCATCAAGTCTGAGCAAGCGCTGAAGCTGCTCATGGAGGGCAACCAGCGCTTCGCCGCAGGTGCGCCCACGGCGGTGACCACGTCCAAGGACATGCGCCGGGCCTTGGTGAAGTGCGGCCAGGCCCCCCACAGCGCCATCGTAGGCTGCGCGGACTCGCGAGTGCCTGTGGACACAGTTTTCGATTCGATGCCTGGAGACCTCTTTGTGCTGCGCAATGCTGGCAACACCTGCACACATGCCGAGGGTAGCATCGTCGGCAGCCTGGAGTTCTGCACTGGCAAGCTGGGTACTCAACTGGTCTTGGTGCTTGGGCACACACAGTGCGGTGCCGTGGCTGGAGCGACACAAACCTACTTGTCCGGTGCCACGTCCAAAGCACCAGGCAGTGCTCTCGAAGGCCTCTTGCAGGGCCTGGCCGGGGTCGCGCAGAAGGCCAGCGAGGACTTAGGTCCGAAAGCCGAGGAGGCGGCCGTTGTGGCCCATGCCGTGAAGGTGAACGTCTTCAACTCCGTGAACTTCCTCCTGAAGTTCTCTGAGCCTCTGCGAGAGCTGGTGCGCAAAGGAGACTTGGACATCCAGGGTGGCATCTACCACCTCGAGACGGGCAAGGTGGAGTTCCTTGGCCGTTCTCCTCAGCATGCAGAGCTGCTCTCCTCCAAGCGCTCCGTGCCGCCTTCCATCACCACCGGTGCTGTCCGCACCTCCAAGAGCGGCCCCGTGCTACCATCGGATGCCCTGGCCATGCTCCGGGACGGCAACGAGCGCTTCGCTGTGGGCGCCCCCGTCGCTGGCAAGGTGTACCAGAGCATGCGCGAGGCCCTGGCCACTGTTGGTCAGGCACCCCACACGGCAGTGGTCGGCTGCGCCGACTCGCGCGTGCCCCTTGAGACCGTCTTCGATGCGCTGCCTGGGGACCTCTTCGTGCTGCGCAACGCTGGAAACACCTGCACCCATGCGGAGGGGAGCCTGCTCGGCAGCTTGGAGTTCTGCACGGGCGCGCTGAACACCCGCCTGATCTTCGTTCTGGGACACACGAACTGCGGTGCGATCAAGGGTGCCACCAGTGCGTTCCTGCAGTCCAAGACCAAGCAGTCTGGTGCGGCGACGGACTCGTGGGCAGGGGAGGGGATTCGTGCACGGGGAAAGAGTGTATGACAGTCTGCGCTGATGTGGTCTGCAGGATGGCCACGCTTTGGATGCACTTCTTCTGGGCCTCAGTTCTGTGGCTGCAAAAGCTGCTACCGAGCTGGGACGCAAGGCACGGCACCGGGCTCATGCACTGGAGCGGCGGTTTCGGCTGTCTATGTGCGACTCTTGCGCTCATTTGCCTTCGATCACACGTGTTGCGTCCAGAGAACTTTGCGACATCTCAGAAAGCTTCTCGTGAGAGAGGGAGAGAGAAAGCTTCAGCTTGCTTGAGGGCTTGGGGCTGGCAGCGAGTGGAATCTAAGCCCCCAGTTGATGGTGGCCCCGAAGGGCAGGGACACAGGACCCGCTTTGGGTGCCTTTTGTCTGTCTGCGGCCGCGCTCCTTTGGAGCCGGGAGGGTGTGGGGGTATGTGGGGGGCAGTCGGGGGCAGGAAGCTGCCCCTGATTCTGTGCCGCTCAAGTATGGGTGCCGGCCAACTGGAAGCCCGTGTCAGGCCAGCGAAGACGACATTGCCAAGCATGCCGTGAAGCTGAACGTGTTCCACACCATCAACTTCATGCTGCAGCAACCTGGCCTCAGTGCTCTCGCATGTGTCGCAAGTCATGCTAAGCAGGCTTAAGCCTCTACACCCTGAACCCTGAACCCTAAACCCTAGACCCTGAACGCTAAACCCTTGTAAGCTGCAAGTGCACACCGCGGCCCAGCTGTCCCGAGGCACAGCGAGCCCATTCGCCAGAAGGCCGAGCCGAAACCCACCTGACAAACCACGTGCGCCGTCTCTCTCTCTCTCTTTCATTCTTTCATTCTCTCTCTCTCTTTCATTCTTTCATTCTCTCAATCTTTCATTCTTTCATCCTTTTATTCTTTCATTCTTTCATTCTCTCATTCTTTCATTCTTTCATCCTCTCATTCTCTCATTCTCTCATTCTCTCATTCTTTCATTCTCTCTCTCTTTCATTCTTTCATTCTCTCAATCTTTCATTCTTTCATCCTTTTATTCTTTCATTCTTTCAGTCTCTCATTCTTTCATTCTTTCATCCTCTCATTCTCTCATTCTCTCATTCTCTAATTCTCTCATTCTCTCTCTCTTTCATTCTTTCATTCTCTCAATCTTTCATTCTTTCATCCTTTTATTCTTTCATTCTTTCATTCTCTCATTCTTTCATTCTTTCATCCTCTCATTCTCTCATTCTCTCATTCTCTCATTCTTTCATTCTCTCTCTCTTTCATTCTTTCATTCTTTCATTCTCTCAATCTTTCATTCTTTCATCCTTTTATTCTTTCATTCTTTCATTCTCTCATTCTTTCATTCTTTCATCCTCTCATTCTCTCATTCTCTCATCCTCTCATCCTCTCATCCTCTCATTCTCTCATTCTCTCATTCTCTCATTCTCTCATTCTCTCATTCTCTCATTCTCTCATTCTCTCATTCTCTCATGCTCTCATTCTCTCATTCTCTCATGCTCTCATCCTCTCATCCTCTCATCCTCTCATTCTCTCATTCTCTCATTCTCTCATTCTCTCATTCTCTCATTCTCTCATTCTCTCATTCTCTCATTCTCTCATTCTCTCATTCTCTCATTCTCTCATCCTCTCATTCTCTCATTCTCTCATTCTCTCATTCTCTCATTCTCTCATTCTCTCATTCTCTCATTCTCTCATTCTCTCATTCTCTCATTCTCTCATCCTCTCATCCTCTCATCCTCTCATCATTCTCTCATTCTCTCATTCTCTCATTCTCTCATTCTCTCATTCTCTCATTCTCTCATTCTCTCATTCTCTCATTCTCTCATTCTCTCATGCTCTCATCCTCTCATCCTCTCATCATTCTCTCATTCTCTCATTCTCTCATTCTCTCATTCTCTCATTCTCTCATTCTCTCATTCTCTCATTCTCTCATTCTCTCATCCTCTCATCCTCTCATTCTCTCATTCTCTCATTCTCTCATTCTCTCATTCTCTCATTCTCTCATTCTCTCATTCTCTCATTCTCTCATCTCTCATCCTCTCATCCTCTCATCCTCTCATTCTCTCATTCTCTCATTCTCTCATTCTCTCATTCTCTCATTCTCTCATTCTCTCATTCTCTCATTCTCTCATTCTCTCATTCTCTCATTCTCTCATTCTCTCATCCTCTCATCCTCTCATCCTCTCATTCTCTCATTCTCTCATTCTCTCATTCTCTCATTCTCTCATTCTCTCATTCTCTCATTCTCTCATTCTCTCATTCTCTCATTCTCTCATTCTCTCATTCTCTCATTCTCTCATTCTCTCTCTCTCTCTCTGCCTTTTTCTCTGCCAAGATCCGAGCACAGTGATGGTGACGTGACTGTGCGTGAGGTTAAGACTGGCGACTTGGTGATTCAGGGTGGCGTCTACGACCTGGGAAGTGGCCGTGTGCAGCAGCTGGGACCAAAATTTATGCAGTCCGATGCATGGTGTCACCAGGAATCTCCGCTTGTGACTCGTTGAGGTTCCTGGGTGAGAGCCCAGCGCAGTCCAAGCTGCTGAAGTCGCCCGCTGCTGCTGCTCCCACCTTGAAAGACAAGCTCCTGGGAGCTTGAGGCTCGCGGACGAGGCCTTGCATTTTTTCGGGCTCCCACCTGCGGAGCTCTGAATTTTAATTTGCAGATGCAAGAACTCTTCCAGCAGCTTTTGCGTTCTTGCTCTGCGTTAGAGCACATTACGGCTCTTTAGCACAGTGCCCAGGCGATGCCCTAAGCTTGGCGTGCACAAGGCTGCACGCTGGCATTCGCTGGCATACTAATTCGACCAGTTTTCCCTCTCGGTGTAGACAATGTCGGTGCGTGATCGCACGTGAAGAGGGCCTACATGTTGTGCCCGTAGCCGGTCAACGGACCTTGCACCCTGTCACCACTTGAGTTTGGCATCGGCGAAAAGTTTCAGCTGTGCTCGGTATGGCGAGCCCAAGCCCATCCAAATCCATCCGAGTCCCGTGGGTTTGTTTCCGCGAAAGCCGTCTGAAGGTCTTGGGCAACTTTTGTTCAATGCTCATTCGAGCGCAATGCGAAACGTGCCAAGCTCCAAAATTCTGCTTCACGACGGGAGCGCAGCAAGATTGCGCTGCAGATCGCGCTGTGGTAGCCCTGTGCCCAGCCGGAAATTCAATTGCTTCCGCAGGAAACTTTAAGGAACATTTCGCGAGTTTCAGAGAAGATGCGCATGTAGAATGCTACGTTGCCGCACGTGATGCTGTGGTGGTTGTTGTTCAAGCATTGAGATCCGATAAACTTATCCTGGCATTCGCTAGAGACATGACCCTCACAGAGGTGAAGCGCAGCATGCGCAGCGTGAGACGAGGGGTACCGTTTCAGCTCTGATTGCCGTCTCGAACTCGAGTTTTCGCCACAGGCTTGGGACACACCCCTCGGGTTGGGGGGTTGAGCGGGCGTCGCTGTAAGGTTTCGGCTTCCGGTCAAAATTCTTGCCGGTCGGCGTTCTGCAGGGGAAAGCTGGATCAGACGACCAGCCTGACCGACTGCCCAAAGGCAGCACCCACGTGTGTGCACCCTGAACACTGAAACGCTGATCCTACTGACTACTTCCCAAAGCGTGTTGACTCTTGCATTGGTTTGGCGGTATGCACGGCAATTTGCTGCATTTGTTGTCTCCCCCTCAATCTCTCTCTCAAGACTGCGCTGAGTGCGTGGGGCCCAGAAACTGTGAAGGCATGTCTGATCTGGCAAAGACCATCAGCATCGCTAAACATGAAGGGTGCTGAAAGTGCCATTGCTCTCTTAGAAGACAGCATCGCCTCTGCCTTGGAAATCGACCAGGCCGGGGCATACTGCGAGACTTGCATCCCATGCCTGTGCCGGAGCCAGACAGGTCCAGTGCACTGCAGCCCTCAAAGCCTGCAGAAGAGCCGCCGCCTGGCAGTCCGCCGTGGTCCTCTTGGCTACTCTCCGTGCCTTAGCTGAAAGGTTTTGACCCACCCGTAGTTGCTGTGGTTGCTTTGCAAAGAGTTGCACACTGAGTTGTGCTTGCAGCATCTTGCAGTCTTCCGGTCTACTGGGATGACACCAGTCTCTTCGAGTCTTTCCCACAATGTATAGAAAGGGTGGCCATTCCGCCACAGGTGCGAGCCAGGGCACTCCCGATGTGATCACGTGCGGTGGAGCCCTCAGCTGCCTCGGCAAGGCTGGGCAGTGGCAAGAGGCCATCGGGCTCCTGGAGCAGATGAAGACATGGAAGGTCGAGTCCAACCTGATTATCGCGAATGCTATTCTGGGCGCCTGTGAGAAGGGAAGTTCCTGGATGCAAGCCTTGAGCCATCTGTCGAAAATGGCAGGAGACCTCTTGCCTCCTGACGCAGTTTCCTTCAATGCTGTGATCAACGAGAAGGAGAAGCCATGGCCATGGGCGTTGTCTCTTCTGGCGGACATGATGCGGATGCTACGCCCAGATATCATTGCGTTCAATGCTGCCATTGGTGCATGTCGGCAGTCAGGAGGCTGGGAGCTGGCACTGCACTTAATGGAAGAGATACGGGCGAATCATCTGCTTCCTGACACGTTCACGCACGGTGCTGTTACAACATCCCTTGAGCGCGAAACCCAATGGGAGAGGGCGCTTGCACTTGCCTCCGACATGGAGCGCCTCCAGGTGCAGATATCCCTCTTTGCGAGCTGCGGTTTGATATCTGCATGCGGGCAAGCATCGATCTGGACCTGTACCCTAAGTATCTTGAAGCGGCTCTGCGAGGAGAGGACAAGGCTCAACGAGGTTTTCTACGGTGCTGCCATCCGTGCTTGCGGGCAGGGTGGCCAGTGGCAGTATGCCATGCATCTGCTGCACGGTATGAGAGACGAATCCATCACGGCTAACCAGATCATCTACAATGCTGCTGTCGGCGTCTTTGACGGAACTGGGCATTGGGCGAAAGCGCTAGGATTACTGGATGATATGTGCGCATGCTCGATATCGCCGAACGAGACCACCCACAACGCGCTCATGATCGTGTGCGGAGGTGCAAGTCAGTGGCCTTACGCTGTCCAGCTGTTGCGGCAGCTGCCCGCCAACTCCTTGGAGGCCGGCTTGCCATCCTGGTCGGCCGCTATGCTAGCCTGCGACGCCGGCTCTCAGTGGCAACTTGCGGTGCAGCTCCTGGCAGCTGCACCACTCACAAGCCAGTCGGGTCCTGCGGCGTGGAGGAGAGCGTTCGGAATCTGCATGAATGCTTGTGACCACTGCCACAAGTGGGACATGGTTGTGGCGCTTCTGGAGAACCTGAACCAAGCTGCCATTACTCCGGATACGGCACATTTTCAACTGGCCATTGGTGCCTGCAGTAGGCAGGCAAGCTGGCAGATGGCATCACTACTGCTAGCCTCGGCAGTAGACCAATGGGTCGAATGTAGCATTGCTTCATGCACCACGGCGATTGCGGCATGCAGAGATTCAGCAGCATGGCAAGCTGCATTGGCATGTTTGGCCAGCTTGCCGAAACATGGCTTGGCCGCAGACTCGACAATCTACGCTGCCGCAATCAGCGTTGTGGGTGATGCCAGCATGTGGCAGTGGTCGTTAACTTTGTTGGAGGATGTCCTTGAGCAAGCACGTGATGGTGACGGTGCATCTCATGCTGCTTGTGCTGCCATCTCTGCTTGCGACAGGGGCAGCCAGTGGCAGATGGCATTGCGCATTTTCGATCGCCTATCTTCCGAAGCTGCCAGCATGGAAGTGTCCTGCCGAACTTCAGAGTTGCATGTCAAGTCTCTTTGAACAAGATCTAAACTCCTAGCCCCTGATGGGCAGATCAG
Source organism: Symbiodinium natans (assembly GCA_905221605.1). Lineage (NCBI taxonomy): Eukaryota > Dinophyceae > Suessiales > Symbiodiniaceae > Symbiodinium > Symbiodinium natans. Next base: position 14,522 of record CAJNDS010002804.1, on the reverse strand, counting down.
CTCGCCATCAGATTTGCATCCTGAAGGCTGATTCCAAGCCTTGAGGTCTCTCTTGCCACCGCCGGGATCACTGCCTGCCGGTCCGGCAGGACGGAGACATGATAGGGGATCTGTTTCATTGGGTTGGCTTCAACACCGCTGCATGTCTGCCTTTGCTGCGGTAAGGATGTGATGAATTAGTCGCAGGTTTGTGTCTGCACGTCACTGTGCAGGAAGTGGCAGCATGCGCTGGCGCTGTTTCACGACATGCCCGAACCGACCCTCGTGCCATGTCTTGGATCAGAACCCTTGTGCTATGGCACCTTCTTGCGATTCGCACGGCTTTACGTGGCAACGTCGCTTTCATGTCAAGCCTTGTGGCCAAAGTTCCGCTAACAAAATCTGCACCGCCTATGCCCTTCATCAAGTGAAGGGCAAGAGCGAAGTTTCCGTGGCCAGCAATTTCCTAGTTCCCGCTGTGCAGAAACAGTCCTGGTGCGACTACAGTCATCAGAGGCCAGTAAGTTCACTGGCTCACGAGGGGCTTTGAATTCCGTGGATATCCGACTTGTCCGACTTGTCTATGAGGAGTGCAAGTGTCTTCCGAGGTGTGCTGCAACGCGGCGCTCAGCGCTTGTGCCGATGAAGGCTTGTGGAGCCATGGCCGGTGATTCGGGCATCAGCCAGGTGTTCGCCGTCAGTTAAAACATCGCAAGACACGGCAAGACAAGTCCTTGCAGTCGATCTCAGGCAGATGGCAAGCCTCCTGCTGCTGCGTTTGCAAGCCTCGACTATCTTGCCGGATGAGGTCACCTCTGGGACTGTGATTAGTTCGTGCGAGCTCTGGCCTTGAAACCCAGTTGAGGGGGCTATCATCCTTGCTTCCACTCTGATGTCCGGTCTTTTCACTTATCTGGGTGTTATAGGGGAGACGGTAAGGTCACTGGCGAGTAGATTTGTGTAAGGGATGGACATCAATCTGTGCTTGGGTAGATTTTGTTTTGCAGAACGGATCGGTCACCTGCTTCTGGGGCGAACTCTGTTTGCAGCCCCCCGCCCCTCCTCCACCTCCTGCAGAACGGCAGGGACAACAGAGAACCATAACCGTAGAACCAAAGCTGCAAGAGACAGCGCAGAAGAATGTAAGCAGTGGTTGTATCTTTTGGCTGGCAAATTCGGGGACACACAGAAAGCGATAGCCAGGAAATTCACGTCCTTAGACCCTTTAATCTCGCAAGTAGCTTTACCGTAGCTCCTATCATTCTACTCGCCGCCAAGGAACGGGATACGCAGTGGCAGTTCGCCTTGCACATTTTCTGGACGGGCATGGATGGCATGCTCAGCGAGCAATGCTGCGACATCCTGAATCGGGTACTGTCTGCCTCGATGAAGTGGGAGCTTTGTTTGGCACTTACCGAAGCGATGCTCTCGCACAGGCTGGGCGCTTTGTCTGTTGCTTAAATGCTGGCTGACGCTGAGCCATCCTAAACCCTAAGCCCTAAGCCCTAAACCCTAAACCCGAAACCCTAATCCCGGAATACTGACAGCGGCAGGTTAGTGGGCAATGGTATGCACGTCGCATCCACTGCAAGCGCCTTGCAGAAATCTGTTGGATCCTTGGCTGCCTACTGCGGCCTTTTGTGGGCTCTCCAAGCTCGAGGTCGCTAACGGAACATCCCCCCAAAAAAGGCTGCTTGTTTAGGGTTCAGGATTCAGGGTTTAGGGTTTAGGGTAGAGGGTTTAAGGTTTAGGGTTTAAGGTATCCCCCCGCCCACATTCTGCCAAGATGACTGGACCTTTGGTGTTCAGGAAAGGCAGTCTGAGTACGAAGTAAGATCACCCCCTCAGCCCAAAGAAGAAAAAAATAGAAGGAAAGGCAACAAAGGCAAAAAAGGTAAACCCTAAACCCTAAACCCTAAACCCTAAACCCTAAACCCTAAACCCTCTCTTTCTTATATATATTTAAACCTTCGGCCGATTTCGGCCACGGCCGAAAAGCCACGAACACTGGTCCCCCCAGTGTTCGGCCGATTTCGGCCTGGCCGAAAAGCCACGAACACTGGTCCCCCCAGTGTTCGGGCGATTTCGGCCTGGCCGAAAAGCCACGAACACTGGTCCCCCCAGTGTTCGGCCGATTTCGGCCACGGCCGAAAAGCCACGAACACTGGTCCCCCCAGTGTTCGGCCGATTTCGGCCACGGCCGAAAAGCCACGACCACTGGTCCCCCCAGTGTTCGGCCGATTTCGGCCTGGCCGAAAAGCCACGAACACTGGTCCCCCCAGTGTTCGGCCGATTTCGGCCTGGCCGAAAAGCCACGAACACTGGTCCCCCCAGTGTTCGGGCGATTTCGGCCTGGCCGAAAAGCCACGAACACTGGTCCCCCCAGTGTTCGGCCGATTTCGGCCTGGCCGAAAAGCCACGAACACTGGTCCCCCCAGTGTTCGGCCGATTTCGGCCCCTCCCCCCCCTCCCCCCCTTCCCCCCTTCAAGGCCTCAGGGCCTGTGTTTAGGGTTTCAGGGCCTCAGGGCCTGTGTTTAGGGTTTCAGGGGCCAGCGTTTAGGGTTCAAGGCCTCAGGGCCTGTGTTTAGGGTTTCAGGGCCTCAGGGCCTCTAAACAGGGTTTCAGGGCCCAGCGTTTAGGGTTTCAAGGCCTCAGGGCCTGTGTTTAGGGTTTCAGGGCCTCAGGGCTTGTGTTTAGGGTTTCAGGGCCCAGCGTTTAGGGTTTCAAGGCCTCAGGGCCTGTGTTTAGGGTTTCAGGGCCTCAGGGCCTGTGTTTAGGGTTTCAGGGCCCAGGGTTTAGGGTTTCAAGGCCTCAGGGGGCCTGTGTTTAAGGGTTTCAGGGCCCAGCGTTTAGGGTTTCAAGGCCTCAGGGCCTGTGTTTAGGGTTTCAGGGCCTCAGGGCTTGTGTTTAGGGTTTCAGGGCCCAGCTGTGTTTAGGGTTTCAGGGCCTCAGGGCCTTTGTTTAGGGTTTCAGGGCCCAGCGTTTAGGGTTTCAAGGCCTCAGGGCCTGTGTTTAGGGTTTCAGGGCCTCAGGGCCTGTGTTTAGGGTTCCAGGGCCCAGCGTTTAGGGTTTCAAGGCTTCAGGGCCTGTGTTTAGGGTTTCAGGGCCTCAGGGCCCGTGTTTAGGGTTTCAGGGCCCAGCGTTTAGGGTTTCAAGGCCTCAAAGCCTGTGTTTAGGGTTTCAGGCCTTCAGGGCTTGTTTTTATGGTTTCAGGGCCCAGCGTTTAGGGTTTCAAGGCCTCAGGGCCTGTGTTTAGGGTTTCAGGGCCTCAGGGCCTGTGTTTAGGGTTTCAGGGCCCAGCGTTTAAGGTTTCAAGGCCTCAGGGCCTGTGTTTAGGGTTTCAGGGCCTCAGGGCTTGTGTTTAGGGTTTCAGGGCCCAGCGTTTAGGGTTTCAAGGCCTCAGGGCCTGTGTTTAGGGTTTCAGGGCCTCAGGGCTTGTGTTTAGGGTTTCAGGGCCCTCAGGGCCTGTTGTTTTAGGTTCAGGGCCCAAGCGTTTTAGGGTTTCCAGGGCTTCAAGGGCCTGTGTTGAGGTTTCACGTGCCTCAGGCCTGGTTTAGTTCAGTCCCAGCGTTTAGGGTTTCAAGGCCTCAAAGCCTGTGTTAGGGTTTCAGGGCCTCAGGGCCTGTGTTTAGGGTTTCAGGGCCCAGCGTTTAGGGTTTCAAGGCCTCAAAGCCTGTGTTTAGGGTTTCAGGGCCTCAGGGCTTGTTTTTATGGTTTCAGGGCCCAGCGTTTAGGGTTTCAAGGCCTCAGGGCCTCAGGGCCTGTGTTTAGGGTTTTCAGGGCCCAGCGTTCAGGGTTTCAAGGCTTCAAAGCCTGTGTTTAGGGTTTCAGAGCCTCAGGGCCTGTGTTTAGGGTTTCAGGGCCCAGCGTTTAGGGTTTCAAGGCTTCAGGGCCTGTGTTTAGGGTTTCAGGGCCTCAGGGCCTGTGTTTAGGGTTTCAGGGCCCAGCGTTTAGGTTTTCAAGGCTTCAGGGCCTGTGTTTAGGGTTTCAGGCCTCAGGCCTGTGTTTAGTTTTTCAGGGCCCAGCGTTTAGGTGTTCAAGCCTCAGTGCTGTGTTTAGGGTTTTCAGGGCCTCAGGGCCTGTGTTTAGGGTTTCAGGGCCCAGCGTTTAGGGTTTCAAGGCCTCAGGGCTTGTGTTTGGGGTTTCAGGGCCTCAGGGCCTGTGTTTCGGGTTTCAGGGCCCAGCGTTTAGGGTTTCAAGGCCTCAGGGCCTGTGTTTAGCGTTTCAGGGCCTCAGGGCCTGTGTTTAGGGTTTCAGGGCCCAGCGTTTAGGGTTTCAAGGGCTCAGGGCCTGTGTTTAGGGTTTCGGGGCCTCAGGGCCTGTGTTTAGGGTTTCAGGGCCCAGCGTTTAGGGTTTCAAGGCCTGTGTTTAGGGTTTCAGGGCCTCAGGGCCTGTGTTTAGGGTTTCAGGGCCCAGCGTTTAGGGTTTCAAGGCTTCAGGGCCTGTGTTCAGGGTTTCAGGGCCTCAGGGCCTGTGTTTAGGGTTTCAGGGCCCAGCGTTTAGGGTTTCAAGGCCTCAGGGCCTGTGTTAGGGTTTCAAGGCCTCAGGGCCTGTGTTTAGGGTTCAGGGCCCAGCGTTTAGGGTTTCAAGGCCTCAGGGCCTGTGTTTAGGGTTTCAGGGCCTCAGGGCCTGTGTTTAGGGTTCCAGGGCCCAGCGTTTAGGGTTTCAAGGCCTCAGGGCCTGTGTTAGGGTTTCAGGGCCTCAGGGCCTGTGTTTAGGGTTTCAGGGCCCAGCGTTTAGGGTTTCAAGGCCTCAAAGCCTGTGTTTAGGGTTTCAAGGCCTCAGGGCCTGTGTTTAGGGTTTCAGGGCCCAGCGTTTAGGGTTTTTCAGCCTCAGGCCTGTGTTTCGGGTTTTCCGGGCCCAGCGTTTACAGGGTTTCAAGTCCTCAAGGGCCTGTGTTTTAGGGTGTTTAGGGTTTCAGGGCCTCAGGGCCTGTGTTTAGGGTTTCAGGGCCCAGCGTTTAGGGTTTCAAGGCCTCAGGGCCTGTGATTAGGGTTTCAAGGCCTCAGGGCCTGTGTTTAGGGTTTCACGGCCCAGCGTTTAGGGTTTCAAGGCCTCAGGGCCTGTGTTTAGGGTTTCAGGGTCTCAGGGCCTGTGTTTAGGGTTCAGGGCCCAGCGTTTAGGGTTTCAAGGCTTCAGGGCCTGTGTTTAGGGTTTCAGGGCCTCAGGGCCTGTGTTTAGGGTTTCAGGGCCCAGCGTTTAGGGTTTCCAGGCCTCAGGGCCTGTGTTTAGGGTTTCAGGGCCTCAGGGCCTGTGTTTAGGGTTTCAGGGCCCAGCGTTTAGGGTTTCAAGGCCTCAGGGCCTGTGTTTAGGGTTTCAGGGCCTCAGAACCTGTGTTTAGGGTTTCAGGGTCCAGCGTTTAGGGTTTCAGGGCTTCAGGGCCTGTGTTTAGGGTTTCAGGGCCTGTTTCAGCCTGTGTTTCGGGTTTCCGGGCCTCAGGGCCTGCGTTTAGAGTTTCAGGGCCCAGCGTTTAGGGTTTCAAGGCCTCAGGGCCTGCAGGGCCTGTGTTTAGGTTTCAGGGCCCAGCGTTTAGGGTTTCAAGGCCTCAAGGCTTAAACCCTAGGGTTTAGGGCTTAAACCCTAGGGTTTAGGGCTTAAACCGGCTTAGGGCTTAAACCATCTGGAGTAAAATGAAAACCGTGTATTTTCTTAATGTTATGGGATTCTTTGGGCGGGTGGGTTTTTTTCCCTAAGCCTGGAATGAATGCTAGAACAATGACCCTCTAGACCCTAAACCCTAAACCCTAAACCCTAAACCCTAAACCCTAAACCCTAAACCCTAAACCCTAACCATAAACCCTAAACCCTAAACCCTAAACCCTAAACCCTAAACCCTAAACCCTAAACCCTAAACCCTAAACCCTAAACCCTAAACCCTAAACCCTAAACCCTAAACCCCCTCGCAGATTCAAGGCGTGGGCGCAGCGCAGCAGCTCCTCCGCCAAGCGCGCTGGAGATGGATCCTTTGGATCAGTTTGCGGTTTTTTTCAGGGTTTTTAGGGTTTTTAGGGTTTTTAGGGTTTTTAGGGTTTTTAGGGTTTTTAGGGTTTTTAGGGTTTTTAGGGCAAGCCCCAGACCGGTGCTGTGTAGCTGTAGCCGGAGGTTAGGGTTTAGGGTTTAGGGTTTAGGGTTTAGGGTTTGGGGTTTAGGGTTTAGGGTTTAGGGTTTAGGGTTAGGGTTTAGGGTTTAGGGTTTAGGGTTTAGGTTTAGGGTTTAGGGTTTAGGGTTTAGGGTTTAGGGTTTAGGGTTTAGGGTTTAGGGTTTAGGGTTTAGGGTTTAGGGTTTAGGGTTTAGGGTTTAGGGTTTAGGGTTTAGGGTTTAGGGTTTATAGAAATTGTATAGGGTTTGGGTCCCAATAACGTTTTGAGCGAAAGTTTTGACCGAAACGTTTTGACCGAAACTCTTTTTTTTGGAACCACATTTTTATTTTGGAAGGGTGGGGGGCTGGGTGGCAGGGGCGAGCCTCGGGAGGCCCGGGGCCTGATTTGGGGCCTTGGGGCTTTGTGGCTTCTTGGCATCCTTTGGCCTCCTGGAGCTTGTTGGGGCCTTCTGGGCCTCCCACGGCCTTGTTTTGGAGCTGTTTTGGGGTGGAGGGGCTGGAGGGAGGGGCTGGAGGGGCTGGAGGGGGCTGGAGCCGCATTTTTGGCAGAGTGCTTCTTTTTGGCTATTACTGGGCGCCTGTCTAAGGGGGAAGTGCTGCTCGTTTTCTGGCAGAGCACTGAAATCCTAGAGGGGAAGCGCTGCAGTTTTTTTTGGCAGGGCGTTGGAATAGTGCCACAGGGTGCAGTCGGGGACATGGCTCAGTGGCGTTCGCATGAACTTGTTGCACGTCTATCGTTGGAGCCAATATGGACTTGTGGTTTCCAATCCACGACAGCGCGCTGGAACCCGGATTGATGTGAGCAGAACACATGCAGGTTTTGCTTTTTGTTGCTCCTCACCGCGCGTTCGCTAGGAGAGTCTTTGTCTCGACGTCCATTGTGGGAACGTTGTCTATGAACGGTTGGTCTCTGTATTCGGGATTGGTTCCCACTATGTACATGTCGGAAACGGCTTCTCCATAGTACTTTTCCAGTATGAACTTGTACACGTTGAGCTGGAGGCGGTAATGCCACAGGGTGCAGTCGGGGACATGGCTCAGTGGCGTTCGCATGAACTTGTTGCAAGCCTGACGTTGGAGCCGATGTGGACTTGTGCGTTTCCAATCCACGATGATTACGCTGCTGTCTGGCCTTTTAGCCACGTAGTCGATGCTGCCAGCCAGGTCTTCGCTGTCCGCGTAGACTTGCCACGCCTTCGTGTTGGCTTGCAACCGCAGAAATTGTGACAGGAGGAACACTTCGGTGGTTTTTGCGGGAACTGAGCCACCATTGAGCAGGCACTGGAATTGTGCGTGCATCCATGTGCCTTCTTTTGCTCCATCCTGTCGTGCTTTCTCCCACTTGTGTATGATTTCTTCCCGAGAGAGACCGAGTTCTGTCAGAGCACATGCTATATCTGCATCCTTATCTGGATTGCTCGCGTGGTTTGCACGCAGTTTGAAGGCCAGACGACATACTTTGAGTTCGTCTCGTTCTGGTCGCTGGAGCTCCGCGAGAAGTTCTTTGCCGCCGGGTATCTTCTGCAGCTTATTCTTCTGGCTTTCTGAAAGCGTGGTCTTCAGGTAGCCGGGGCGAGGCCAGTTGCAGCTTTCTCGCGTTGAACTGATGACCTGTTCTTCGCAGAACGGTGCGGTGAATTTGTGAATCAATTGGGTGACTGATTTGGACACACGCTTTCCTTTCCAGAAGTATACGTAGTCGTCTGCTTGGAAGCTGATATTTCTGTCTCGCGGGTGCGTGTTTAATTCTGCCAGGGTGTCCTTCACGAAGTGGTCGGGAATTGTGGCTGGTAGTTCGCGAGGACGTTCTGGAAAGGAGGATAGGTGTTCGTGACTCGCAATTTGCTTGGGCAGCACGATGTCCACTCCCAGCAGCTTCAGATTCACCGGATTTTGCTGCATGGTGTCCAGCTTCCGTAGCTTTGTGGCTGGGGATGGCGCGCAATCTTCGATGGGTGGCATGGCTGTTCTTCTCTACGATAACGCGATGGGTTTCAAACTTGTCTTGATCCAGGAGACGCTGTCAGCATGAAGCGATGCACACATATGCCTGCGCAGATTCCTTTCTGACATTCTTTTGTTATGGTTTCAAAAAAAGACACGAGCTTGTTTTGGACCGTGCTGTTGGAGTCTTTGTCGTTGTGCTACAGTTAGTTCAATATCTTGCAAGGTGAAACTGGCCCTCAGTTTCGAGCCGTCGCGACTTTTTCGAAGGCCTTGGGCAGATCGGTGCATGGCACTCGATAAGCTTTCCAGCTGGGGTTTGCAGCCCAGTCGCCTGCGATTCTCTTTAATCGGTTTCCTGCTGGGATTTGCAGCCGAATCGCCTGGGATTCTCCTTAATAGGATGGGGATAAGCTTTCCAGCTACGATTTGCAGCCAAGTCACCTGGGATTCTCCTTCGCCGGTTGGCGATATTTTCGTTCACTGGGAATTTGCAGCCCAGTCGCCTGGGATTTTCCTTAATTGATTGGTGACAAGCTTTCCAGCTGGCATTTGCAGCCGATTGCAGCCAGTCGCCTGGATTCTCTAGGAATGGCTGGCGACACTGGAAAGCTAGGATTTGCAGCCGAGTCGCCTGGGATTCTCCTTAATTGGTTGGCGATAAGCTTTCCAGCTGGGGTTTGTCTCACTCCAGCGTCACATTCCGGATCGCTTGGCCGCTATCGATTCTTCTTTCCATATCGATCTATAGTTGCTCTCATGTTGCCTTTGCCGTAACTCTGTTTCTCCTGACTCGGTTTTTCAGATCACACAGCAATTGATTTTGCATCATTGAATAGCTATGTTTCCCTACTCAACAGTTCGTTCTATAGTCTCTATCTCTATTATCTTAATCCTGGCAACGCAGAGATGTCAGCAGGAGGCGCGGCGTAACCAGCAAGGCGTCGTGTCTGACGCAGAAGAGGCGGGCTTTTCCAAAGTAAGCAAGAACAAAGTGGCAAGCTGGCTAAACATGGGTGGCGCGTGTGATTCTTGCAGGAACCCCGGCAGCGGGACAACTCTTGGGCACGAGACCTTCTGGCCAGGGCCCAACCACCATTGGCAGAGGTTGTCGTGGACGACAACTTCTTGGAGGAGCTCCTCAAGACGGAAGAGTTGCGGAAAGCCTTCGTGGAGGAGACGCCGATGCAGAAGTTCAAGCGGAAGCTCAGCAGCATCAGCGACAGCAGCCTGACGCTCATCATGCAGCGCACCTTGGACCTGGCATCCCTGCAGCAGCAATTGAAGGCCAGGTGCACAAAGACCATGCGCCGGAAACTGCGCAGGTTGGTGCGTGTGGCCAAGCTGTCTGGCCACTTCTGGGCCTTCAACGCGCAGCAAAGGGAGGAGCTCCTGAGCGATGCCAACGTCTATGTCTTTGAAACACCGCAAGGGGAGCCTGAAGAGCTGCCTGAGCGCCCAGCCGCTGGCCACCCACGCCCGGGACCAGTGGGGCCTGCTGCCGTCCGCCGTCGCTCCAAACAAGCTCCGCGCCAGGAGAAGACAAGCAGCCAGCTCTCACGTGACCTAGATGCTGACATTTGGACAGCTTCATGGGGCACGCGCAGGATGAAGCCCTGGTCGCTGCTGCGGTGGGCAACGCAGCATAGTTGCCAGCCGGAGTGGCTACAACTCCTATTTAGCAAGGTTGAGAAGGGCCACTGCTACTACAGCAGCCAGCCGCTCAGCGCAAGCCGACTTGTTGCGGAGCTACAGGCGCGCTGCACTTTGCAAGACTTTTACAGTCGCCTTCCGTTGCTCGCGAGCCCATCCACGCCCTACGATCTTGGTGACGTAGCTGACGTAGCTGTCCACATTGTCGAAGACATCAAAATGCCCAAAGGCGATGTCCTCACTGATGGTTTTGCAGAGATCAGTTTGAAACTTGCCCGCAAGCTGAACCTTGTATCTGGCGAGCAGGTTAGACAAGGAGTCTACGATGCTTATCAATTTCGTGGGCTAGTGAGGGACGCAGCCACTGGAGATGCTTTGATCGTCAAGGGAATGTTCGTGGTCATTGAGACAGATGAGGATGTCATGTACATCCGTAAGTCGTGCGAGAAGATCCGCTTCAAACCTTCTGCCGAATTTTCATCTTTTTCTCAAGAGCTGGACGTTGTGCAGTCCACTGCCGCCCCGCAAGGCCAGCCCAAACTGAATGCACAGCTTTGCGCGGCACTTGGGATGCGAGCTTGCCTCCTTCCCACACGGGCGGCCAGGCTGAGCGCAATGGCAGACCTGCGCGACTTCTGCAGAAGTCGCAGGGCAGACACTGCAGACGCCATGGAGGCCGAAAGCTGGGGCTTTGCACGCGGGCCTCCTGAACACAGCCCCGGCATCGCCATGACGGCACTTGGGACGCCTGCTTCGCGCCCTGTGTCCAGCAACCCAACACGCAACTTCATTCCGCAGCACCGCGTGAAGTTGACGTATGTTGCCCACATCGAGGATCCCACTCCCCTGGAGCATCTTCACACAACTGTGGACCTTCCGCAGCCCTGGTCGCTGCCCGAGTTAGGGACAAAGGAAGCGCTTCTGCGCGGTGGCCGGCGCTTTCTTGCTGCAGCGCGCAGGCAGCAAAAGAAGCCGCAGTTGCGTCTTCGAGGTGTGGGTGGCGCTTGCTTTGCTTTGCCAGACTTATGGGGCAAGCTAGAAGAGCCACAGCAATGCCACATTATCCGTGAAGGCCGCTGCATTACTGGCCCCGTGGCGGTGTGGCGCAACCCAGTGATGCTCCCGTCAGATATCGAAATCTGGGAGAGCGTGCCACTGCCCGACGACGCCACTCTTGTTCCCAACAACTGCATCATATGCAGTTGCAAGGGCATGGGTGTGCTCGCCCTGGCTGGCGGCGACTACGATGGGGACGTGGTGTTCTTTTCCTCGGACAGGGACTTGCTGGAGTTTGTCGCCAACGCGCCAGATGGCCTCCACCACCGCAGCTGGCAGTCTGGACTGCGCGGCGGCCGATAAGCTCTGGGCGGCTGCCGCTGGCAGTTCAACTGGGGTACGTGGCGCACAAGGCCATGGGTGCAAAGAACGGGGTGTAAGTTTGTGTTGGTTGCCACAAGTACAATGCTTTAATTAGAGCCAGTGCTGCGTGTCAAGGAACAGGAAGTTCGGAATACAGCCATGTAACAAAACATTATGCTTCGGGAATCTTTGCGACAGAACGTTACGTGTGCACTTCCGCATGAGATTCGTGTGTTTTTTCCGCTCGCGCGTGCTGTAATAATCGTGTAATGCTGCAGGCCTACGACGCGCCGAAGAAAAACTCAGCAGCAGCGGGCGCCCAAACTGACCGGACATGTTGCAAGGCAAGTCCAGTTAACTTTTAGGTGTTCCACGGTTTGGGCACGGGTGCGCTTTTTTGTGCTTAGGCGGTGGACGCTCTGAGTCGTGACCTGCTCCAGGGCGCCGGCCTAGGGCTGCGTGCGATGCGTTTCACTAAACATTTAGGCAGCAAGCTCTTGGAGCCCCGTTGCCACTTGAACGCAAGGCGTCCCTATGAAGGGCGAAGCTTTGCGAAAAAGCGTCTCAACCTGGGCAAAATTTTCTTGCCCTTTCGGGAGCTGCGGCTCAGCAAGGAGGCAGCGCCGTGCATCAGGAAAGCACTGCTGTCAGGGCGAGATTTTCAGGCGGAGTGCAAGCCTACAGGTGCAAGCACCGTGGCGCGAAGCGTTGTGCTTTTCCTCGCCTTCAAAATCCGTGATTTTTGGCAGTCTTTCCATGCCAGATCACTTGATGGGCTGAAGGCCAGCCTGAAGTCAGACAGGCGCAGCAGAGCTGTGTCTCTGGCCGGTGGACTTTTCTTCAAGCCGTTGCCGTAGCTGCATGCCAAAAAAGAATGCTTCAATCTTGAGCGAGCGCATTGATGCACGGTCACAAGCTGCAGAAACGGTTTGCTTGTGTTTACTCACGGGCTCTTTCAAAGGCTTTTTACATTTCAGTCTCCCTGGCTCAGATTTTGTAGACGTCTGGGCGTGTTTGCTGTGGTCGTCTTTTGGTTTGGTGTGTGTGTGTGTGTGTGTGTGTGTCTGCGTGGGCACGTGTTTTGGTCGAGCTGGTGTCCTTCCCTCGGCCCCGTTCCCTCCTGGGACGGCGGGGCTGGTTCTGGGCAGAAGCATCTCCCGCTTCAAAAACGTCAACAAGGCCGGCCGAGGGGTCCAAAAGGAGCACGTGCCCACCCTGCAGAAAAGAATCAATGTAAAGACAGAACGGTTCCGCTCCCGGCGTAAGAGAAAACGTGCCATACCCCAGGGCTGCCCTTTGCGGAGGACCCAGGAGCTGGCGCACGCAGGGGCCCCTTGGGCTGATGAGCACCCTCCATGCACATGCCAGCCCCTGGTGATGCAGACGAAATGGCATAGCAAGTGGGTTCATGTCTAAGAAAGTTTTTTCAGCGCTGGAATCTGGCCTTTCTCTCTCCTTCTGGTTGTTTCTCGGTGTTTGTCGAGAGGGGAAATGCTGGGGGGTGAGGGAGGAGGCGACGAGGAGGGGATGAGGGGATGAGGAGGGGAGGAGGGGAGGAGAAGGAGGAGGGGAGGGGAGGAGGGGAGAAAGGGGGAGGAGAGGAAGGGGGGAGGGGAGAGGCAAGTTGAACATGGCTCAGGGTTAGGGTCGAGAAATTGTATAGGGTTTGGGTCACAATAACGTTTTGAGCGAAACGTTTTGAGCGAAAGTTTTTTTTGGAGCCAGCTTTTTTTTTTCTGGGCGCCTGTTCTTGGGCTAGGAAGCCTTTTGGGTCTCCCCGTGCCTAATTTGGGCCTATAGGGCCCTCCTGGGGCCCTTGCGGGTTTTGGGGTCTCCCGCCCCTGTTGTGGGGCTCGGTGCCCTGTTTCGGGGCCTCCCAGCTCCTGGCCTCCGGGGCCTTTTGGGGTTTAAGTAAATTGAGCACTTGGTCTCCCAGACGCTTTTGATTAATTTACTTAAACTCTGTTTCAGAATGATACCACATACAATTTCTATTTATTTTGTCTTGGGTGTTTACTGTTTAGGGTTTAGGGTTTAGGGTTTAGGGTTTATGGATTAGGGGTTTAGGGTTGAGGGATTCAGGTTCAGGGTTTAGGGTTCAGAGTTGAGGGTTCAGGGGTTCAACCCCCCCACCTTCCTCCCAATGCCCCAGACCCCAGCCGCTGCTTTGGTCGCCGACTGGATAGAAAAGTGTTCGGAAGTGCATCTGAACCTGCAAACTTTAAAGGAAAGAGTGGGCCACCGCTGACGAAAGCGCTGTGCTCCAGTACGACCTGCGGCGCTTGCCCGACAGGCCAGATGCAGCTTTCCAAGATTTTCCAAGTAGGGGTTGTCAAAAAGCAGGTTCCCCTTCACGCACAGAATCCATTGTTACTTCTTACATAGAAGGATCCCCCAAATTGCACCCTAACTTAAAACAGCCACCAAGTCACGTTTGATTACTGTAAGGAGACTTTGCACTTCCATGTGGGAAAAAGATTGACCACTGAGCAGGCCAGGATACCCCAGTATCCTGCATGCGCGGCCTGGCATTGTCGCAGTGGCGAAGCCGCCGGACGCAAGCACCGAAGCAACTCGGCGGCAGCTGCGGTGAAAGCCGATGTCGAGCATTGTGGAAGCATTGATGCTGTTCACTGTGTTTGGGTGGCAGGAGATCCTCAAGCAGTTGGCAGACAGAGTCCTTCAATCTTCGGGCTCACGGAACCTGGCCCAGTTCACGACTTGCTCGCGCCTGGACCTCCCTACGTCCGGTGTACTGGTCATCGCCCATGGAAGGGCCGGATCCCCTGCTGCAAATTGGCTTCAAGCACAATTCTCCAGCCGGCTTGTGCGGAAGAGGTATCTCTGCCTTTGTGTGGGCCAATCCCTCGGGGAGGTGGGGACCAAGGGTGAGATCACCACTCCGCTCCTCCTCAAGCGTGGTGAGAGTGTGTCTGGACTAGCGGTACCCTCTGACTCCGACCAGGGTCTTGAGGCGCAAACTTTGTATGAAGTCTTGGCCAGGTACCCGATACCCAGGTCCATACGATCCCTGGCCCAAGACGGGAATGAGCCTTGTGAGATTGTTTATCTTGCTGTGCGTCCTCGCACTGGCCGCGTGCATCAGATCCGCGCCCATTTCGCCAGTATCGGCCGTCCCCTGCTAGGGGATCGCAAGTACTCCGAAGCACCAGGCGCGCTTGGCTCTCCTCTTTCTCCCAAAGAGGCAGAAACGGTTTTCGGGTTACGTAGGCTTTTCTTGCACTGCCAAAAGATGGAGATGCAAGATCTCGACGGAGAGTCTTTTTCGGCAGAGATGCCGCTGGCGGAGGACTTGCAGCAGGTCCTTCGACGACTGTCGCAGGCAGAAAAGGAATTGCGGGACAAGGCAAGGGCCATGTCAAGCTGTACGAAGAGCGTGAGTAGTGTTTTTCATTGGAGCATGGCGAATCATGATATTTTATATTTTTCAAGACATAGTGAGGACAGATACTTTGGTCTTTCTTT
>CAJNDS010002803.1:205000-272970 GCA_905221605.1 Symbiodinium natans | reverse complement strand
TCGACCCTGGAGCGACGGAGAAAAGATTTTTTGATATTTCCCATAGACGTTTCTAAAAAAGTCTGGTGACGTGTCCTGGGAATCTCTAACATCCCCGACACCGAACATCAAGAATTGAGAAAGGAACCATTTCTGGAATCTACCCACGACAGTAATTGCGAACGACCGAAACCCAAATCCCACATCTCCGTATGTAGTATAATCGCAGAGTACATGCGCTAGGGATAGGCGAGTATCTTGGCACACGTTGCACTTACCATGATGTTTAGCAATGCCATTGAGCACCGATGCTTGCGATCAACGCTTGTCATCGATGCGACTGCGTAGGTGCCTTCGAGCAAGAGGGTTTAGGGTTTAGGGTTTAGGGTTTAGGGTTTAGGGCAAGACATTGCTGCAAAAATGTTGGGGGAAGCCTGGCTCTTGGCATCTCCTGGCTGGACTCTGCAAACAGCCCGCGCGCCTCTCGGTTCGTGAGGCCATCGGGAAGTGGGACAGAAACCTGAGGGGTTTAGGGTTTAGGGTGTAGGGTGTAGGGTTTAGGGTTTAGGGTTTAGGGTTTAGGGTTTAGGGTTTAGGGTTTAGGGTTTAGGGTTTAGGGTTTAGGGTTTAGGGTTGATGAGATGTCATGACTTGTTCATTGTTGGGTTCATATTAAAAATGTAAACTTATATTCCTTATTGGGATCTTATTGGGTTTAAGTACCCTTAAAAATGTAAAATGTTACCCAGCTATGACAAAGATGAGGAGTCTCTGGCATGGATGCCGCAATCAAGTGCCGCTGGATCCAGCAAATCTGTGCAGCATCCCAGTCACATAGCCACGCCAGGGAAAGTAATTGGGTAGCAAGGGCTGTGCAAGTCGCCTACTATCACAAATGATGCCCAGTTTGGATCAGCAATAAGCTTAGTCGTCCAGAGATGGTTGCAGAGTTCCCAGCGCGGCGCGCTCGTCACGGTCCATGGAGAGGACCGGGCCTGTGCGAGGATCGTTGAGGGACCATGATTTAGGGTTGAGGGTTTAGGGTTGAATTGAGGGTTTGGTTGGTACACATGAAGTGTAATTGCCAGAACTTACCGAAACTTTGCTGCAGGGAGTCCTAGGAGTTTCACGTCAGGACCCTGAAAGAATATGCTTTTGTTCTGCGGCTCACTATTGAAGTGCAGATGATACTTAACTTGGTCTTTGGGGCATCTGGAAGAACACGGTCTGCTCTCCCTGAAGACTGGGGTCGTTACAGGCTTTGGGCCTGGGCTCCGCACGCATGGGCCGCCGAGCAGTTGAGGTAACTGGGCTTTGCGCCTTGACTCCAATTTCAATTCAGGACTACTTGCTAAACAACTGTTGGACTTGGTCATACTGTACATTTCAAAAACTCGATCCTGAAGTGAATCCTGACAGATGGGGCTCCGACTCC
The DNA here is from genome assembly GCA_905221605.1 of Symbiodinium natans. Taxonomy (NCBI): domain Eukaryota; class Dinophyceae; order Suessiales; family Symbiodiniaceae; genus Symbiodinium; species Symbiodinium natans. The sequence continues at coordinate 271,556 of CAJNDS010002803.1, read as the reverse complement.
CTGAGAAGCTCCTGGTGTGGAGGGCACCGAGTCGTTGTACCTACCAGGAGATCTCAGCGTTCCCCTGGCCGCCCTTCAAACAGCAGAACCTCCTGCCTGGGTGCAGGGCCCCTTGCGGAGGGGCGCGCGGAGCTGGTGGAGGAAGGTGGCCTGGTGATTGCAGGGTGGCGATCGGTAGTTTCGAAAAAGCACGTGTCTGAAACATTCTAAACTGGGGCTCGGATCGCTGCTACGCAGTCTAAGACTCCCTCACAGGCCGTGACCCTGACTGCAAGAAGGGGTGCTCAAGAAGAGCTCTCTTGAGCCAGAAGATGATGCATTTAACCAAACTTCTAACCTCTCTCTGTGTCGGTTTATGTCGGTTTGAAGCCAATGCACGCTTGAAGGTGGGAGGAGCTTTCCTGTGTGTCCGGCTCTTGGCGGCTTCGCTTCGTGCTTGGATCGAGCTCATGCCAGAGTCTCCGAAATCATGCTCCCGTCACGGTCTCATGATGGCGATCCTCGTCTATGTCGTCCCACGCGCAACCAAAGTTTGCATGCCCAGCCGCAGCCCTGACTGCCCATGCTGTTGGAATGCAGCAGCCCTTGCAGTGTTTCCTACTGTCATTATTGTTGTCACTATCAGCAAATGCCATCAGTAACATGTTTGTTACTGCTGCAGTGTTGTGACTTTGGATGTCCTTATCATGAATCCATCATGCGTACTAGGAACTACTAGCAGCTGAGGCATGCGACCCAGAGCCCAAGTCTTCCAAGGGTCCGCTCCGCGATGACCTGGCGCATATGCAGCACTTGGATTGGGGTGTGAACACTCTGCGAAGTCGTACCTAATGTTTGGGTGGTTTCGGGGTGGAGGCCTTTACTTAGCCCAATCTTTTGGTGGCGTGGTGGGGGGGGTGGGGGGCGTGGGGGGGGGTGGGTTGGTGGGGGGGGTGGGGGGGGGTGGGGTGGGGGGGGTGGGGTGGGGTGGGGGGTGGGGCTGGGTGGGGGGGGAAGACAGCTGGTGTAGAAAGGATGGTTATGTTTCGCCTATTGTGTGTCGTGCTTTCTTTCCTGCCTTCTCTTCATCCTGCACGTTCTTCATGTCTGTCCCTAACTCATTCTTTATTTCCTGCTCTGTCTGTGTCCAAAAACGCATTGCCTTTGTCCCTCATATCGATGTGTGTATGTGTTCTTTCATATTCACTCTTGTTCTTTCATGACTTCCTTCCTTTTGCTTCATTCACCACGTCTTCCAGCTTTTTATTGTTTAGCTATTTTTGTATTTCGCTGTTTTGGTGTATACCTGTAAACATTAATTTATTCGTTCTTTCTTCTTGTCTTTATGTCTGTGGTTACCTATTTGTCTACTGCTCTCTGTCTTGATATCCTTCTATCTTTGTGCTTTTGGTGTTCTGCATTTTCTTCCTCCTCCTGCATTCTTTCCTGGTAGCTGTCTGCCGTACCCCTCCCCTAAGCCCTTCCCCCCGCTCCAGAATGTCATTTTAGATAGGGATCCCCCTTTTGCAGCCATGAAGTGACTATCGCAGCAAGCGCTGTCTGTTTCAGAGTCTACAAACCATGGCTGCTTATTGTCGCGGATGTCGCTGCAGGCGTGCCTGACCCCAGAACAACACCGTTGTCAGCAGAGCCGTGCGTGGTTTTACGTACTTCTATCTCCAACTACCTCTGTCAGCAACTGTGCAACTAGACAAGGACGTCTGGGCTTTCCAAGGTGAAAGACTTTTAAGCGTTGCCCCAGGCGACGCCAGGCGGCCGACCAACGAGGCGTCACTAGGGCTAGGGTGGTAGCCTCAGCTGTTCGTGTCCATGTCGGGTGTCAAGCAGGACGTAGATCGGGTGCTGGCATGGAGGACCCTTGGGAGCCTTGCTTGTGGTTTGACAAGGGTACGCCAGTCGTCGGACCCTGACTCTGCAGCAATGCCGAGGACCTGGCTATGCTTCCTCCTGTCTGCTGCCTCTGCCATGCAACCAAAACTTGCATGAGCATTGGGGGTTGAGATGGCTTGAAGGACTAGGACCTCCACACACCTCCCCTTGCAGCTGCATGCATCCACTCTGCTGCATGCTGGCCGAAAGACTGCGATGGCCTCGTACACTTCCAATTGCGATCGTATTCTTTCCACCTGCGCCAGGCAAAACAAATTGGTTTAGCCAACAGCAATCAAGGGCAGCTGCGGCGACCGCTGATCATGAAACTGGATACTGGCCCCCAGGGTCTCTCGGCTTTGGGCTTTGGCCTCGTCATCACGCGAGGCGACCACGTCACAAAGCTCCTGTCACGATTGACACTGATGAGTGCCAGGAAGGCAAGAGCTGAGCTGTGGCGCTTGGGTCGCACCTCGATCTCTGCTTGCTGCCTCTGGTGATCAGCTTGCAGGTCTCCCAGCTCTTGCTCCCTGTCGATGCAGCGCGAAACCGTGCCTTACTAGCCTGCAATTCCAGTGTGGCTAGTATTGCGTGAGCCAACTGGGAGTGTACAGGCACTTTCCCGTGTGTATGGCTCGTTCTGGCAACATCTACTTGCTTCAGCGCCAGGCGCAGGCGCGCTACTTTGACTTGTACTCCTGAACGAGTACCCCTAAACCCGAGACCCTGCGAACCATGCCTCCTCACCAGGCTTGTTTGTTTCTCCACCAGGGAGGCTTCGGCGACAGCCAGTTGACTCTCCTAATCACATAGGCTCTGCAGGCCAAACGTGTCGTTAGGGTCCGATATGGCTTGCATTGGAGCTCTCAAGGTTGCTCAGCAAACGACTGAGGCAGCGCCGTAACACTGAAACCCTATCTCTGGGAGTCCTTCTCGTGGAGATGCTTCTGCTGAACGGTGCTGAGCTCCCGCAGCTTTCGTGTCTGTGAGCAGCTTTGGAACAGGAGGTGCAGCGGGGGTCGCTGATTCGATTGCTGGCGCTTTTGGGACTGGATATTGTCATTCACGCACAAGCTAACCATCCCATGTAGTGCAGGGATAAGTGGCAGGGTTGTAGGATCCCCGAAGCTTTATTATTACTATTATTACTATTATTACTATTATTACTATTATTACTATTATTACTATTATTACTATTATTACTATTATTACTATTATTACGATTATTACTATTATTACGATTATTACTATTATTACTATTATTACTATTATTACTATTATTACTATTATTACTATTATTATTATTACTAATATTCTCATTATAAATTATTAACGGCATCGCATGCAAGCCTCCCTGTCCAACATGCCTCCTCGCGCAAACGATTTCGCTCATCGCTGAGCCGATCACGCTCAGCTGCGGTCCGCAGCAGCCTGCAGATGCTGTTTTCTGGGGTTTAGGGTTTAGGATTTAGGGTTTATAATGGGTATGTAAGGGGTATATAATAATGGGTACATAATGGGTATGCAAGGGGTATATCATGGGTATGCAAGGGGTTGCTGTTTTCTGGGGTATATGGGAAAAAAAGGGGCCCACTCCTAGCTGAAGCGCTGCGTCTTGCTTCCCAAGGTTTTGTACAGTATGGGCTGAGCATACAGTCTCTGGATCATCAGCACGCATTCAAGCCCTCAAATCGGCTTCAATATGTCACAGAGTGCAAGACATGGCAGGCAAACTCGTCTCGCTGCTTGCTCACCAAGTCCTTTGGCAATTGGAGAGTTTGTCATCAGCTGTCGTCTCAGTCTTGACCTAGCTTGGTTGCATGTGCCGGCAAGACAACCTGCTGTGGTTTCAACCCTCGACATACATTCATCTCAAGCATGAGTTCTGAACTCGCAGTCCTTCTGCTCGTTTTGGTTCGACAGTTGCGCACATGTCCTGGCTACCGGCGGGTGGTCCAAAGCTTTCTGGATTCGTAGTATATACCGGCGGACAGCATAGGTGGTACAGAGTTTGTGATACTGCAAGCTTGGTTTGTACCAGTGCATTTGCTGTGTATGGGGCAAGAGATTGCCACTGATACGCTTGAAGCATTTTCGACTCAACCCAGGCCACCCACCCATCCACCATTTTTTCCAGGTCCGGAGAAGGGGCTTCCGGAATTACGGAATCCTACTATTTGGGGTCTATATAATATTGGAGGTACCGAATTTCGTAAGCCCCCCCTTCTAAATGCCAAGTCACAGATGCGGCAAACACGACGGGGCGACATGTCCAAGACCTGAATCGGGGATCCATGATGCGAAGCTGAAGGGCACAGAAATCGCAAGTCCCCAGAACTTCCAAAAAGGGAAACCTTGAGACCAGAATTCATGAAGCCCACACTCCCCGAAACGAACCACCACCCTGCATCCTGCTGATTCATCTCGGAAGCATATGGGCGGTTGTCAAAATTATGGTCCCTTTTTGGGTCCCTATTATAATACGGCACCTAATATTTAGGGTACCCCAAAAGGGATCCTAATTTTGAAAGCCACCCATATGGAAGCATGGCATGACATGAATCCTGCGCATGGGCATGCAAATCCCGCTGATCAAGCGGATGAAAGGCAGCGGTGCCATCCCAAAGCCTTGCTCTGAATGGGGAGAGCATACCCCAACCGAAATCAATCAAAAGGGTCAGAAAAGGGCGCAAATGGCCCGAAATGACCTAACCAGTTGCCAGGATGCCACTTCTCAAGATTATACACACCTGCGCGAAGCTAAATTCTCTTTGATCCGTATGATGTCCCTAAACCCTAAACCCGAAGTCTGGGCAGCAGGCGTTTTGCTGTTTGGATAGCACATCAGAAAGGTCCCGAACGCGAGCGCATTGCTCTTCTAGCTGCTGCTCTTTTTCATCCAGGTCCTTGGTTGTGTGATTTCTTTTGGGTTTAGGGTTTAGGATGGTTTAGGGTTTAGGGTTTAGGTTTTAGGGTTCCATGTGCAGATCACGAGCTGGTCGATCTTAAATGCAGACTCAGATCTTGTCTCGCTCTGCCGGGCGGCCATTTCTGCTTGCAGGAGTAGCTGTCGGAGCTCCTCCATCTCCGTCTCCTCATCGTCCACCTCCTCTTCCTGACCCCGTCTGTTTAAGGGTTTAGGGTGCAGGGTGTAGGGTGTAGGGTGTAGGGTTTAGGGTTTAGGGTTTAGGGTTTAGGGTTTAGGGTTTAGGGTTAGGCTAGCAGTGATGACCGTGGCCTGTAATGTGCGAAAATACAAAGCTGCTCAGGCAACTTAATGTTTGCTATCCCTTTCGTCGCTTTCTTCATCAGCTGTGTAGCATGGAAAGGTACCCTTCTCATCAAAGTGAGTTTTGCGCAGACAAGGAGAGCTGACTAGTCAACCCCGCGCGGGAACAAGGTGAACCAATGCGCCGCCAACCCGAAGTAAGCAAAGAATAGCCAAGATTTGCCAGCATGTTGATGTGGGGCTTTATGAAAATAAGGGACGGGACCCCTAACAGAGACCCCAAATAGTAGGATTCCCTTATTATTAGGACCCCAATAAGCTACCCCTAATTGCGGAAGCCCCCCATGTCTATCTTGCAAGATTCGCAGGACCCCAGTGCGAGCTTGCCTCCTCCTTGATCGACTTGACTTGGCCCTTGTGGCCATCAGCAAGCCGCGCAAGTAATTCTACATGCTCCTTGGACGCCGAGAATCTGTACCAAGGACGACATATGGCAGCCAGGTCAACTCAAGATTTGCAAGGCTTCGGGTTTAGGGTTTAGGGTTTAGGGCCGAGTGCCTTAATGACACATTTCTGCTGCTGAGAAGCCACAATGTCTGCCCAGGAGCAGTTCAGGTGGAGCCCCAACAAGGACCGCAGCGTCTGCAGCGTGAGCTCCTGCACCATTCCAACCCAACAATAGCTTGGGGAGATTAGGGTTTAGGGTTTAGGGTTTAGGGGGACCGTGCCGTGCAACTTGTGCTGTCCAGAAACGTCAGATGAAACTCCCTAAGCCGTGACTCAATAACCTCAGCACGAGTGCGGAATGGCTACTTTCCATCCAAATCTAGGTGCCGCACGAACTTCGCGCGCAGCGTGCCGAGCTCCTTGGCTGCAACTTCACTGCCTACGTGTGCAGGGAAACATCGTCTAGCCAGGTACATTGCGCTCCATCAAGAATCTTGTCAACGTTTGAAGAAACAGCGAAAACTTCTCTAAGCCTAAACAAGGCAACGCGGTACTGGGGTTAAGAAGATGTTTGTTGAGCAGATTTCCCAAAGCACGTCATCGTTGGAGCTGTTTTCCCCATCCGACGAGGCCAGGGAGGCTCCGCCGGGCCACTGTACCCGAAACCCTAAACCCGAAACCCTAAACCCGTGCCAGAACGTTGCTTTGAAGCAACCAAGGAAGGGCCCAGGTGCACACGTGTGCCGGAAAAAGTTGCCCTCATTCATAAGTGGCCAGGGGAGGATCCGGTCGGCGACTATGCCAGAATGTGTTGGCTTCACAGAAGACATAAGCAAGACCAAGGAGGCTCAAGTTCCGAAATGTGGCCAGGCATCGGGGCAGCTGAACCACTGCACCCTAGATGGTACCGGATTGTTTCTTGATAAGCGGGCCAGGGAAGCTTTGTACCGGAACGTGCCCTAAAAACCCTAAACCCTAAACCCCTAAGTCCTAAACCGTGCGCACAACCATCGTTCCATCGGACTGTGACTCTGGACTACCATGGAAAACAGCTCTTCCCAACACTGCGAATTTTGAAGCCGTGCAGTTGGCTTGCAGAGACAGGGTGGGGATATTCGAAGTGACTGTTCTTAGGTTTCGTCCAAGCGAAAACGACAGTACAGTCACGATCTTTGGTTTTCTGTTGGCGATAAGTTGATAAGTTGTCTCGGGCTTTGGGGCTTTGAGCTTGCGCAGCCAATAGGTCTGGGTTTGGAAAAAAAGGTTCCGGCTAATACTGCACGGGGTTTGGGTTTTGAGTTCAGGTTTTGGTTTGGGGGTGTCATTGTATGATCGGGGTTTGGAGATGAGCATTTACGGCAGCGTTTATGGCTTCGGGCTTTGGGGGAGGGATAGCATAACCGATTCCCCAAACAAAATGAACGCTAAACCCTAACCCTCAACCCTACACCCTAAACCCTAACGGCATTCTCTTCGACTGTGCCCTTTCGGCCTTTAGGTAGTCTCACCGCACGCTCGGAAAAACGGACCAAAGAAGAAGTTTCGGGTGGAGCATCGACTAGAGGGCGCTGATTTGGGATCTTCCCCCCTATACTACCAGTCCGAAACAGGGATTATGGTACCCCCTATACGAACAGTCCTAACACAGGTTGTATTTCCCCCCCCTATGATAATCCCTAGCAAGGAGCTGTTACTGTAGTATAAGGGGGAACATCCCAAGTGCTGATGCCTAAACCCTAAACCCTAAACCCTAAACCCTAAACCCTAAACCCTAAACCCTAAACCCTAAACCCTAAACCCTAAACCCTAATCAAGTTACGTGTGGACATCCGAGGCTCCCCCAGCAGCAAAGACCGCTCCTTGCGGAGCCTGACTAGCTCCTGGCTGTGCAGCTTTTGTGAGTTTTTGAGGGGTTTAGGGTTTAGGGTTTGGGGTTTAGGGTTTGGGGTTTCGGGGCTAGGGTTTAAGGTGAGGGCTTGTGCAACTGGAATTGAGGCTTGGGATCACGGGTATCTCGGGTTTTGGGACTCTTATGGGATTTGAGGGCCCTCTGGCATAGGAAGCGCTTCTTGAGCCTGCGGTTCTTGAGCTTGGGGGTTTCGTGCCTCCACTCACAGCATTTCATTGAACAAGTTTCCATCGAAGTTAATCGCTGCCCAATGCTAGCCCCAGTAAGCACTCATTCACACTGGCATTTCGAGTTGCTCGCTCATCTTTGCCGGTAGTTTGTCCTTCTTTCTGGGTTTAAAATTCACGGCTTCAGGCTTGATGAAGTTCAGGGCGCGTGTCGAGCCTGAGGTTTGGAGAATTTGGGTTTTCGTGCTTTTGGGCTTAGAGGGTCTCGGTTGATTTCTGAAATTTGGGTATTGCCTTCTCTACTCTTGCGCTTACTTGCACGATCTTAATGCTCAAAGGTCAGGGTTTGCCGTAGAGATACAGGCCACGGGCACTTCTGGACTGACCCGCAGAAGCGCTTGTGCTTCACATTGCAAGATATTCTTCTGGCCATACTGTGACGAATGCAAAGAGGACACCGGCGCTGACACCTCGGCATAAACATGAACCAAGAGCTTCCTGCCTCCGGGCTCTCGCCCGATTCAGCTTCCATGGTCTGAAGCGGGCCGGTGTCAGGCTTTCGAGTCAGGCTGTCGGGTGCCTCATGAACGTCTTAAAAGGCTTAAGGGTGGAAGTTGGCTTCATGGCCTTACATTTGCATGTGCCAGAAACCTAGGCCATCTGCAGTTTGAGGCTTCAAGGTTGCCCATGCAGCTGTGGCCCCGGAAGCGTGCAAATGGGCATGCGTGTGTGTTGTAAGCGAAGCTAGAGTGCTCCCTGTCGTCATAGGTCCTGGAGTGCTGGACTTGAGGTCAGAAGTCGGAACGACTTGTCAGGTCTCTAGGACCCCAAGTCTCTTTCTGCGCTGCCGAGGTTCGGGCGATGTTTTTACTCCATGATGGTGTCATATGCTGCCCGACTCACCACCACTTACGGCCCATTTGATGCTGGCAGCCAAGAAGTGTTGCCAGGACATCCGCATGCCAACGATGCAGTCAGTTTCTTATATATATATATATATGTATGCATTGCTTGACATGATCCCGGCTCATGATGTCTGCAAATGCCTGCCTTTTCGCAAGAGGAATGCGTGGGTCATTATCGGGTCACGGTCCTCGCAGACCGCGAGCTTGAAAGCTGAACCAGCCCCGCGCATCAAAGCACTGCTGGTTGTCGTTGACGCACTAGAAGAGCTGCCGCTGGCAGCATTACGAGGTCCACACGGACTATGGTACCAAAACGGTACAGGTCGCTGTTCCGACCCGTGATCCCAAAATCCCAAACCCCAAAGGGCTTCAAAAAATCTCGGTATCGCTTGTCGACTTCAGCCTGCAGGGACAAAAACACTGACTTGGGGTTTTAGGGTTTAGGGTGGGAATGCTTTAAAACACTCACCATCACCTCTTAGTTACAGCTTCAAACAACAAAGCTCACAGCAGGTGTGCATCAACGATCATGAACGGTTCAAGCAGGCTACTCCCAGGCCAAAATGGGCCTCTCCCAAAATGGGGGGACCCTATTCTCGGAAACCCCCAAGTTGGGCCACATCCGTACCAGAGGAACCCTCAAAAAGGGTAGCCCCCCCCCCCCCCCTCTCACCCCCCTACCCTAAACCCTAAACCCTAAACCCTAAACCCTAAACCCAAAACCCTAAACCCAAATTGGGCCCCAAGTGCTTCTTGGCAAGCTTAAAAGCGCCTCGGGATCGGCCCTTGCCCCGAGATGTTGCTGCATCATCTGCGGCAGGGTTTAGGGATTAGGGCTTGCAGGGGTTAGGGTTTTAGGGTTTTAGGGTTTTAGGGTTTTAGGGTTTTAGGGTTTTAGGGTTTTAGGGTTTTAGGGTTTTAGGGTTTTAGGGTTTTAGGGTTTTAGGGTTTTAGGGTTTTAGGGTTTTAGGGTTTTAGGGTTTTAGGGTTTTTAGGGTTTTTGGATGTTTAGGGCCTAGGGTATGTTTCACACTGGCCATATTCGCCATCAGCTAGCAATGATGACTGCAGGCATGCACGAATGTTGAAAATGTACCTGTCCCTACGCACATGTACACGTTCAAGGGGGATGGAGAGAAAGCGAGAGGGGGAGGAGGGAGAGGGAGTTTGTGCATGATTTCGTCCGGCCTTTCCACGCCTGCGAAGCGTCGCCGTCCCACGATTCCCAGCCGGCGTTCCATCCACTATTCTCTCTGCCGGAACGTCTCGAACTGCCACTTTTTGCGTTCCAGGAACCCTGCGCGTCAGTGTATGCCGAATCTTGCCACGTCTTGCTCCGGCTGCCCGACTTGTTCCAGGAATCAGCCTGGCAAAGAAGAGTAGTGTGTTCCGAGCTGTAGTAGTATCGCTGGTGATTTGCCGCGAATACTATGACAATAAGCAAAAGGCAAGTTCAACTGCGGATTTGCGGATCCAGAACCGGGGCGTCCGCACGTCAGGTCAATCCCTGCAGCGAAATTCTACTAACTCTACTAAGCACAGCTGCAGAGCCAGCAAGCAATGACCGCCCCTATGAAGATCAATCTGAGACATCGATCCCAAATTGAAGTCACCAGCCAAACGCGTTTCTCCATCCGTAGCCTTCGACTGCTCCTGCTCCACCCAGTCGGCAGACCCCGAGCCTGGGGCTTGGACAATCTTACACAGTGATTAGGGGTTTAGGGTTTAGGGTTTAGGGTTTAGGGTTTAGGGTTGTGCAAATGCCGCAACATGTCTTGCTCACGCAGGCTCGGTATGCCAGGGGTGAGGCCATGGTAGTAGACTGTGTGTGTCAGGTTCAGATTGGCCACCCAAAAAAGTAAATGCCACAGTCCGTTACACATCCACAGCTGCTGTCCAGAATCACCAATGAGATCCGGGCTTGCTTTGCTTCGCAACTTCCCGCCGGGATCTGCCGCATCCAGCACCTCTATCTTCCATGGTGTGCTTAGGGCAGTTGCTTGTGTTGGCGTCACATCTCCACAAGTACACGAAGTGAAGCTAAGTCACATCATGGGGCGTTACACGGCATCACCTATGCAACTTTCAACGCCCAATCTCCACGTACGCGCGTTCGGCTTCTCCTGGGTTTATGTGCACAATGCTACATGCATGGCGATTGGCTTCAAGCAGTGGCCTGTATGCTTTTTCAAGAGGAAATTACAAAGTGTAAGTGAAGGTGCACATCTATCTGCAGCATACATCGGATGGCATACCGAGATGGAATTGCGCAAGCTTAATATTGAACCTGTGCTGTGCGACCTTCGCCACAAGTACACACGGCGAATGCAGCTTTCTTCACATGTGAGTCTACTCCCCCCAAACCCCAAACCCCAAACCCCAAACCCTAAACCCTAAACCCTAAACCCTAAACCCTAAACTGCCGTCCTACAGTCAGCTTCCCTTCACTGCAATTGCCACAGCAGAGGCCGGACAGGTATGAGAGGATAAACCCTAAACCCTAAACCCTAAAACCCATGCAGAGAGCCTCCATAACCAGGTCGGCTGTCTTGTGGTCCATTTTGCCCGCGCGAACCTTGCAAGAAAGGCTCTTTTCGCCCCTTTACTACTATTTGCTTAAGAACCCCCCAAAAAAACAGAGAGTATTCTTCCTAATAAGGGCAATATAGGGATTACTACTTTTTATATGTTTTTGGGGCTCTTAGGCAAATAGTTGATTCTCGGGTTCTTAAAGGAGGGGGGTCTGTAATCCAAGGTGCCCTAATACTCCCCACTACTCCCTAAGGCTCCCGAAGCTTCCACAGTTCCCCGACGTACCTACCCCCACGAGCCCCCCTCCTTAACCCGAAACCCGAAACCCTAAACCCTCAACCCTAAACCCTAAACCCTAACTCTAAGAACCCTCTTACCCAGAGCATGTTCCGAGGGCTCCCAGGACCCTCCCCGAACGGCGCACCCTGATGTGCAACCTTGCCCCACTGCCGCCCCAAGTCTCGATCTTGCGCCTGAAATCACCCCTGAACCTTCAAACCTAAACCCTGAACCCTAAACCCAAAACCTAAACCCTAAACCCTAAAACCTTCACCCTAAACCCTACGCCCTAAACCCTGGAAAAGACGGAGGTTGCACCTTGCCAGCCAGATCGGACATGGTCTTGAACTCGACGCCGACCTTGACGCTGCTTGCTCTTCACGCTGTCAAGGCCCGGAAGCCAAAGTCAGATGGCGGCAACATATGGGGCTTGCGAAATTAGGGGCACCCTTTTTGGGGATTCCTATAGGGGATTCTTTTCTATTTGGGGTATAAAAGGGTACCCCAATTTAGGGAAACCCCCATACCGATGACCTCTCAGTTCGCAGCGTTGCCGTCCGAACGGAATCTTACCTCAACATCTGGCCTCAGAGCGCGAGATAGCACAGGGCCACACCGCTCGATTGAAACCAAGCTTGTCTTCAGATTGCTGCCGAGCATGAGAGAATGGGGGGTATGCCATCTCAAGCCTGCATATGGCCCATTGATCCGGTTTCGGAAAATCGTGCAGCACCTAACTTCAGGGGAGTGAGAGAGTCCCGCCCAGAATTACAGCTTTGCCCGGATCGTAGTGCCATCCCTTGAACTTGCCAGGCGTGGCTTTCACAGAATGGAAATGATTGGTGCTAGACGCTCTCCTGGCTGCTCGTGCAGCAAGTTGTTTGCGCATTCCGCTCCCCGCAAGCCGAAGGAAACATAGCACACCAAGAAGGCCAAGCACAAACCTCTCCATCCCTTGTTTGAAGCACATGGCGATGTAGGTGGCGGGTGCTTGATACTCTGGGGTTGCCATTATGTCCTTTGCCCTTGCCACCACTACTTGGCGATTCGCTTTTGATGGCACTTGTGGAGTCTAAATCCCAACAAAAACTACACCTTTAGACTATGTACGACAACTGTGGCGTGTACGGAGGCTTTCAGGTTTTCAAGACCCCACAAATCAAGGGGACTGCCTGGACATCTATCTTCCAGCAAACAGAAAGGCTGTCGCACTAGCACGCGTCTAGCGCAGGACCAGCGCAAAATTCCACCTTCATCACGAGCACAAGGACGAGTTTGCACAGGCACGTGCAATTCCGAGTACTGAGATAAGCCTCTGTATGCCTCTGCCAGACTTGTAATCAAGACGAGATGGACAAAAAGGAAACCTTGGAAAACCTTCCCTGGTGTAGTCATCTGCAAGTTGGAGAACCTAGAAATAAACCTTTAGGGTTTAGGGTTTAGGGTTTAGGGTTTAGGGTTTAGGGTTTAGGGTTTAGGGTTTAGGGTTTAGGGAACCGACTCTGAGGCTCTCTGAGGCTGCAGCCTTTCCAGGCCGTACGCAATTCGTGCGACCTGCCAGGTCACGCCCCCAATCCTAAACCCTAAACCCTAAACCCTAAACCCAAAACTGTCAAGCCCAAGTCCTGAACCATGTGCTTCAGGTCCTTTAGGTGCTTCGTGTTTCAGGATTCACAGCACTTGCCAGCGAAACTGCTGCAAGATGTCAATGTTGCAAGATAGGGTTTAGGGTTTAGGGTTTAGGGTTTAGGCTTTAGGGTTTAGGGTGCACCTGTGTAGCCTCCGCAAAGGCCGCGGCCTGGAGGCAGCCATCCTTGGCTCTCACAACCCACTGAGGGGCTTCCCACATTCGGGGTTACCTTACTAAAGTCGCTATTTCTGAGGGAATCCTTGAGGTGTCTATGTTGGGGGCCCCCTATTTTCGCAAACCTAAACCCTAAACCCTAAACCCTAAACCCTAAACCCTAAACCCTAAACCCTAAACCCTAAACCCTAAACCCTAAACCCTAAACCCCATTTATGCCGAGGGGTCAGGTCACTGAAGGCTTTAGATGCCACAGCACATGCAGCAGTAGCAGTTCATCGCACCTCTACCCCGAAGGCGCAGTTAGTCGGGAATGGAGGAATGGGGCCCCTATATACCCTTTAAGCGAGTTGATAGGGTACCCCATTCCTTCATTCCCTACCAAGCAACAGTAAGAGTAACGGGGCGGGTTAAGGCTTTCAGGGCTTTGGTCTACAGCAACGCGTTTAGCTCCTGCTCGCTCCCATATCCCAAGTCCATGATTCCCCGGAAAGATGCTCCGCTCCCTGAGGCCCTTAAGCGCCCTAAACCCTAAACCCTAAACCCTAAACCCTAAACCCCTAAAGACCCTAAACCCTCGCGCTGAGGCTTGCTCCACCAGTACCGTGTGGGCTTTCCGGTCCGGCAAGCGGCCCAGCTCACCTCGGAAATTGCCGGGTGTGTGGGCCAAGTCATGGACCCTAAGTCTCTTCCCCCTAATTATCTGCTTCCTTGTTGGGGGGTGGTCAGATCAAAAATTATCATTTTTATTCCATACCGGGAATATAATAGGACAAAATGTAAAATTATAACCAACAAGGACCCCCTAATATATTAACCCCCCTCCCTGCCCCCTAACATTAAATATCCCCCCCCTGACATACTATAATAGCACTATATTGGGGGGTCTTTTAATATTAGGGGAAAAGGGGGCCGGGTTTAATATCAGGGGCAGGGGGACTAAGTCTCTTCTGCAACGTAGCCCAGAGCCACGCAAGTAGGGATCTTGCAGCAATCCTTCTGAAGACTTCGGAGGGTCTGCACTTTAGGCGAGGCCCTTTGGGCCACATGATTTCAGCATGCGGAAACCGCGAAGCACGGGCGTTTCTTGCAGCTCAGGAGGGCACTGATCATGTCACTGTAGATCTGCATGGCTTTTGACACTTTCCTTGTCTTGCATGCGCGGAAATCGAGTTTTGGAAAGGCCAGCTTAGTTCCCGCAGCTTTCAAGGAAACGAGGTGCATGAGATGCCAATCTACTTCGCTCCTCAGAGAAGGGTAGTCCTCCTGTTCTACAGCTGCTTTCTGTTGGGTTAAGGGTCAATCGGGTTGTCGGGTAGTCAGGCAAGCGTCTTGTTTAAGAGGCATGCTTGCATGAGGCAGGTGAAGACCTGGACATTCAACTTCAAGCCGAAGTCCTGACATTCAGATCCATGAGGCTACTGGGCAGACACCAAAGACCTTTGCAAAGCTGTCGAGGGTTTGGGATTTCGGGTTTAGGGTTGGCTGGCCTAGGAACAAGCATTGTCTACGCGGCAGCAACGACTTCCTTCTGGTAGTCACTGGCCAACTTCAGCGCATCGTTCAGTCTCCGACAGCGGCCAAGGAGCTTCACCTGGGGCATCGTAGGTTCAAGGTTTAAAGAAAGTCCGGGCTCGAATCCCTGAACTTGATTCAAGATGCGCCACCTGCCTGCGCCTACGATGAAGGGACAGGGCTTCTGGCAAATTGAAAGGGGGTGGTGACTCCTGCACCCTAAATCGTGAACTCTCTGCTGCATCGCTACAACAAAGGCCAGTGCGACGTCATACTGAGCCATTGCCCATGTCAGGACGAGCGGCCATGATGCTCAGTGTGTAGTTGGAGGGTGGAATACCCGCGCCTAAGGCTGGATCCAACGCTACCCGGGACATGCAAAAGTTAAAAAGATTTAAAAAGGTCCCCATCACCCCGCTGTTTCAATCCAAAAAGAAGCTCAGCACCTGCAGTATGCACAGCACGAATGATGTCTGAGTGGCTGATCATGTCCTGCAAGTATTCCATTGCCTTCTGTGGCTTCTGCTTCCGCCCACAGCCGTCCAGAAGCGAGTTGTAAACAATCTCATCCAAGTCCAGCTTGCCGTCTGCTTTCAGCTCGTCGAAAAGCTTAAAGGCGCAGTCCAGCTCGCCTGCCGTGAAGGACACTGAAATCAGGGCTTGGCAGTTCCGTCTTGCAGCGGGTGCATTGGGAAAACTACGGCTGCAGTTGCAGAATCCCCTCAGCAACCCTTGGCCCAGAGAGATCCTAAACCCTAAGCCCTAAGCCCTAAACCCTAAACTCCCTGTGGGCACCGGTCGGTGCCTGCCACACAGTAGCCCTTGATCAGCGTCGAGTATGTGATCCGGTCTGGCTCAACGTGTCGTTGCCTGGCTCGCTGTTTAGGGTTGAGGGTTTAGGGTTTAGGGCTTAGGGTTTAGGGTTGAGGGTTGAGGGTTTAGGGTCTGCTTCTGAGACTGAGGACTTAAACTGTCTCGCTCTCGACTCACGCTAGAGTGGGCTGCTGAAAAAATTGGTAGGCTTGCTAACCCCAAAGAACACGTCGAATCCTGGCCCCTAAACCCTAAACCCCAAACCCGAAACCCTAAACCCTAAGGCCCAAGGCAACCCCAGGCCATCCCAGGCACCTCATGTTTTCAAAGACCGCGGGCACCCTGGACATGGTGCCACACTTGGCACATGCATCCAGCAAGGTGTTGTACGTGATGGTGTTGCCAGGTATGCCTCTTTTTGGAGCTTCTAACATAACAATCACAATCACAATAAAAATAACAATACAAATAACAATAAAGATACTAATAATAGTAATAATAGTAATAATAGTAATAATAGTAATGATAATAATAATAGTAATAATAGTAATAATAGTAATAATAGTAATAATAGTAATAATAGTAATAATAGTAATAATAATAATAGTAAGAATAGTAATAATAGTAATAATAGTACTAATAGTAATAATAGTAATAATAGTAATAATAGTAATAATAGTAATAATAGTAATAATAGTAATAATAGTAATAATAGTAATAATAGTAATAATAGTAATGATAGTAATGATAGTAATAATAGTAATAATAGTAATAATAGTAATAATAGTAATAATAATAATAGTAATAATAGTAATAATAGTAATAATAGTAATAATAATAGTAATAATAAGAATATACTAAGGACAGTAAGGGGTCTCGGGTGCAGAGCTCCAGGGATGAGAGGTTTGTGGCAGGGGCAACGGGGTGCGAAACAAGCCAAAAAACGCCGAAACTTCTCATGTCACTTATTTGCATTTCCAAGGGCGAGCCTTGCTCGTCCATCTCGTCCAGCACGTCGAAACACTTCTCTGGTTGCTTGGCTTGGGCGAAGCCCTTTATGATGGAGGAGTAGATGACCTGCAGTGACGCTTGAGTGTCGTGACGCTGCTCTGCGCCGTTCTCCCAGCATGCAGTCTTTGCGTTCTGGGTCCCTCCCACCACCCTCCTCCCTATGCCAAGGCACAGTGTTGAGAATGATCCCTAGTCCATCTGCAGCTGTCTGATGCCTGGCATCTCTTGTGATTCTTTCTTGTGTATAAGAGAGGAGCTTCCCCCAAACCAGTGAATATATCACCAAGGAACACCAGGGAGGCCGCATCGTCCACTGCTCCGCAATTCCTGAGAGGAGGAGGCGGTCACTGAGTTCCCCTCCTTTGTTTAGTGGGTCTACGATCCACGGCAGCCTGTCGATGAGGCTTTAACTCTGCAGGCTCGGAGATTTTCTGTGTAGGGAGCCCGGTTCTTGCTCGATAGATGCATAGAACGCTTCGAACGCAGCAAGCACCGCCCTTGCTCAGTAATACCTATAACCACCCTCTCTTTGTAACGAAGCAGACCGAGAGTCACTTGCATGCTGCTTCTTGATTCTTGTTGTTGCTGCTGTTGTTGTGGTTGTCGTCGTCGTTGTGGATATTGTTGATGATATTGTTCGTGAGGTTGATCATGGCTTGAAATTCCTCGTCCTTGTGTACTCCTTTGAACCCTTTGTGGAGTTTCAGGCTCAAGGCCCCTTTGAAGCTTCTTTGGGGGATCACATCAGGGTTTCACATTCCTTCGAGTGTTCATCCTGTCTGTCGAGGACTCAGGTTGCAGCACGTTTTCCTGGGGCTTCTTGTTCTAAACCAGCCGAGGCAAAGTGCTTCAGACCCGCTTCCTCTGCCACACCCTCCACATCTCGTCATGCAACAGAGCATCACCAGGGCCTCCACCATACACCCAAGGGTCACAGAGGATGGACTCACCCCCTTCTCACGCATCAAATTCCACGTAGACCTCAGCTTTGTGCTTCCAGCAAGCAGCTCTTGACGTCACGAAGTGTTGCTGAGGCTGGGGCCAAACCTGCTGAAGGTCCCGATTCTGCCCATGGAGCTTGATCATGGACCCAAACGTGGCCGCGCTGGTGTTTCCATTCTTCTTGTTGCGGAGCGTGCCCAACCTCTCGTGTGACTGTGAAGGTCTTGGGATGAGAAGGGTAGGACTCAGCCGGTGTGAACTGATCCACTCCCTGATTCTGACTGTCGAGCATCTATACGGTCAGTTCTCAACATGATGGTCCCTTTTTTTGGGCACCCTAAGTATTAGGGGCCGCCTTATAGTAGCAACCCCAAGACGGACCCAAACTTAGCAGAATGCCAGAATCATCCCAAACCGTTTGTCCCGTGTCGAGTGGCATCTCCATGAACTTGTTTGCCAAGGCCGGCCGACTGGTCCTGATCGCAGCCTCGATTGCCTGCGCACAAGGGGATGGCCATGGTCGCTACGACTACAGGATCTGGGGGGGTTTAACGAAAATAGGGGACCCCGAAGATTGATCCCCAAATAGTAGGATTCCCTGATAAGTAAGGACCCCAATAAGGTAGCCCTGATTTCGGCAACCCCCCCACATTGCTGCCACAAAGTGCCTGCGAGTTCCATGGTCTCGAGATGCAATACGCAGAACTTGCTGCTTGCTACAGCACATTGTTTTCACCCACGCCCCACCAAGCCCCGTAGCCAAACCTGTCCCAGTTCTGCATTGTTATGGCATGATGCAGATTCCATGTCGCAACGTGTGCCCCACATCCTTTTCCCGTCAATGCCTGCGAGCAGAGTGCCTCATCCACAGGCTCTGACAACTGATCGATCAGGTCAAAAGACCGGTCGACCTCTGAAACAAATAGCTGAGTCATGCTAAGATCTAACTTTGCCTCCGGCTAAGGCATACAAACAGCCATCCGCAGGCTCTTCCGATGCTTGGCGAGTGCTCAAGGTCATGAAAGTGGGTTCTAGATGGCTCTAGGCCGCGTTGCGCACAGTGACCCTGAAGATGGAGCTGAAGACTCGGACCACAAGAAGCTGAACCCTAAACCCTAAACCCCAAACCAGGAGGGCAGGCCTCCTCAGCAGCAGTCTCGTTGCTGATCCTGGCATTGCGCAGCTCAGAGCCACAAGGCTGGCACAGGCAGCTGAACAAACTGATCAAACCCACGCCAGTAGTTTCACTCCCAAATCCGTAGGCACCTTGTGAAAGGCTCTGTTGTTCCTGCTTAGGGCAGCTGACTTGCACAGTACTCGGGGTCCTCTTGAGAAGGATGGAGCATGAGGCATTCGTAATGCCAAAATCGGTGTTCTTCATCCAGTCCTCAGACGGGTTGCAGCTAGACCTTCGGTGCGCCGACTGGTGCACAGAATGCGCCCCTCTACTTCAGCAACCGACCCGGTAATCTCAGTAAGCGGCAACTATGCGCCATATTCCCTCGGCATCGTCGGCTCGGACTCTGTCGCTGAGCAGCTCAGCGATAGTGACCTCGGCAAGTCACACCAAGAGACACTTTGCGGCATGATGCTGTCCACAGAAGTGTAGCCTTGTTGGCAGCCAATCCATGCTCGTTCATTTCCTTCAGAAGAGACTGTGCCTGACAGGTGCTTCAATGAACAGCAACTTTCAGGGCTAATCAAGGAAAATTCTGCCCTGCCCCGGCCTCTTCACGCTTTCCAGCAGAAAGCAAAGAACGAAGCATGATGTTGAACGTCACCACATCTGCTTTCCTTGCCAAGAAACGTTGCCAAAACTAAGCCCTAAGCCCTAAACTGTAAACATCTGTAAACTCTAAACCCTAAAACCCTAAACCCTTCATTGACCTAGTGTGTCATACCAAGCTCCACCTTGGGCCGAGCTTCTTATCAGCCTTCAGCTGGTTGAAGAGATCCATGGCCGTCTCCCCGGCGGCTTCTCCACCTCAGCTATCGTACGCAAGGCCTAAACCCTAAACCCTAAACCCTAAACCCTAAACCCTAAACCCTAAACCCTAAACCCTAAATCCTAAACCCTAAACCCTAAACCCTAAACCCTAAACCCTAAACCCTAAATCTGAAGGTTGATTCAGAAGGATATTGTGAGTCTAGCTGTGGAAGATCTGCATTCTGGATGCTGCCAGCAGGCACTGAATCATGGTGTGTAGCAGCGCGTTCTGAACTTCTTGGTGCTGACGGCCGGAAAGTCCAGCTGCGGAAGCCTGCCCAGCAATCTTCCTCCCTTCTTCAGGATTCGCCTATCAAAACCCAAAACCCTAAACCCTAAACCCTGAACCCTAAACCTACGTGCCCATGGTTGCCAGTCAGTTGCCCCTAGACTTGCACTGTCCCTCAGAACTCAGATGTCAAGGATCTCAAGCCTCATGTCTAAAATCAAATGCGGCCGCGGCCGCAGCCGCACAAGACAAACAAATCGAAAGGGAGTTTCTTGGCAGAATAGAACTTCGGGGAAACTCTTTGTGCCCTAAACCCTAAACCCTAAACCCTAAACCCTAAACCCTAAACCCTAAACCCTAAACCCTGAACTAAAAGCCGACCTCCTGCACGGCCGCCAAAGCCCCGTCCAAGTCCTTCGCCTTGCCGCACTGGCGTATTCGAGCTGCCCACCTGCCCCGAGATTCCATCAGCCCTAAACCCTAAACCCTGAACCCTGAACTCCTAAACCCTAAACCCTACCAATCTCTTTGTACCCCGGGGCCGGGAGTGACGTCGGATCTTCGTTTAGTTGTTAAGAGGATCAGACTTGAAGACACCAATCGGAGGTTCCCGGGAAGGGTTGGGGGGTTGAGGGATACATTTAAGGGGTCAGGGCGGTGTTGGGCTGAGGGTTGAAAAGATGCTGTCGGGCTTTTGGGATAGGTTCTGCAGAGCTTAGGGTTAAGACGGTTTTGGCTGCAGGGGTTCTCTGTGGTTGGTCACGAATGTAGAGCTGCTTCAGCCCGGCGCTGATTCTCAGAGGGCCGCATCTTGGAAAGTATGTGTATGGGACCCCGAATCCAAGAATAGCGAGAAGCACCTGAGCCCTCATATGCTCGGCCAGGCAGCTGATTTCCGGAGTCGTCCGTCTGCGGCTTTCCTGGACGGAGGGTAGAGGGTTCTCCATGCCGTGTGTGAAGGTCTACGAATTTGCAAAAGGTTCAGGTGGGAACATATTCGAGTCAGCTGGAAAAACAGAGCCTTCTGCGTGTGACTTGCTATGGGAACACCTGTCCTTCCTTGCCACGCTTGGCACGCGCCGCTTTCGCCCCCTTCTTCTTCCTGGCAGGCTTAGCAGAGAGCTGTACCGCCACGCGCAACATCTCAAGAGCCTCACATCTCTCCCCCAACCGCCCCCTATCCCCCCCCCCCCAGCCCCGCCCCGAACAACTCCCTGACCCCGAACTCTTTC
Source organism: Symbiodinium natans (assembly GCA_905221605.1). Lineage (NCBI taxonomy): Eukaryota > Dinophyceae > Suessiales > Symbiodiniaceae > Symbiodinium > Symbiodinium natans. The sequence goes on along the minus strand of CAJNDS010002803.1, from coordinate 250,686 downwards.
ACACGAAGCCCCTGAAGACCCAAGGCCTAAGACAAGTTTCCTGCCTGGATTCGCCGCCTGCGCCCGCACCATCCTGCTTTCTTGTTCAGGCTGGCGAACTCGTGAGGATTTTGCAAGCAACATGGGGGTTTCCGAACATAGGGGTACCCTTTTGGGGTCCCTTTTAAGGGGATCCTGTTCTATTTCGGGAATAAAAGGGGAACCCCTTTTTTCGGAAACCCGCACATCTTATTTGCGCCAATTGGTTTTACGATCACATGGCTCTCTGGGGCTTGGACCTTTTTTGACTAGTTGAGGGTGGGTGCAAGGTAGTTGTACTTCAATCTGGCGAGCTTTCCATTGCTTGCTATGATTTCAACAAGCCCAAATACATCTGAAAGAAAGGAAAGAACATTCGAGCACAACAGCTGCAATCAAACAAAACATGCGACAAACCTGTATCGTGTTTGGTATCCATCAAATTTTAAGCACTTTCTTTAGTCTTTGCAAAATGCTTCTTCTTCGTCCGAACGTGTCGAATTCAAGTTTTGGTAACTCCGGTCAGCGCAGGAAGTGCTACTCACGGGAAGGCTTTACACAAACACTTCTATTCACAGGTAGCAGCACAAGCCAACTTCTGGTGGCCGCTGAAAGGCAGATTGGCCAGCACTTGCAAATACCAATTGCCCTGACATCCCACAGGTAAAGCACTTCCTACTCGTTTCCGTGTCTATTACCCTGTCCTCTTCCTTGGGCACGGGCTCTGGCTTGGATTCCTGCGCAACGGTGGACTCATGTGGGCAGCTTCGGGATGCTTCGGACTTGGAATGTTTAGGGTTTAGGGTTTAACATGTGACACACCGGAATTCACATATTCGTCGAACTTAGACTTTCAGCATCGGCAGTGATTCAGCACCTCGGCAAGAAAGTTCATTCGTTTTCGACATCAGACAACAAGCTTCGTGCTTGTCGTTGTGGAGTGCCAACAACGACCCCAGAACTAAAGCCTTTTCAATAAGGCTTCATGAAAACCCACCACCAAACTCTTGCGGACATGCTGTCTTGCAGGGGTTAAAACCGGCTAGGAACGGGCACTGGCAAGGACCCGAAATCAGCACTCAGCTCGACGCCGAAAACTCCCCAAGGCCTGTTGTTTCCAAATGTCTACACGTCCCTGCCAATTGAGCCCTAAACACTAAACCCTAAACCCCAAACTCTAAACCCCCACGACAGGCACATGGCCGCCTGTGTATCTGCATCCTTTTGGGCCGCGTCCGCGCTGGGTGCCGAGACCTCATGGAAGCATTGGCGGTTCCTGTTGGTGTATACAAGGACGGGCTACTATACCCTATAAGCCCCTAAAGAGGCCCTTTATAGGGTTGATTATGGGGATTCTAGGGCCTCATAGCCCATCCCGGTAAGGTGGGTAGTCAAACCAAAATGACTGAAGGTCTCAGCCTCTGATGCTGCCCCTAAACCCTAAACCCTAAACCCTAAACCCTAAACCCTAAACCCTAAACCCTAAACCCTAAACCCTAAACCCTAAACCCTAAACCCTAAACCCTACTGCCTCTTGGGATGCCGCGATCTTAGGGCTTAGGACCCCTGACATGCCCGGGCCTCCTCTCGAACTTTCGCAGCGAGCATCTGCTGAAAGTCGTCCTCTTCCTGGCCGCAGTCAGCAGATGTCTCAAGAATAGGGTTCAGGGTTCAGGGTTCAGGGTTCAGGGTTCAGGGTTTAGGGTTTAGGGTTTAGGGTTCAGGGTTCAGGGTTTAGGGTTCGTCCTACAAGAGTCAGAGCGATGTGCAGGCGGCCCAAGGCCCAAGCCTCAGCTTCAAGGCGGCGTCAACCCCTAAACCCCAAACCCCCAAACCCCCAAACCCTAAACCCTAAACCCTAAACCCTAAACCCTAAACCCCAAACCCTAAACCCTAACCCTAAACCCCAAACCCTAAACCCTAAACCCCAAACCCCCTAAGAAGCCTCCAGGTCGGCCCAGAAGTTGACGTCCAAGTTTTTCAGCTTCTTTGGCTGTCGCTCCGGCACGGCGGGAGCTTGAGCTTCGGATGGCCTGGGGGCCTGGGCCACTCAGCATCGGATCAGCCGATGGGGGGGGAGTTTAGGGTTTAGGGTTTAGGGTTTAGGGTTTAGGGTTTAGGGTTTAGGGTTCAGCATACGGGTATTTCCGAAAAATGGGGGGAGGGGGAGGTTCCCTTCATGTACCCCAAAATCGTGTAATCCTTATTTTAGGAACCCCCAAAAGGGTACCCCTATTTTCGGACCCCACCCACCATATGATCAGAGCACTATGCTTGGAAAAATGAGTTTAAAGCCATTATTCATAATCACTGCAATATATAGGGCGGTTTCCGAAAAATAAGGGGTACCCTTTTTGGGGGGTCCCTTTAAGGGGATTCTAATCCTATTGGGGGTATGAAAAGGGTTCCCCTATTTTGGGAAATGCCCATATGATCAGAGCAATATGCTTGGAGAAATGAGTTTGAAAAAAAAACATGATTCATAATCATGGTAATATATTGTGAGTGTAAACGGATCATTATAAGCATTATCATGAATTGCAAAGCGCCAGCAGAACTATGCGAATCGGTTGTGGCACCGAGTGACACCCCCACGCTTGCTATGGTCCACTGGGATCACCTCCTCTCTGGGAACATCAAACTTCTCCTCGGTTGCCTCCCAAGAAGCTTCCGAACATGAGCTGGTTTAATCTGCAGGCACAACTGTTGCAGTTTGTGTCCGCCATTGTGTACCATGAGTGTCGTCTGCTAGCAACATGGGGGTCTACGATACTGGTTGTACCTTTTGGAGGTCCTTATTGTAAGAAGATCCCAGTATCTGCAGGTCCATTTTCGGGGTCCCCAATTTTCCTAGACCCCCCCACATGAAGCAGGGTTTATATTGCTGTTATTGGTAAGTGTATATAAGGTTCCTTTTCAATCTTGGTGAGTGTCTATACCGGGTGTCCTTTTGGGGAGATAAGGTTAACTTGTGGCTTTGGACGACTCTGGCCTGGGGTGCAGCGGCCTGCAGCACCAAGGAACGGACGGCATCCGCAATCCTAGTTCATGGTTGGGCTAATTCGTATTACACATGTACATTTACATTCCTTATTGAGTCTACGTACCCTTAAGAATGTAAAATGTTACCCCACAATGACAAAGAATCAGGGCCACGCTGCAGACTTCTGCCATCCCAGGCGAAAACTTGACCAAGGACGCCGCGACGTTGACAAGCAGGAGCAGCAAGAGCTCCATGAATAAACTTTGCACATTCCTGTGCGCCAGCCGGTGGCTCTCAAAAGCAGAGTCGCCCTCTGCTTTCAGTTTCTGAGAGGCCCCAAGCTGTGGGCGCTGCCATAGGATTGGCTGCAGATAGGAAAGCGCCAGGAGTGCCACCATGACGAATCCAACTTCTGGCAGAGCGCCCGGGAACCGCAGCGCCAGAAGCAGCAGCATGAGTTCCAAGGCCGCCAGGACCAGAACAGGAGTTGGAACCGTTGGAACCGTCGGAGCTTCATCGGTCAACCTCGGGGAAACGAGGGAAAACCGGGGGAGGGAAGGAGGATGAAGAAGATGGGTTTAGGGTTTAGGGTTGGAGCTGAGCCCTCCGCATGTCTTTGACATGGATCCGGCTTCCATCCATTTGAAGCCAGGGAGTTCCAGCTATGTACACGTCTTCATTCTACGCTCAGGTTGACAGCCTGGGAGCCATATTCACGGCTGCAGGGAGCCGAATGGCTTCTGCCCCTAAACCCTAAACCCTAAACCCTAAACCCTAAACCTCATAGCCTTGTGCAGGAACTCATGGAAACTCACAGTCAGGCCGAGGCAGGCCACAACCGGAACTTCGACCCTCCCCGCGGCAAGCCCGAAGCCCAAATGCCCCCCCAAGGTGCCTTCTGCAGGTTTAGGGTTTAGGGTTTAGGGTTTAGGGTTTAGGGTTTAGGGTTTAGGGTTTAGGGTTTAGGGTTTAGGGTTTAGGGTTTAGGGCGATCAGCCCATGACCTGATACCCGAACCCCCAGTCTCGATCCAATGAAGCTTCTGCATCCCAAAGCCACATGGTTTAGCTCTTTGAGTCTGAGAAGAAGCCAGGACCAGGATGCAAAGCCCCAACAGAATTTGAAAGCACTGCGTAGCCAGGATACATCTGGTGCGGCGAGTAGGCGCTGCGTTTTAGTGGCTCCTCGGAACTGCTTTGAGTCCCGCGCCGGAGCCGGTGAAACCTTGGCCGACGTTGGCCGACGGACCATCTGCCATTGCACCGGAAACCGCCCGGCCACTCGCGCTACGCCGCTATGCTGCGCCACGTGGCGCCTGAGGCCCTAGAGCCTACGGAGACAACGCCCTTGAACGCAGCTTGGAGTGAAGTTGCCACTGAGAATCGGTTCTGGTATCTTAACATGTCTTAACTCCTATTCGCATGAGCCTTGGATGCGTTTAGGGGCTATGCGACCGCCTGCCAAAGCGTGCCCGACAGTCAGGGCAGTGTCTCCTGCCAGACATGCGCAGTCCAAGACGAGAACGTTAAATGCCTGCGTTAACTCAAGCTGAAACTGCAGTCTACGATCTTTCTAACGATTTTCTCATTCTGCCTTATATGCCGGTGCAGACCCAAAACAGTGTCAAAGTGCTCACTTTGAAAAGCACCCTCATGACCACCTCCAAAGCACTCGGTTGCACTGCTCCAGATGATACGACCGAGGCGAAAGCTCGACCCTCGGACCCGCGAAGCCGCGAAGTCCCAAAACTCCCTTCTTCAAGGAGGGAGCACCCCCCACCCCCCCTCCCAAGAAGAGGAGATTTTTTGGGGCGGCACGCGGGAGAGAGCAGCGCGCGACAGGCTTAAAAAAGAGAGCAAAACGAGCACGAAGAGGAGACCGACAGGCCCATGACTTGGAGAGCACGGAAAGCGCACGAGACCTACGGGCGAGAGCGCGACATTTGGGACTGCCACGATGAGGACACCATGGCACACTGTGCCTAGACGAGACCGCATGTGGTCGAGCGCGCTCGCTGCAGGGACAAACTAGCAATTTGCTGTTTCTCCCAACGTCAGAACCCAGTGCAAGCACTGCTTGGGGAGTCTATGAAACGCACATATATTTCTGTATATATATATATATATGCACACATAAGAAACTACATACGTACATACATACATACATGCCTGTGTCGTTCTGAAATACATGACTTACGTGATCTATCGAAAGCCCATTGGCCTCATCCAAAAAGCCAACCAACCCGCTCCAGCCCCCTCCAGCAAGCGCACTCCAGCCAACCTTTACACCAGCTCCCTCCAGCCGCAGCCACTCTCTAACCCGTTCCAGCCGGCTGGAGGGTGTTGGCTGGAGATGGGGCGTGCTGCCGGGGATTACTTGGACAAGGAGGAATCGAAACGACATCTAACCAGCGGAACGTTTAGGCAAGGGCCGGCTCGGCCAGTGTATCTCATTGTTGTTGTACTTCATTGTTTCTTGTTGACTGAAGTTTAATGCCTTTCTGTTCAGATGGAACTGATGAGCGTTATCGAAGCCCAATTCACTTGCAACTTCTGTAACTTAACTGATCATATCTTCATTCTCCTAACTCCTCTAGCTTACGATTGGATTTGACATCTCTCGTTTACTTCAGTTCACAGCGCCTCTGCGTTGTTCGGCATTGCCGAAACCCGCGGAATGGTCTCAAGCCTTCCACAAGTCGAAGCATTGCAGGTCTTGTGGCTTGTCTGACTTGCTCTTCCTTTACATGGGAGTTTCCGAAAACAGGGGGTGCCCTTCTTGGGGGTCCCTTTAAGGGGATTCTATTCTATTTGGGGTAGAAAAGGGGTCCCCTCTACTTTGAGAAATAACCACAGGTCCGACCACAACTCGGATGAACTCGACCTGCTGCGAGAGCGAAGACGGTCTTGCAAGTACCACCCTAAACCCTCAACCCTCAACCCTAAACCCTAAACCCCAAACCCCAAACCCCTATCCCCTAAACCAGAATGGCCTCATGTCTGCATGGGCCTGCTCGCAGCATCCCAGCCTGAGCTGAGCATCTCCACAATGCACAGCTTTGCCACGAACTTCTAGCCATGTGTGTGTGTGTGTGTGTGTGTGTGTGTGTGTGGCTAGGGTTTAGGGTTTAGGGTTTAGGGTTTAGGGTTTAGGGTTTAGGGTTTAGGGTTTAGGGTTTAGGGTTTAGGGTTTAGGGTTTAGGGTTTAGGGTTTAGGGTTTAGGGTTTAGGGTTTAGGGTTTAGGGTCTCGCTGCATGAACATTGTCGATAGGCACGGGCCTTTAAGGCCCAGGCCAGCCAGGCTGCTTTGCGGACTGGTTGGATGGGGAAGCAGTGCCTCTGCCGTGGAGGAGCAGAAAACACGCAAGAAAAGCAGGGGGGACTTAGGGTTTAGGGTTTAGGGTTTAGGGTTTAGGTGTGAGAAAACAAATGCGAAAGAACATTGAGCAACGACCTTCGTAAGTCTGAAGTGTCCTGCCGAATCGCGGGCTTCTCAGGTCACAGTGGGCTTTCATAACTTCTTGGCAGGGATTGTGCGCACCCTGAAAACCCCTAAACCCTAAACCTGAAACCCTAAACCCTAAACCATCACGGAGGTCCCTAAACCTTAAACCATCACGGAGGTCTCTCGGACCCTGTCTTACGGGTAGCCAAGGCAAGAACTTGCGTTAGCTGGCAGCCAGCACTCTGTAGCAACGGCCTGGCCAAGGCTTGGACAAGGGTTTCGGGTTTCGGGTTTAGGGTTTAGGGGTTAGGGCTTAGGGTTTCGGAGTTTTCCTGCGGGGGTGAAGAACCCATAGCCCGCATCCAGTCCTGCGGGCTGTTTACACACGGCTCCAAGCATCGAGATTCTTGGCCAGGCTGACCGCCATCTTTTGGCATGTTTCCCCCTTATACGAACATTCCTTAACAGGGATTCTAGTACCCTTCCCCCTTATACTCACCACTAACAGTCCTTAATTGGGATAAAAGTACCCCCCCCCCCCCCCCCCCCTAGTATCATCCCTTGTAAGGACTGTTATAAGGACCAAGCCATCTGCAGGGTTGTCTGGTGGTCTCTGATCTTCACCCTTCGGGATCGATCACCACAGACTCGGAGTTCACCCTTCGGGATCGATCACCACAGACTCGGAGGCTTCGGGAACTCTGGGATTTTGTTTATGGGTTTAGGGTTTCGGGTTTAGGGTTGAAAGTTTAGGGTTTAGGGTTCATGGTTTAAAGTTTAGGGTTTAGGGTTTAGGGTTTAGGGTTTAGGGTTTAGGGTTCAGAAAAATTCGGCACAAGTTGGTTCAGCCCACAGGTTATGAGACTCGGTGTCGAGGGTACCTCCCGGGCCCTTCTGTAGCAAGTCTTGCATGCACCTTCCGGGCACGACGGAATTCAGAAACCGCGCCAGAAATCAGGACACCAGAGAGGCTGAATCAGAAAGCAGACAGCCAGGTCGGTTTAGGGTTTAGGGTTCAGGGTTTTCAGAAAACAAGTTCGCAAAGCAATGCGGGGAACCCAGAAGCCAGGGGCCGAACTTGAATCAGAAAGCAGACCTACGAATTGTTTAAGAACCCCCCCCCCCAAAAAAAAAAACAATAGTCTTCCTTTAAGGGTGATATAGGGATTTGGGTTCGGCCGGTCCACACTAACAGTCAAATAACGCCGTGGCCTTATAACACACAGGCCAGAAATAGCACCAGGAATCCCAGTCAATTTTAGCATTTACCGGGTGCTTCTTTTTGTGGGTCTGCTGGTGGTGACTGCTAGTCACATAGCAACAGAAATAGCACCAGAAATAGCACAAACAATAGCACAAAAAATAGCACCAGAAATAGCACCAGGAATAGCACAAAAAATAGCACCAGAAATAGCACCAGGAATAGCACAAAAAATAGCACCAGAAATAGCACCAGGGATCCCAGTCAATTTTAGCAGCTTAGCATTTACCGGGTGCTGTTTTTTGTGGGTCTGCTGATGGTGACTGGTAGTCACATAGCACCAGAAACAGCACCAGAAATAGCACCAGAAATAGCACCAGAAATAGCACAAACAATAGCACAAAAAATAGCACCAGAAATAGCACCAGGAATAGCACAAAAAATTGCACCAGAAATAGCACCAGGAATAGCACAAAAAATAGCACCAGAAATAGCACCAGGAATAGCAGGAATCCCAGTCAATTTTTGGGCATTTACCGGGTGCTTTTATTTGTGGGTCTGCTGGTGGTGACTGTTAGTGTGGACCGGCCCTACCCTAATAGGGATTACTATCTTTCTATTTTTGGGGGGTTATAACAATATTCTTCCTTTAAGGGTAATATAAGGATTACTGTCTTTTATTTTGGGGGGGTTCTTAAGCAAGTAGTAGAGGCAGCAGCATGCGGAGAAGGCGATTGCCATTTGGGGGTTTCCGAAAATTGGGGGAGGGGGGGGGGGGGGGGGGGGAGCTAAGGTGAAGGGGGTGTCTCTACACTTGAGGTCTCGCAGACCTTTCAAAGCTTCCTGCGACTTCTCGAAGACGTGTAGCCGTTATGCAACCACAAATATCGAAAAGCACATGAGAAATCACAAGCACCTACTTTTCAAGTCAGTTTTGCCAAGGACTCACTTTGACGTGACAGTTCCCCTTTGAAATCTTACAAAATGGAACCCCCACAAAATATCGGACATTACTTCTACCTGCGATTGCCAACAGTTTCCGAATTGGCTTCCTGATTCTGCCCTTGTTTCTGAATCTGTCTTTCTTGTTGTTTGTAGGCTTTCTTGTGACTACCAGTACGACCTGTGCTTTCTGCACCTCTCTTCGCTCGCCAAACCTCCCTAAACTAACCCTCAACCCTAAACCCTAAACCCCAAACTCTGTGGCTTTCTGGCCGGCCTGCAACAGCCGATGGGCGTCCTGCAGCAACATGTGAGGCGCCTGCCCAGAACATAGGGGGTTTAGGGTTTAGGGTTCGGGTTTAGGGTTTAGGGACATGGCAGAACTTCGGGGAATCTTTGCGGTAGAGTACGGCAGATGCGGGGCTTTGTGTTTGGACATGCTTGGGCTCCAAAGCATGGAGGCATGTTTCTGAATCATGCGAAAACCTGAAGCCGACACTATCTGCGTCCCAACCGGGCTCCTACTGCAACTCCTGTGAAACAGCAGTGCAGCTAACTGTGCATGCAACTCTACAACTTCAGCCTACAAGTTCAAAGAACCCAAACCCTAACCCCTCGCACCAGCGCCGTTCCGTCATCGTCAAATTCGACCGGCCTACGATAAGCTTTAGACGCGCCAGCGTCACCGCTAGCATATGTTATTTGCACGCTGCATCCTGCAAGCCCTCAGAATCCGCCTCTCACACCTTCATGCATCTCAAATCAACTTGGGTAAATCACTTGAATTTATAGAAACTGATTTACATATGTGGACGGGGCTGCCACAGCCTAAAGCAACAGGACCAAAATCCCACTGTTCCCAGAGAATTGGCGCCTGATTCGCCATAACCCCAGTGTCACAGATCCCATTAATTTAATAATAGTCTAAGAATTATCCAGGCCCCTAAACCCACTAAAAGTTAATTCTGTTGAAAGTTAAGTTCGTAGTTTGGGTCCTGCAAATGGTCACCATCGAGGATGCCTAAATAGCTTTTTAGCCTGCAGCACGTGCATGTGACTAATTGGACAGTGAAATTTTGCACTTTTTCTTAATTGTCACTGATGAAGTCCGATCAGGTCCAATCACTTAAAAGTCAGTAGCAAACGTAAATATAAATAAATAAATAAATATATATATATATATATATATATATAGCGATAGCAAACGTACATATAGCGACAGCACATATAGCGAAGGCAAATCGACATAATAATTGTGAGCCTTAACCACAGCAGCTCAAAACGTTCTTTGCGTAGTGCGAGAAGCACTACAAAAGCACATCTTTTATGTCATAACCGTGTGTTAGGAAAGGTCCCTGAGGCCACGAGCTGCGAGACCCCCCCCCCCCCCCCCCCCCCCCCCCCCCCCCCCCCCCCCCCCCCCCCCCCGAACTCGGTGAACAGATTGCCAATCAGGCCTGGGACTCCTTGGAGGACCACTTCTCAAGCAAAGATCTCGCCTGAAGAGCCGTCTCTTCTGCTTTTGCTCATGCAAGAAACAGCCATCGTCATCCGGTATGTGCCTGCTGTGTATAGCCTGTACGGCATGACTGGGCATTTCAGCGGCCTTCCGTACCGAAAGAAGCAGAGCTGAACCCTTCTGACACCAAGCCAGGGTTGGCCGGTCTTAAATCGCGACAGGACTTGCGCCTAAATCCTAAACCCCAAACCCTAAACCCCAAACCCACGGCGGCCTCGTCTTGAAGAGACTGAGTCTGAGTCCGGCCTGGCGCTGTCACCGTCACAACAAGGCCATACAGATCCACAGGTGAAAAGGACCTGCCTCCACTGTCGTTGAGAATCGCAAGCAAGTCAACAGCCTGAGCGGTTGCACTTGAGATGTTCCCCCTTATACTAACAGCTCCTTAACAGTGATTATCTAGAATCCCTAGTGAGGACTGCTAGTACAAGGTGGAAACATCCCAAGCCTTAGTGGTTGCACCCCAATGTCTTAGGCAGATTTTCGGTTTAGGGTTTAGGGTCCAGGGTTTAGGGTTTAGGGTTTAGGGTTTGGAGACCCTCACGGCTCAGACTCAGAGATCCATTCACACAGCCACACTGCGCGCCGGGCTGTTATTACGCCATCGCCAGAGGGTCGGTCGATCATCCTGCACTAACACAAAGGCAACGCCGTTAAGGGTAAGACTGGGGCAAGACACCCCAAGTCTCTTCTATCGTTGTAGCATCGAGGGCGGCTGGGGCGTCAGGAGGCGGATCATTACTCCGTGGAGGACTCTTATAAGTCGGCATTGCCTTCCCTGTGACGGAGCAACATGAAAGAAGACAGGGACATGTCAGAGGAGACTGTGACATGTCTGAGCCGCAACTCCATGCCCCAAATGCACCCGTTCGTATCTAAGAGGATTCCTTCGGCGCTCAAGTCAAGCTTCAACGCCCGTCCTGAACACGGTTCTGAGAGGCTCAGGCCTTGCAGTGTCTCAGACTGACTCAACATGCCCTGCAAGGCCCTCAATGTTTCTCTCTCGCAGAGTTTTTCCGGGGTGCACTGGACAATGACCCCCACTTCTGAAGACGCTGCTAAATCCTACTTGAAAGCTCTCTACCCCCCCCCCCCCCCTTCCCCCTCCATCAGCTCCTACGCCCCAACTCTTGCCATGTGGCTCGGAGGCCAGGGACGGGCTGGAGCACAGCGCCATGGCGGCCCATTCCACCCAGTCCACGTAGCCGTTCTCATCCTGAGCAGCCGGGCAGAGAGGAGGTTGGGTGAGAGGTCGGAGATTCGTGGAGATTCATGAAGTTTGCTTGTTTGATGCTGCTGAGAGTTGTTTTGAACTCATTTCAAAGCTAGTTTAGTTACGTTAGTTATAGCCAATTCTCCCTGGCTTTTGTGGCCTGCGCAGAACGTGATAGGATCCTGTCGGTATTTGTTTCGCGGGATGCGTCGGAATTTCTCCTCCCTCATGCAACCTCAAACTTTGGGGGTTGAAAACCTTGGGAATCATGGTTCTGTAGGCCGCTTGCAACGTTCAGGGGAAGGCACGGAGGGGCGAGCAACTTTGGCGTGGCGTCCATCTTGGGTGAACAGAAGATCATGTGCTCCATCATGCAAAAATCCAAGTTTTTGGCCCTTGCCCATGTCGCATCTTATGTTCGAAATCGTGCTCCGGCCGCGGTTTGGTGTGAATGCTGCTCGTGAACGCACACACACACAAACTAAAAGCCAACACGCCGCCAAGGCGCATATAACAATCAAACAAAACGAAACGAAACAAAACAGACAAACACTGCCCACGCACACGCCAACATACATGCCCACACACACCCAGATACCCCCCGAATCCCCCCGAAACGCGCACGCAAAGGCACGCGCACAACAAACGCTGGCCGAATTCAGCAGAAAATGTCAAAAATCAGTAGCATGGGAAAGGCACAGGCGTCGTGCAAGAGGCGGCCGTCAAATACACAAAAAGCACAAAGCTAAGCAAGTCCGCAGATCTGCTTGAATATCTACCTATTGTATCATAAGACTCTCAAAATCTGGCTTGCGCAAGGTTTTGGGAGCGTCTTTCTCAGGTACCGTCAGCAGAAGGTACCAGTCTACGGCGTCGTCCAGCAAGCCCGACGAACACAATTAGAGCTGGCCCTGGGGGGTTCTGACAGTTCTGAGGGATTCTGTCTGTCTGACGCACAGCTCGCTCATGCCATTTCATCGTTTTCGGCCCTAGCTTGCTGTTGAGCCTTGATGGCGCTATTGGTCCATTTTGTCTGTCATTGTCATGGCTGGAACCGAGGTCTGCTGGCCACCACAGAGTCATACAGTCCACAAGGAAACCTACCCCATGTCTCTGAAACTCAGGTTTCCTTACCGCCGCTTTAACCTGCCAAGGCAAGAGGCCAGGTCCAAACACTGCACCGCATCGGCCAGGTCGAGCTGAGCGGATCGAGCAAACTCTGGTGAGCGTGTGATGCTTAAGGCATGGATGGGACGCTTTATGGCATGTGGGGGGTTTCCGAAATTAGGGGTACCTTCTTGGGGGCCTTATTACAAGGGGATCCTAGTATTTGGGGGCCTATATTCTGTTAGGGATTTTTCATCAAGCCTCATATATCTGAATGATTATAGCCGATTGTCCTTCTGGGGTTGAGCAGGGGAACTCCAGGAAACTAGGCCCAGAGCGGTTTAGGGTTTAGGGGTTAAGGTTTCGGGTTTAGGGTTTAGGGTTTACTGGAAGCTACAACGATCACAGAGAGAGCTACGGATGCACGAGGGCTCATTCTTCCGGGCCTCGTCGGGCGCGGGTCTTGAGCTCAGGTCCAGCAGTTTTTGAAGGCCTTCCGCGAGCTCGTCCAGTCCTCACCAGATGTGCCTATACTCCTCTCTTCCCCAACCAAAGGCAAGGGTACAATGGTTGAACTCTACCGGAAGGCTGGGGTTGGCTGGAGGAACATGATGAGCCCACTACTACTGGCAACAGTGGCAGCAACTGTGGATGATGGTGGAGGTGGATGATGGGGGTGGTGGCGTGGCGGTGGCGTGGTGATGGTGGCCCTGTCAACACGTGTTGAGCAGCAAGAGTCACATGGAACGCGGTTCCGGGTCCGATTTCTACGGTTCCGGGTCTGGTTCGGGAATGTGGAAGAATCTTGGCAAAGAGAGTTTGGGGCGGGCCGGCTGGAAAAGAGGGTTGTCGTGGCCCAGGAGGCTTTAGCAGAGAAGCTGTAAAGACGCAGGAGGTCTTAGGGTGTAGATGAGTATGTGTCGGGGCAGAAACTACGAGGTTCCCAAGCGCAGGAGACCAAAGGAAGTTTTGCCATACTGACTCAACCTGGCAAGACATCGGCACGAAGTCTCGCAAGTCTCTCTTTCTACCCTACAAGTAGCCGGGCCTAGCTTTCCATCGCAGTCCATGTCCAGGGCGAAAAACAAATCGTACCTCACAGTTCGCCAACTGGGGGTTTCCCAAATTAGGGGTACCTTCTTGGGGTCCTTATTATAAGGGAATCCTACTATTTGGGGGGCTATTATAGGCCCCTTATTTTCGTAAACTCCCACTGTCACACCATCATCGCATCGTTTGATGCAATGTTTGTTGTACTGCCCTCCAGATGTCCGACAACATACATAATACATGTAAGAGTGTACACTCTATGTAAGTCATGTATATGTACAAAAAACTAACATACACATGTGTGTATATACATATATAACACACACACACATATATATGTGTATATATATGATACACCTGCATACAACACCTTCGCAGGAATAATTAAAGTACTGGCATACATACATATGTACATACACATACACACAGACAGACTTGCATCCGCGATCAAAGCGGAAAGAGAGGGAGAGGGAGAGAGAGAGAGAGAGAGATATCTGCATATATATATATGTATGTAGATAGGAGAGCGAGAGCGAGAGCGAGGCAGAGGGAGGCAGAGAGAGAGGAAAGAGAAAGAGAAAGAGAGATGGAGAGAAACAAGAAGAGAGTCAGTCTCCCGTGTCGTCACATGAGCTCCAGATGTCTCCTCACAGTCTTCGCATCCTGTGCGCCTCAATGCCCTTGCAGGGCACCATGGCAGGCGAAACCCGGCCGTGATAAGATCAATGTCTGGAGACACCTCGGCTTGCAGGGGCTAGAAAAGCTTTGAAGTTTTTCTATCCTGCACAGGATGCACTGCAGTCCAGCCAACTACTCCGTGGCGGTTCCCCTCTCCCGGGCCGGGCCGGGGGAGTGAGGATATGTTAGAGTCTGGTAGAGATTCGAATTCAGCAATTCCTCATCAGAACCAGACAAGGCGGACTTCTTTGCGAATGCCGCCGTAGAACCCGCCCCCTGCCTGCGCGTAGACCACCATGAACAAATGCTGGAGTGGATCCAGGCGGGCAAAGGACGTCAAGAGGTGCAACCTGGAGCAACATTGGAGTCACCCCACAGACCCATAGTTCTCTGTCAGAGGTTTGAGAACGGAGGAAAGAGGCCCAGGCACAACTTGAGCAAGGGGCACAAGCTAATACGATGATGAAGGCAGCAACCAGCATCATGTGCAAATCTGGAACACTGGCATGAAGACTGGCGATGGCCAGAACAGACAACGCTCTGCGCGGAGTGTTAGCGCACATCAGGCCGCTAAAATACACCTCACACCATCCGACGTTCACCCCGGGCCCGCAGAGAGCCCCTGGCAATGGCTGCACGTAGGCAGCGAGATTTTGTAGAGACAGCTCCTTCCAGAGGTGATGCGCAACATACATACGGGACAAATACATATCGCCCCTGGATGCGTCCTTGTCCAGGAAGGAGAAGAAGTTCCTGTGAGGCTTGGCAACAGCATACGTGGCTCAACAGTTGTCGTAAGTGGCACACACAGGCCAAGCTGCGGGACACAAGCCATCAGTGGGAGGCGAATGTGGCTTGCATAAACAAACATGAGCCCAACTAGCATGACTAGACAGACCAGGGCTGGTTCAGGTCGTGCCTGTGCTCTTCGAGCAACACAGCCGGCGTGCTCACGGTGGAGGGCCTTGGCGACAGGATGTCAAACATGGTAGTCCCGTGACGTGCGCGGGATATGGCGGGTTCCTGTCCACCATGTCACCAGTTGTTGATCTGCTACCATCATGCAATGGTAAGGCTCAAGCGCCAGCCACGAATGCTGTAGCGCCTTCTTGATGTCGAGCCTCTTGGCTTCCTTGCAGGCAGGCAGGCAGAAACGAAACCTGATCCGACTAGAACTCCCCCACCCAAAAAAACAACAATCCCTTTATTGCCCTTATGAGGAAGAATGTTTTTTGCATGTTTTGGGGGGTTCTTAAGCAAATAGTAGGATCGTAGGTGGCAGCAGTGGTTGTGCACTCGAAGCATTGAAGCCACACACACACGCCAGAGGGGACCTCCAAAGTCCACAAGGGCTCTGATGTCTGGGCCATTATTATGGTCCCTAACCTCTGAAGAGTGCTCTGATGGGTAACTTGTATAGGGTACATAAGGCTTAATGTGGTTCCTAAACCTCTAAAGAGGGTTCTGATGTCTAGGCCCTTACCTTGTAGTGTGTACATATAAGGGGTATGTTTAGCTGTGTGTTTTGCTGCTGCCTCGACCACCAGCAGCTTGCCGACCAAGTCCTGGCAACGGGCCGAAGCTTTGTTGGACATTGTTTGGTTTCATCTGAGGGTTTAGGGTTTAGGGTTTAGGGTTTAGAGTTTAGAGTTTAGGGTTTGGGTTTCATCTGCTTAAGCATCGCGACAACTTGTTGCACCCGACCACTTGCGATGCAACAAGTATCGACCCTTATGCATGTGCTAGAGTGGCTGCTGCTTTTGACCGGGGGAAAGAAGGGTGACTTAAATCCTTATCCCTCAGCCCGCCAACAGAACAATCACTCAATCTACTTCGCTGCTTGCACTGGCACGTTTGGCACACCCTAAACCCACTGCAGTCCAAAGCCTAAAAGCAGCGACCATGGCTGCGACAACCATGTAGGAGGACAGCTGCTGACATGGCTGTGGTCCTTAGCCTTGTCCGAGCACTTCTTCCAACCGGGGCGAAGCTTGTCATAGTTTCCTGCGTGTGGGCAATTTGAGCTAAACATGCTCCAGTGAATCGCAAACCAGTGCTCAACAGGCTCGGACACTAAACAAATGATTACTGACTAGAACTACCAACTACTCCTACCTTCTATCTACTAGCATCTACTACATACCCACTATTACCTACAAGGAATTACCATGAACTGCGACTCAGTACAGAGCTGCTGACTGCGAATTGCGAACGACCAACTACTAGCTACAACTGCTGCTGCTGCTGCTGCTGCTGCTACTCCCGCTGCTGCCACCACCGTAGCAGTAGCAGTAGCAGTAGCAGTAGCAGTAGCAGTAGCAGTAGCAGTAGCAGTAGCAGTAGCAGTATCAGTTGCAGTAGCAGTAGGAGTAGTAGTAGTAGTAGTAGTAGTAGTAGTAGTAGTAGTAGTAGTAGTAGTAGTAGTAGTAGTAGTAGTAGTAGTAGTAGTAGTAGTAGGAGTAGGAGTAGCAGTAGCAGTAGCAGTAGCAGCAGCAGCAGGAGCAGGAGCAGGAGCAGGAGTAGGAGTAGGAGTAGTAGTGGTAGTAGTAGTAGTAGAAGTAGTAGTAGTAGTAGTAGTAGTAGTACTAGTAGTACTAGTAGTACTAGTAGTACTAGTAGTACTAGTAGTACTAGTAGTACTAGTAGTACTAGTAGTACTACCCGGCGGCGCGCAAACTGACCCCTTTTCGTCTGTGAAACATGTGTTTCGCCTAGACGGCAGCTCTATTTTGTGGTTAAAGAGTCATGTTTCCGTTTAAGGACCCTAAACCCTAAACCCTAAACCCTAAACCCTAAACCCGAAACCCTAAACCCTAAACCCTCAACCCTAAACCCTAAAAAGTGTGTACGGCTAAAGCGCCGCTGGCTAGTACTAGTACTAGTACTAGTACTAGTAGTAGTAGCAGTAGTAGTAGTAGTAGTAGTACTAGTAGTACTAGTAGTACTAGTAGTACTAGTAGTACTAGTAGTACTAGTAGTACTCGTAGTACTCGTAGTAGTAGTAGTAGTAGTAGTAGTAGTAGTAGTAGTAGTAGTAGTAGTAGTAGTAGCAGAAGAAAGAAGAAGTAGTAGTTGTAATAATAATAGTAGTAGTAGCAATAGTAGTAGTAGTAGTAGTAGTAGTAGTAGTAGTAGTAGTAGTAGTAGTAGTAGTAGTAGTAGTAGTAGTAGTAGTAGTAGTGGTAGTAGTAGTGGTAGTAGTAGTCGTAGTGGTGGTAGTAGTAGTAGTAGTAGTGGTAGTAGTGGTAGTAGTGGTAGTAGTGGTAGTAGTGGTAGTAGTGGTAGTAGTGGTAGTAGTGGTAGTAGTAGTCGTCGTCGTAGTGGTGGTAGTGGTAGTAGTAATAGGTAGTAATAGGTAGTAGTAGTAGGTAGTAGTAGTAGGTAGTAGTAGTAGGTAGTAGTAGGTAGTAGTAGGTAGTAGTAGGTAGTAGTAGGTAGTAGTAGGTAGTAGTAGGTAGTAGTAGGTAGTAGTAGGTAGTAGTAGGTAGTAGTAGGTAGTAGTAGGTAGTAGTAGGTAGTAGTAGGTAGTAGTAGGTAGTAGTAGGTAGTAGTAGGTAGTAGTAGGTAGTAGTAGGTAGTAGTAGGTAGTAGTAGGTAGTAGTAGGTAGTAGTAGGCAGTAGTAGGAGGTAGCAGTAGGCATTGGAGATTGAATCGTGTAGTACCCCTGCAATGCCTGCATGATACTACTACAAACTGGCACAAGGTATGCTGAGTTTGCTGAAAGCCTGCCTGCCAATATCCGTTGCGAGGTTTCTGCTCGAGTTTCTGTGCCTCGCTGTGGGAGCATACCGCATGGCTTTGTTTAGACTAGTGTTACATCTCCCTGGACATCTGTGCTTTCAAAGTAGAGGACTTCTGTACGCTTGCAGGCTGGGCCTCCGAAAGCATGACATGGTATGACACAGAAAATCAAGAATCGGCAGACTATGCTGAACCTTGTGCAGTATCTGATGGGAGACGGGCATGCGACCAGCAATGCCCAGTTCGCATGCCTACCCTGCTAGCACACCCGGTGCAGGGCGCACAACACGCTGCTTCTCCATGTGCCAATGCTTTTCCTTGCTAGGTGCATAGCCTGTGATCCTGAATGGGCTCGCCCCGACCTGAGCGCAGCAAAGGGAGTAGCCCACGGTTGCGAGTCCCGGGGATAGTTTTCAAGCTTCGGATGTGGGTTGTTTGCGAAGCGCAGTGGGCCCTGAGCTTTGAACAAACCCCACTGTGGCGGTACTTGAGGGCAAACCATGGGTACGCACACAGGGCACTGCAAATAGTATGTAAGGTTTGCTTTGCCAGGGCTCGAGTTCAAGCTTCAGGTGTGGGCAAGGTCTCCCAAGAAAACCTACGAAACCCCATGATTGAGCACTGCTCCTTGTGCAAGTTGCCAAGTCAGGGTTTTCGTGCTCAACGGCAAGGCTATCCTGGTAGGTCCATAAGCGCTGGGGCCGTCAATATGCTCTAGGAATTTTGTGTGGCCAACAACGATCGGAGTGTGCTGGCTCACATGTTGGCACGGGCCCTTGAGGGCTTGGGCGAATTCAGGAATCTTAGGCAAGCTAAGCTGATTCAGGATGGCCATCGGGGCTGTCTAGGTTGCCTGGTACACGGTTGCACATGACTGAGCATGAGTGCACGCTGTGGCCCGGTCCATCAGCACGTAGAGCACCACGCCAAGCGACCAAATGTCAGCGCCTCAGGGTGCAATTGGCCAAAATGGGCCAAAGATGGGGGTGGGGGGGGGGGAGGCAGAAGTATACATACAGAAACGCAGCTACAACTCCCACATAAAGCGAACAGCTGGATTCATTAGACACTGGCATCACTGAGCCCGCATCAAGTATCGGCACCCCGACGTGCGTAGATCTCTGGCGCCGTGTAGGACAAAGTGCCTGCGGCAAGTAGGTTTAGCCTGCTCCCCAGAATCGGCAGCCATGGCTCGGAAACTACCCATTCAGAACTACAGTGACCCAAGAAGTTCAGAACTAAGGACCATCCAGAAGCAAAGACGCTGGAAGTGACAGGATTCTGAAAACGGTCCCCCCGCCCCCACACCTGGACGAGACCCTAAACCGAAACCCCCCAAGCCATCACCCCAACCTCACAACCCCAAACTGCAAGGTGCTTTCTTAATCCTGAGGTATCCTGAGAGAAACGGTTCACTGTTGCCAAGTTTCCCGAAAACCTCACGCCCCGACTGAGCTTTCGGCCTATTCTGCCCATTGCTCGCGGCCTTTCAGATTGTCATTCAGATTGTTCGTTTGCACTTTACAGATTTGTACATATTGAAAGTGCCAAGTGCCTACATCTTCTAATCTCTGATCTCGCCCTCTTCATAGGCCCCTCATACACCCTTCAACTGTCAGCATCCCGTTGCAAAATGATATGGAGAGCACTTCATTCAGGCTTCCTTACTTCGCGAAAACCCGCGTCCCACAAGGCCCCAAAACGTCCACAGAACGCGGCCACACATGGGGGTTTACAAGATTAAATGGTGCCTTACTGGGGTCCTTATTATAAGGGGATCCTACTATTGCGGGGGCCTATGTTGAGGGTCCCCCATTTTCGTAAACCCCCACATCCTACTACCTGCAAAGATTGCCTAAACCCTAAACCCTAAACCCTAAACCCTAAACCCTAAACTCCCTGAGTGGCCAGCATCTGCGGGCTGAGCTGCACAGCCGTCCCAAAGTCACAGAGCTTAATGACACTTCCTGGGCTTCGAGAGCCCAAAGCTTTGGGGGTTTAGGGTTTAGGGTTTAGGGTTTAGGGTTTCTACGAAATTATGGGTACCTTATTGGGGTCCTTATTAAAAGGGAGTCCTACTACTTAGGGGGACTCTATTAGGGGCCCCCCTTATTTTGGTAAACCTTCGGGTGCTTTTTGGTGGTGTTGCCAAGAGGGGTTCTTAGAGGCCAGCAGGGTACATGCTCATCGTTTTCTCCTCTAGAGGGGCTTACGATATTCGGGGTACCTCGTTGGGGTCCTCCTTTAGGAGGGTTCTTTTATTTAGGGGTGTTTCTTAGGGGTCCCCTGTTTTCGTAAACCCCCATAGAAGGCGTCAGAATCTAGCGCCGCCACACAGCGCGGGTTTAAGGGGCTTCTCGTGGGGTTTAGGGTTTAGGGTTTAGGGTTTAGGGTTTAGGGTTGGCTACATATTCCGTATCCGTAGCCACAAATGTCGGGTCGGGGAGTCCACGATGACTTTGCGGGAGTCGCGATCCACAAGTAGCTAGACTCCCCTCAGAACCTTAATAACAATAACATTGTCAAATATCCTCTTGGGTTGTAAATATAAATATAAATATAAATATAAATATAAATATAAATATAAATAAATAAATAAATGAATAAATAATATATATATATATATATTAAAAACTTGAAAATTCCTAAGGGGGATATAGGAAGGTCGTTGGCTCCCTGAGTTTTTGAGGCACGGACCTTCCGGAGTACCAGGGCTCCCCAGCAGCAGGAAGTTCTCAGTCCTCGGACATCTTCTTCAGGTTTAGGGTTTAGGGTTTAGGGTTTAGGGTTTAGGGTTTAGGGTTTAGGGTTTAGGGTTTAGGGTTTAGGGCATTTTCAAGAACCCCCCTGGAAGCTTCAAGGCCCGCTGGCAGACCACATACGCGTGACCTGACAGGCTGAGGATGCCGCTTGATGTCGCGGTGCACTATCCTGGTTTTGTGCAAGAAAGCGACCTCGAGGCCAGCAGACCAAGCACACCCAGCCAGCACTCGCAGGCACCGATGCGGAGCAATGGCTGGTTTGCGAAGGCCAGCGTAATCCCGTGCAGCTTATAAGAATCGGGTACAGGAACACTGCAACGGCCCAAAGGAAAGAAGGTCGTGGTTTCCTGGGCCCGGCGCCGCGTACAGCATCTGCCGGAAGTATGTCCTGGCCTCTGTCCTCCAGCCACAGAGGTGACTTAAACCTTCAGAATGCCACTCCGCAAGACTGGGGCACCGGCTCTTCAAAGGCACCTCCCTCTGCACGCCTCTGCTGCGCCTCGGGAAGGCTCTTGCAGACTCTTGCAGCCTGCGCATGACGTGTCGTGCGCTTAAAGGAATCTCTGGGAGACCTTGATCTGTGGTACCGTGTGGCAAAGCATGGCGAAGCCATGGCGAAGCCGTGGCAAAACAGTGTCACATGGCATCGGCAGCCTTTCTGGTATGAGACATTCTGAGCCCTGACCCAGCTGTGATTGCGCCTAGGTGGTATTGCTTAGGTCCCCGCTGCAGCGGCGATGTACTCGTAGAGCTCCCCGCCGCGGCACAGCTCGAGCCTTGAGTTTGAGACAACGGGGGGGGGGGGGAGGAACATGCAGAAACCAACACGATTCCCGCAGGTCTGCGAAGGAGCCCTTTCTTCATAATAGTTCCTGTTAAAGCTGAACATCTTGCATCTGCGGTGCACTTGCTCTCAGAGCTAGTGTGTGCTATAGCTGAACATCTGTGCAAGATCACCATCTGACCTTAGAAGTTGTTGATTTGCAGCCTGACGAATTCCAAAACCGTCGGACGACGAGAACACCCTGGGCATCAGACACGACCCACAGTGAATGGCGCTCTTCGAAGCATTCGTACATCTTCACGATGTGCGGGTGCTCTGACCTCCACACGGATGGAATGTGCACATGCGCCCATACTTTCGAAGCACCCCGAACGACACATCGTTGAAATGCGTCAAGGTTTGGGAATGAGCTTAGGACTAGAATGCGTAGAACTAGAAGGCATTGCGATAAACCATGCTAAACCCATTTGCAAGTTGCAACACCATGGCGACAAAGTGACTTGTGAACAAACCCCTAAACCCTAAAGCCTAAACATTTGATGAGAACGCTGAACTGAAGGCCGCCTAACCATAAACTTAGACCACCCTAAGCCCTAAACCCTAAACCCTAAACCCTACCAACGCACCAAGCCAAGGAGGCAACTCTGAACCCCAGCAACTTCTTTCGGCACTACTTGGTCACTTGGGTTTAGGGTGTAGGGTTCAGGGACGTACTCCCCTTAGGACCTTAATGAAAATAATATTTTCCTTATTCCCGTGGGTGTATATGCATATTCCTCTTACAACCTTGCTGAGCTCCTGCATTCACGCACACTCGATAAAAAATAGCCGCATTCGAAAGCAACCCTTCAAACTTACGTCATGAACCCTGAGATATCCACGCTAAAAAAAACGAAGGCAAAGAGGCGCCTGGCGAGTATGGCTCGCTCCTTCTCGAAACTCTCGCGCACGGCTTTGGCGCTCATGCCTGGCGGTGGCTGGGCTTCTGGCCGTGTCTGGTCTATTCGGGGCCCTGACCAGCCAGGTCTAGACCCTCTTGTCCATTGGACAAGACCATTGTCCTATGTTGTTGTCGCGCTTATAAAATATAGTGATCTGTGCTTATCGTTGCGTGACTCTTTGTCTGTTGCTCACTGTCTTCTCCCCCTCTCTGTGTCGTGTCTTGGGACGAGAACCAAGGACGGGTGGAACTTCTCTCCTCCTGCGCGTCCTGGCTTTTCCCAGTGGGTGTCCATCCATTCTCCCCGCTGGCCCCGGTAGCGCAGGCCTAACCGCTGCGCGCGCTTGTTCTCGACCCCGGTGCGTTGCAACTCTTCTCAGCTTTTGCTCCTCACCCCGATCTGCTCTGCACCGCAGGCCTCTCTCTCTTTCTCTTCCAGGCTCGCTCTTGACTTTTGATAAAAAGACTTCAGCTAGAGCCTCAGATGGATGTAAAAGACTCTGCCCTACGTTTACGGACAGCTTCGGGCCTGTCAGGTGTTGTTGGTGTTGTTCCCATCATTTCAATTCGTGAGCCGCATAAGACGTATAGTGGCTCTGCCCTAAACCCTACACCCTAAACCCCAAACCTTAAACCCTAAACCCCAAGCCCCAAACCCTAACCCTAAACTGCCCTAATTGACCGAAGCTGACTTCAGTGGAAAACATGCGCGATTGCTTGTAAACCTCAGCCGCTGACAGCACGACCTCTCGTCGTAGTGTCTAGTTCTTTAAAGGCTGGTCCATCCTCGGCACCCCAAACTCCAAGCATAATGGTCCATTTTGGTATTGGTACTGATGTAGTAAAAGGAATCCTACACTACCATAAAGTCAGAGTAACCTTGTAAGTCTTAACACTTCAATTGCCAGGACCCCGGCCCCCCCCCCCCCCTACCCCCATCCCCTCCCCCGCTCATGGCGACCCCTCGAGAAATAAAGGCGCCGAGCCCACCGGACGGATCGCGGGAGTTCGCCTTCACAGCAACAGCGAATGGCATGTGGGGTTTATGAAGATAGGGGACCCCTAAAAGAGCCCCCCAAATAGTAGGATTCCCTAAGAAACAAGGACCCCAACATAAGGTGCCCCACCCCAATTTCGGAAACCACCATGTGTGCTTTGACTTCAGCTTGGTTTAGGGTTTAGGGTTTAGGGTTTAGGGTTTAGGGTTTAGGGTTTAGGGTTTAGGGTTTAGGGTTTAGGGTTTAGGGTTTAGGGTTCAGGGCTTCAGCTTTTTTCGGAGGATGCCAGCTGCAGCACAGCAACTTGCTCACCGGAATCTCTGGCTGTGACATCTGGGGGTGTCCGAAATTAGGTGGGTGCCTTATTTGGGGGGTCCTGGGGTCCTTATTAAGAAGGGGATCCGACTAATTTGGGGGGTTTTATTAATTAATAAGGGGGTCCTACTATTTGGGGGCTTATATCAGGGAATTTGGTACACCCCCATCTTTGTCCAGGAAGGATGGCCTCCGCCATCTTGAAGCATTTGACGGCCACCCGACGGGGATGAGATGGCTGGGAGCCGCCTCCTCAACACTCATGAAAACTTAGTTGTCCAGTGTAACCTGGGGGAATTAAAGGTTAACCTTTGGGGTTATAAGGGGAGATTACCCCGAAAAGGTTAAATGTTACCTACTCTACTACAGGGTGAACGCAAGCCACAATGACAGAGATACTCACAGAAGTCATCGGCCATGATTTGCTCTATGCAGAGTCCATGAGAACCATGCCCAGCACCCTTTTTGAGCAACTTCAACACAGTGGCCCTGATCTGCCGAAACAGGAAAAAAACGGGAAGATGCACCTCCCACTGGGAGGATCTTGATCGTCTCCGCCTCGAACACCAGCCCATACGTGCCCTCACCCACCTCAGGCTTGGGACAGGTCGCAATGGGGGTT
Organism: Symbiodinium natans; assembly: GCA_905221605.1. NCBI lineage: Eukaryota > Dinophyceae > Suessiales > Symbiodiniaceae > Symbiodinium > Symbiodinium natans. The sequence continues at coordinate 226,367 of CAJNDS010002803.1, read as the reverse complement.
TCGGAATTTAGGGGGGCCACCTTCTTGGGGTCCTTATTGTAAGGGAATCCTGCTATTTTAGGGGTCTGTTTTGGGGGTCCCCCATCTTCGTAAACCCCCCAGTTCAGGGCTCACACTGGCTTCAGCCTTGCACCCAACGAGGCTAAGCGGCCTCCCCAGCTCGAAAGGTCCCTCCAACTTGCAGGCTCTGCCCATCTTTACACATCTTCACACATCTTTACACCCTAAGCCCTAAGCCCTAAGCCCTAAGCCCTAGGCCCTAGGCCCTAAGCCCTAAGCCCTAAACCCTAAAACCTAAACCCTAAACCCTACGCTCTGCAGCTTGACCGAAGGGAGCCGAAGAGTTTTGAACAATGGACTCTGAGTTCCCAGGCCTGACGGAGGATGTTATAATGGTTGGTGAAGTTCGTCTTCAAGTGCGCAGAGAAGACCTGCGAGCAATTTCCGGCAACAAAGGGGCCAAGGCTTGCGTCCCTCTATCCCGAAACGGGTGCATCACTGGGAGCCACGCCCTACGTCGGGCAAGTGCCCAAGTGCCGACGACACGGCGCCTCGGTGCGTTGTGGAGTGAGTAGTTCTGAGATTGTCAGGGGCGTTTGGGGCTTTCATGGGCTTTCCCAGAGAAAATCTCATCTGTTCAGGTTTGGAGTGGTGCAGATCCAAATCGCGGCAGTATCTTGGGCCTACATGCGCCTGCTTCGTCGCAGCGCGACGACGCTGCTCTCGCTCTCTCTCTCGCTCTCTCACACACACCCCAAAGATACTACGACCAAGAGAGGTTCCGAATGAAGCATGGCGAAACGTCTGCCTTTTGCTCAGAGCGGGGCCCACTTCCGAAGTCAGAGCCAGCTTCCAACTCGACAGCTTCCTGAATCCTGTCAGAGCTGAGGGTTTAGGGTTTAGGGTTTTTGCAACAGTTTAATTAGGGTTTAGGATGGGTTTAGGGTTTAGGGTTTAGGGTTTAGGGTTTAGGGTTTAGGGTTTAGGGTTTAGGGTTTGGGAGTGGCATGGCGGGCATAGTGTCTCAATCGCCCCTCGCTTCACTTGCTTGCTTCTGTGCAGGTGCCTCAAGCCGTCGCTAAGCCCGTCTGCTTCCAGGAAGGAAGCCTCCGGCACAGTCTGGCAGAATCTGGCCCGTGGCCTTCTTCTTCCTGGTGCTTAAGGGAGTGGAAGAGTGAATATGGGGACTAATATAAAGGGATTATATGGGGACTACTACAGGGTTTCACTCTTCCACTTTCCCTTAAGCACCAGTAAGTCTTCCCTCCCCATCCCTACACATGGACTTCTCCTACCTACCAGGTGGCGACGTGGCTGCTCAGTGCATTCTTTGCTGAAGCATTGCTGTAAGAAGCCTGTGCTGACAGGCAATCCAACTGCTGCCTCCTGCCCGCTGTGAACGCATCCGCACTGGGCAATAGCACCCCATCCAAACCTCATCATTGCAGCACTAAGAGCGAGTGGGAAAGGGAGAGCCGGAGCGCAGGGAGGTGGACAAAAGGGACGGCGGATGAGATGACACAAACCCTAAACCCTGAACCCTAAACCCTAAACCCAGGCCCGTTTTAAGGCGTGCACTGCTTCTGAGAAGCTTGACCCATGAGTTGCCGAGCTTTGGCCTCCAAGAAAGCCGCGGAGGACTGCTTTTCCCCACCATTGCTTAAGGGTATAAGGAGGATATAACCCTTATGTATACCGTATATAGTCCCTACAGACCTAAGTAGATCCTAAACCCCTGAGGTCCCCTACGAAGATCCCTCCTTTAGTTGGTCCCGCTCGGCCTCAATGCATCATCGCGAACTCAGCAGCCGCCGTTGCTTCGAGAGTCTGCGGGGGCGTACGCCTAGGGCAAGTCTGGCCAACTTGAGCTTTTGTACTGCTAGACCACCTTTGAAATGGGTTTAGGGTTTAGGGTTTAGGGTTTAGGGTTTAGGGTTTAGGGTTTAGGGTTGAGGGTTGAGGGTTGAGGGTTGAGGGTTGAGGGTTTAGGGTTTAGCTAAATCTTCCCTACGCATCTGGCACCTTGCACAGCACCTTCTGCATGCACACACAAGCTGGCAGAGGGCAGCACGCAGATTGTGCAAAGATGCTAAAGGCGGGCTGAGAGTTAATTAACGAGAAAGCCCTCTTGAGTCCCTTTGGGCCGCAGGCACCACAAACTGGCCCTGCGAAGCGCACCGGCGTCATGCTGTGATCAATGCGGCTGCGGGACGCAGAGCGGAGCAAATACATGCAACACTCATGCAAACAAACTGAGGTATATGGTGGCGCAGCGGCGCTGGCGAAGACTTGGTGGGGTCGAATTTCCGAACGTGCCGCAAGTACATTGGCTTGATGCTGTAGGCTTTGGGAGCTTGATTGGGCAAGCCTGGAGGCGGCACACCCAGCCTGTCACGTGTCACGCTGCTCTTTTTTCAATCCGCGATCTCGAAATGCCGCGGACGTAGCTGGAATTCCAGGACTGGCGCAAAGTTTTTGACGGGATTTGTGTTTCGCGCGGGTGTACGTCGCAGTAGAAACCATTGTGTTAGCCAACATCTACTTGGGTGTGAGCTCAGGGGTCCCCTTCCGAAAAGTGTCTTATTTATGTGGATTTTGGGGGGGAGGGGGTGGGGGGGGGGGGGCGGGCTTCTGGAGTCAACTACCATTGTTCTGTTGGGTTGCGGGCCTCCTAAGGTCCTAAGACTGGGGCGTAGTGAGTTCGATGCTGTTACGCGTCTTGGAAATCATTTTTCGCTTGCGCATTGGGTAGGTACTAGTAGCTGTTTTTCGAGCCAACGCAGTCACAGTTGCCCCACTGTCGCTGCACAAACTATCCCAACACCCAGCTTGCTGGCCAAACGAGCATAATGTCAGCCGCCGATCTGCGAATACCTTCTGCCAGAATGTTGCGCATCTTGGTTTTTACGCGCCCCGGCCACCCTATCCCTGTTGTGTCCCAAGCCGTCCATGTCCTGAATTTCCTGTGGGTTTAGGGTTTAGGGTTTAGGGTTCAGGGTTCAGGGTTCAGGGTATAGGGTATAGGGTTTAGGGTTTAGGGTCCCTACGTGCTCGGGCCGCACCATGCTGGACGCTCAAAGATGCAATCGCAACGTCCGCGCGCGCCTTCATCGTCGTTGCTCACCGGGACCTGGTCCAGACAACCGCAAGGGACTTGGGTTTAGGGTTTAGGGTTTAGGGTTTAGGGTTTAGGGTTGCATGGATGACAGCCGATGAGACTCTCCCCGTCGCTTTGGGGTGAGGTATGAAAAACGCGTGTAAGTAGCAAAAAGCTTTCCTACCTTTGAGGCCCAAAGATCAAGACATCTTTTTCCCATCCACAACAACTTTTTCAATGAAGTACTTGGGAGTCATAAAGGCATGTGCCGCACTTCCTCTCGACGGCGTCATGTGCGTAGCACGCAGAAGGTTTTTGCTGATGCTCTTAAGAGCGAGCTTGCCCGGAAAGGGAAGGGTTCATGGGGTATTTGCAGCACTTCCTCTGTGGACGGCATGATGTTCTGAAATGCTTGCTTGCGGGCTCATCTCCCTTTCTTTCTTCCTTTTCTTGTTTTCCTTTGCCTTCTAGCCTTCGCTCGTTGATCCTGAACATCCTCTGGGCTGCACTCAGAAGGGTAGCTGTAAATCAAAATTTTCGCTGCAGTATTCAGAAACCCAAGAAACCCAAAAAGGCTAAAGATCTAAAGTTACAGTAAAGCACCACAAAGTCCGTGTTGCACCCTGCAAACGTTTTTGGATCCTTGTGGCTTAGGCCCGTCAAGCGCCCACCTTCGTGAAGAGTGTTGACAGTCTTTCTGCCGCGCACGTGGCCTTGGTAGGCGGAGAAACTTGCAGCAAACACAAGAATCGGGGCGGCAAATGAACCGCATGTCCATGCCCCAGAGCACGTCACCAGGAGGCCAGTAGAATGAACAACGCGCGCGGCAACGTGCAAAAAATGGCATCTCTTAGTCCCTGGCCCATGTCGGAAACGGGCCAACCTGTGCGATGCGACCCAGCGCTTGTCAATTTCATACGACCACGCCGACACCCAAAAGATAACAGCAAGGGCAGCAAGGGTTCAATAAGTCCGTAAAATGAACTAACGCATTTGCAGGGATTGTTCGGAAGAGGTCGAAGACTGTTTGGGGCCATGATGGGGAGTCGTGTACAGAGCGTACTTGGCAGCATGATGGGATTGCACAGAGCTTGTCTCGACTGATTTGTACTTCGCGTTGAACGCTGAGGTCACGGCTTCGAGGCGTCTGCAAAGTTCCATGGCAAAATGCCCACAGTTGTTCCTTGCTTCAGCAAGGAGAACATGCGATGGAAGAACCGACGTGCGCTGAGTCCCTGACTGCAAGAGATGGTAGTCGCGTGCATGCCTGCCGATGGCACTCAAGGTCTCGATGCGAAGTTGTGATGCGGAACATCTGCATGCGCCGGCCATTCGCCGTGTAGCTCGGACACAATCGCGGTCACCTGCAGCAAACGACGCAGAATTTGCGTCACATGGCAACCTTAATCCCTCCGGGCCCATGAAAATGATGAAGGCGTTGGCACCTCCTCGACGCTCATAGCTGTGTGGAAGCGCACAAGCTTTCGAGGAGGATACATTTGCCTTTTTGCCGCTGGCCTGACAATGTTGGCAACATGGACCGTCGAAGAATTTGGACCAGGACATAGAGAGTACGTAGATTGACAGAAACCTCGCCAGGAAGACGGTATCCAGTACACGCCGCTCCCATTTCCGGGATCGGGTACTTGACCGAAACTCCACTCCATGTTGAAGATCTGCAGGAGCATGGCTAGCTGCGGCGCATCAAAAAAAAGAACATTCTGAGCCCGACGCCTCGACTCCCACATGATAAAAGCCGCTGCCACACAAGCACAACCTCACACATGTCATGGCAAGGCATGCGTGAGCATTTCGTGCTAGTCTGCTTCACGCACGTGTGCTAGGGCCCCAGCACATGATTGACAATGCGGCAGTATGTCAGGTCGTAAACGGCGACCGTGACCTCTCACCCAGAGATGAAACAAACACAAGTCACACGCTTGGGGCCAAGAATCTGCGTCGCACCTGCACACCAGCTTCGGGGCTGTTCTGCGATGGTGGCGGCGCAGACAGCGCGTCTGCCGCCGCTCCGCTACCTGAAATCGGATTGCAGCTTGATATTCTCGCATCATCGCTCGAAGCCGGCTGCTGCGGCTTAGACTGGACTTGTAACTTGAGACAGCACACCTACTACCACGTCGCACCATTCCTTTCTGAAGCAAGTCCCTGGGCTCATTCCGACTTCGAGCTCCCAGCTGAACCCAATTTCGGACGTTAGGTGAACAACACTCCGGACTCCGAGAACCCGGCAACTGCACCACCCTCTACCTCCAATCCTTACCACGAATAGTCTGCCAGGCCTTGTGTGGACGTGCGGGAAAGCCGGTAGAGCTCCTAAGAACACGATGTTTGAAAGAATGGGAAGCATAGCAGACTAACAGAGATCACATGGGCCAGTAAGGGGATAACATGGGATAATGACATGTGGTCAGGACGGGGAACTCTGATCTATGAGTTTGCTGCTTTGGCTGCCACCTGACATGAAGTATGAAGGGACGACTGCTTAGGAGGTGTGGCCGACACGCTCGCGCGGAAGGCGTCCAATCTTTCCCTTCTATCGTGAAGCCTGACATTCCCCTAAGATCGAATCTGCATCAATGTTCGGTGAGATGCTCTGCGAATCTTATCGGTGGGTGACAAGGAAGAGCCTCAGCAATCGCTGCACATGAGAATATGCCCGGGCCCAGGCTGGGTCGCCTGACCTTAGGATGCATCAAAGCTGGCGAGGTCGTTGAACGAGAAGAAAGGCACGAGACAAGGGAACCCAACATGTTGGGGGTTTCCGAAATTAGGGGTACCTGATTGGGGTCCTGATTATAAGTCCATCCTACTGTTTCGGGTCAAAATTAGAGGAAGCTGTTACCTAGGCAGGCTGTTGCTGGGATGATTCCAGGCAAACTGCTAGAAGCATCGTTGGCAGGATCATGAAAGGTGGCAAGGTCGCCTGGAGGCATGATGGATCGCTGCAAGACTTGATTGTTGCAGGTAGGACAGGCGCAGACTACCCTACTCAACCCCCCCCCCCCCCCCCCCTGCCGGCAGTCAGAGCACACCAGCTGGATAGCAGCGCAGCATAGCTCTGACAACCTGCCACCGCGTTTCAAGGAACGCATGTCTTGATGATCTCAAGTAGAATTGCGCCAAAGACGATCTCAACTAAATGGTGATTTCAAGTATACCGGAATCAATCCACCGGAAGCTTCACAGCCTGGGTAATGGCATTTGCCACGATGTGATGCCAGCCAAGCACTCCATGGGGCCTGAACAGAAGCTGATTCTAAACCTCTAAGCAGAAACACAAGCCTGGAACAACTTGCACTACAAGTCGTTGCTGCCCAATAGCCGTGAACTCTCAACGGGGTGCCGATAAAATGTGGTGTGGACAAGTGTCCCTCGTTGGGAGGCTCCCTGCCAGGCGACCTTCTCCCCGATGTGCCCAAAGCCCAAACCGGGCTGTCTGAGATTAGGGTTTAGGGTTTCGGGTTTCGGGTGAGATAGAACAAATCTGGCCTTGGCTGCGTTCTTGCAGCAATTGCGATGAGGAAAACAAGGGCCAACTCGGCGCTTTGAGCCGAACTCCACTACCGCTCACAGCCTGCCATGTTCCAATCCTGCCTTTGAAGCCCGGGGTCGCTACACATTGCGGATGATGCGGTTTGGTTCGCACCTGACCCTCAACGACCTCCAAGACTTCATCAAGCATCAAATGCCGACTTTGGGCGCTGTCTAAAGACCCCCGAAGCATCGGCGGCGAAAAACATCTGAGCAGTCGGGCCGCTTGATGGGAGCAACGCGATAGCGTCAACTAGACAGTCCTCATCATCACAGTACCTATGACCTTAAATCAGCTGTCTTCCGTTTGCCCGTTTGCTCGGGGGGGGGGGGGGGGGGGGGGGGGGGGGGGGGCGGGCACCGGCGCCGAGGGTACATGTCCTCTTCTGTGTTGACGATGGTTGACGATGCTGCATCTTGGGTGACGAACAGGTCCCATGGGGCTTCAGCTGCTGTTGCCCCCCCCATGCGTGGGTCCTCTGATGCTCACGACGCTCGCAATACGCTCGCCCCAGAGGCTCCTTGATGGGTCTTTGGTTCGGCTTCGTGCGTAGCATCCTGGCAGCCAGCGCCTCCCACCCTTGGGCACAGCCCCTTGAAAACAGTACAATTTGGGCTCAGCTTGCGCTCAGCTTCCTCTCAGGTAGTGCTCAGGTCCATGTTGGCCGACAGGGTGTGCTAGCCAAAGCATCGCCTTGCAACTGCCCACTGTCCTGTAGCGGTCTTTTTGGGAGGCTGCGCAGTCTGGCGGAGTCCGATGGAGTCGGCAGCCGACTCGCGCGTGGATTCCGGAGGTCCGGTGTTCGGGCCATTCAGGCCTGGGAGGTTGCCCGGGCCTGCTTCATCTCTGCTGCCTCTTCTTGAGACTGCGAAAATGGCGGTCATTAAGGTTGCCACTCACTTGCGGAACGCACGCAAGCTCGCATATGGCTGGAGGGGTTGGAAATCGCATGCTAAGGAGTAACTAGTAGCGAAAGGGCTGCAAAGCATCACACAGGGAACTTCATCAGTACTGGTAATTACCCGGCTTGATCATACAGTGTTACTTAGGTCGCTGTGCATCGCTTTGTCAGAGAAAGCGGCCATCTGGCGTCAATGCAGCCTGGGTTCTGCAAGTCGTCTCAAGGTTTGGGGTTTAGGGTTTGGGGTTTGGGGTTTAGGGAAGGTAGTTGTCTGCAGCTGCCACAGCTATTGCATGCAGTCGCTGTGCGGGCACTGTTGTGGTTGCTCTAGGCCATCACTGAAGGTGATCGAGCTTGCGACCGGTACGATGGTCGACGAACGTGGACCTGCGGAATGGAGTGGCGGTGCCCCAGTTCGGCAATGTACTTGCTGTGCTCCTGTCGGGGAAGCACTTCAATGCCGAGAACGGTGGTTTAGCTATTGCAACGCCTGTCAGTGCTTGTCATGTCTTGCTGTTGCAACGTGAGCCCACTTAGCCAAACCAAACCGCCGTCCTTGACTCGGCAGGTGTTCTTTTGCAGCAGCATGTGCCTGATAGCAAGACAGAGTTCCAAGCCTGCTTGACAATCCTTCATTCAGGCAGGAACTCAACCAAGTTCGGACCAAACCAGCCAGGACGCATCAGGATCAAGAACTCGGGGAAGTCCACCGCAATTCCTCAGCGGTCTCGACGCAAGGGTTTAGGGTTTAGGGTTTAGGAGCTCTTCGTGGTCTTCTCCCCCTGTGACAACGTGTGAACATGCATTGCACTCCTCTGAGCTTGCTGCGAGGCTTGTTGACAGGCATGCTCTCCTCGTGCCAATAACAGTTCAGTCACAGAACCCTAAACCCTAAACCCCAAACCCTAAACCTTTTCTGACCGAGTCTCGTAACGCTGGTTCTTGGGACTCAGCGGGGCGACTACCTTTGCAGAGTGGACTTGTGAAGCATGCAACCGCGGTGACGGAGCCAAATAGGCACGGGAACTCTATCATGACGATGTCTTTGGGCTTTAGCAATAGTTAGCATTGTGCCAGTTGTAAAAGAAAGACACTGCTTACAGCATGGCCTTCTCCCTGAAATCTGCATGCATGTGGGAATCGATGTCAAAGAAGAGGCACGTCCTCCGAAAGACGGACTGGTAACATATCGCGGCTCGGAGCATTCATACATTGGGATGTTCCCGCCTGATACAAAGAGTCCTTAATAGGGATTATACTAGGCGGGTGCTCTTATCCCGATTAAGGACTCGTAGTAGTAGTACAAGGGGGAACATCCCAATTCACACACCTGAAGGCAAAGCATCTGAGCTGCCCACAGCTCGTCTGCATTCGATTTGCCAAGTCCAACGACCGGGCCCAGCATCTCTAGAAACTGCCAGAAGAAAGTGACGCTCAGGCGAAGATTTAAGCAAGTCAGGACTGCCACTTAGGGTTTCGGGTTTAGGATTTAGGGCAGCTTGCTTGCTGTAACACAGACAGGCACCAGTAACTGCACTGGGCGAAGTGATTCGCGCGAGTCGCATGCATTGTGTTCGGGCCATACCACATCCAACCAGAGTAGCGTGAAAAGCTTGCATGACTTTGCAAAGCAACATCCACGTCCACTTGCTTAAAGCCTCCTAAACCCTAAACCCTAAACCCTAAACCTCTTGATCCTTCGAAGCCTTATGTGATGGCGCAGGATGGCACTGGCAGATGGCTCCACGCCTCGTCCAACCTAAGGATGCCGCGCATGGATCCATCTTCGGACTCCTGCTGCGCTTAGGGTTTAGGGTTTAGGGTTTGGGGTTTAGGGTTTAGGGTTTAGGGTCTAGGGTTTAGGGTTTAGGGTTTAGACAAAACCGACATGTACCAAATGCAACCAGCCCCTAGACCCCCCATCCTGCTCATGTTGAAAAACACTCAGCTGTCTGTCACACCTCTGCATACCTCTCTGCCCGAACTGTTTGGGCACGCTGTCCACGTTCTTAGCGGCAGGCTTGTCATGCGACCCTTTTTTAAATCTCGCACTGCATGGACGGGCAGCTGAACCTCAAGATTTCACAGTGGCGCACCAGTGTCAGTAGAACCAACGACGAAGCCCGTGCAATGCGATTGTCAAGCAACCCTAAGTGACCAGAACTTCCTAAACCTCCCAGCCCTAAACTTTCCCTAAGCCCCACAGATCCCTCGTCATGGCCGATATCTAGTGCCCGCTCCTCGCCCAGGAAGATCCGCCGAAAATCCTCCACCTGTTGTGCTGATAAAGGTGCGTAGGGAATGTTGGGCTACGAGGTTTGAGTGCGTTCGAGATTTGCCGCGCCAGGAACTTACCTCTGCCGCTCACCTGGGGCAAGATAGGCAAGCCCCCGCGAACCAAACCCGTGACACCGGGTATGGATTTACCCACCACGCCTCCCGCGATGAAAACTTTGTCTTTTCCACCGCGAAAGCTTCCTGCCGAAAGAACGGGAGCAGGAGCAACACATAATGGAGTACAGAGCCAACACGGCTTTAAGTCAAGAAAACGCCATTTGGGCCCAGCCTTGGCCCCCAAACACTGGATTTCTCCCTCCAAACCCAACTACCTCAAAAGCAGACTGAGACATCCAGCCTGCTGTCTCTGAATTGAGTTTTGGGAGATAAAGTTTCTAAGAAATGAGACATTCATTAAGAAATTCAGGGTACTGGTATCATCAGGGCGTGCAGTCGTTTCTGAAAAGGGGCGGTCTCAACTTCAAGAGAGCCGGGGTACCTCGACCTAGACTACTATTGCTTAAGACCCCCAAAAGAATAAAAAACAATAATCCCTATATTAAATGACCCTTGTAAGGAAGAATCTTTTTCATTTTTTAGGGGGTTCTTAAGTTAAGCAACTAAGCAACTAGTAGTAGAATTACAGCTTTCTTCTCCAGCGGTGAAGCACCAATCTTGAGCAGTCTGGGGGAGACGCGATGGCACACGGTCCTTGGCCATGCGCAGGCGGTCTTGCATGTCGTCCACCTGACGCATGAGCCTGGCAAACGAGCCGGGGGATGCTGCAAAAGCTATGAGAGCTCAGGGATGCTTTAGGGTTTAGGGTTTATGGTTAGTTTTCTCATGAGCTCACGTGAAATTGCGATGCGGTGCGCTGGGTAGCTTTGCATGGGATGTCATGCGAGAGGAGCAGCCGTTGCCCGCAAACAATGGCGAATTCTTCGGACCGAATGATAGGAGGGACAGCCTCAAGAAGTCCGGGAAGTCCAAAGATCCTGTCTTGTCTGGATCGACCTTCACAGAGCCACACAACCATTAGCCAGCTCACCGGCAAGCATCATCAACATGCGCCGCAAAAACTTTCACTCACTCCCTGTCAGCCTCGGCGAGTATTCGCGCAACCTCGGCGCGCTTGGCCATATTGGATGCCATGTCAGGACACAGGTCCTGGCCGTCATGGCAGCATGCTCTTGCTGGTGCTTACCTGACTAGGCATGTCATTCTCACTCCTGGAAAAGCTTGCCAAGCTCGTGGTTGTCGATGTCGCCACTGCCATCGGCGTCATACCGTGCGAACCTCACGGGCTTGGTACCACGCAGCTTGCTGGTGCTATTTGATATAGGGTTTTGGGTTTAGGGTTTAGGGTTTAGGGTTTAGGGTTTAGGGTTTAGGGGTATCCCCCTTAGTGACCTAACAGTTCTTTAAAATGAAGGGCCAAAGCAAAATCTGAAGGCTGGTCGCCTTGGTTCGGGCATTCGAGCATCCGATGGGGGTTTCCGAAAGTAGGGGGTACCTTACTGGGGTCCTTACCATAAGGGGATCCTACTCCTTGGATGTCTACCCTAAACCCTAAACCCTATGGGGTCCCCCATCTTCGGAAGCATCCGATCCAGCTGCGCGGACTGAGAGCCAAACTTCTCGCGCATCACGGCCACCTCCTCCATGGTGTACCTCTGAGGGTTTAGGGTTTAGGTTTAGGGTTTATTTAACATAGGGGCCTGAATGACTCGAATAGGTTTTTTTTTCTTTTTCGGGGGGGGAATCTGAGGGAATCATATGCATATTCGTAATTATTCCGACTATAGCAATCAAATTAGGCAGAGTGCCAGAATCTGCTCCCCTGATCGACCAGCTGAGATCATCGCCCTGCGTTGGCCCTCACAGCGAGTTTGGCCTTGGGACCATCCACGCACTCACGGCTCCGAAGAGTACGAAGAATACGTACCAAAGAAGTTACTGTCCTTGTGGGGGGGCTGCCACCGGAACAGCGTTAGTTACAGCTAGTTGGTAAACCTTAGAACCTCAATAAACATGCATGTTTATTATTCCTTTGGGTTTTTTGTGCAGATGGAGAAATCCTAAAAGGGGGCTATAGTGGTTTTTTAGTACCAGATTTCTCGCTAAAGGTTGGCAAGTGCAGGCTGCCCTGCAACGGGAGTCGCGCAAGCTTTGTTCAGCCATTTCAGCCAATGCTAGCAGCGGTCGTCTTGTGGAGAAGGCTTCAGCGCCCCTCACCAACTTCTGGGCCGAGAGAATCTTGGCTGAAGACCTGTGCAGATATGCACGCCCGATGGACAGATTCAGAAAGACTAGATATGTATATGTACATACACATGACATTTCACACATATAAGTTGAGGGGGGCTAGGGGTGAGCAAACTGATGTAGACTAAACAAAGAACAGATGCAGGTACAATGACTAGTCAGTGCCCCTTATCAGTAGGATTCGATTACTCCACCGGATTCGTTTGCTCCATAGAATATAGAGATGAGCTACTACACACCAGTGGAGAGTTGGTGCTCGATAGTTATTGGCCGCCCAACAGCCCAGACGCAATCACGACTCACGACGCGACAGTTTTTCGGACGTGCGAGTCTGGGTGTCTTTGAGTTTTGGAGCGCAGGGCCAACATGAAACATCTCAAGCATGCTACGTCATTGCTACGCAACAACCCCTCAAGCACCTCGGCCATCTTGACTGCACGGATTCTGTGGGTTTCAGCCAGCCGCTGGCCTTACTCAGCGAAGAACTCCAGAAGCAGCTTGTTGAAATCGTCGGAAAACTTCTGATGAATGTTGTGCTTGCCTTCCTGAGCAGGGAAGGTGAGGGAAGTGTTCAACGTTCCTAGACGACATAACGCTACAAGTCGCTAACGATTGAAATACCACACCCCGAAGAATCCTTGAACACACGATTCTTGGCCCCCCAAAAATGGAAAGCTGGTGAACAACCACCTATCGAAGCCATCAGCCCAGGCACAGGAAAGACGTGAAGCTTGGAGTCAGCAATGGCCTGATGGAACCACTCCGGGTGATGTTGCGGCACAAGCGGGTCCTTCGCCCCGTGCCTCAGCAACTCACGGACAGCGGTTCTAGGCTTGGGCACCTAAACTTCAAACCACAAACCCCAAACCCCAAACCCCCAGCCCCAAACACCAAGCCCCAAACCCCAAAACCCCAAGCCCCAAACCCCAAACCCGAAACCCCAAACCCTAAACCGGTCGGTTTTATGGCTGCCTTGCCCATGCCGAGGAGCTGTTATGACTGATGCTGGGCGGAGGTTTTTTCCCCCCAACGTTGGTGTTTCTTCTGCGGACGCTGTAGCTGCGATGCTCTGAACTACAACGCTTTCGGATGTTGGGCAGACGAAGCGAGTGCTAAACATGAAGACTACTGAATGATTGTTGCAGATGACGTTTACTACTGATGAAATCTGGCTTTGGGTCTTGGCTTTGGGGCTGGGAGAGGTAACAGGGTGCCTAGGCAGATGCACTGGCAGCGGATACTCATGCATATAGGAAGAAAGCTGGAGAGCTCAAAGAACGGTGTGCCTTTCGGGTTTGCGACATGCTCTTCTTCACCATTGTTGGGGCACTCTATAAAAACTATCATTTTTGTTCCTCATTGGGTTTGAAGTATTCTTAAACATGTAAGATGATTTTCAACAATGCCGCAGTCTTGCAGAATCTGGCCAGCATTCACCGCCGAGCTGCAGAATGAAGGTGGGACACTTGATCTGCTTCGCCTCCTTCTGGCAGATGTCTCCCCCAGCGTCATACATCATCTTCATGGCCTGGCAGGTGCGTATGAGCTAGGGGCCATTGCAGTCACTGGTCTAGCCAAGTTTTCTCCGCAGTTCCTTGCAACCCTAAACCCTAAACCCTAAATCTTCCGCCATCTTCCGGCCAATCTCTTGCCAAGGGACATCGCAAAATGAGCTCCACATAGGCTGCAAGTCTTCACCATAGACCTCACTAGGGGTCGGAATAACTACTAGTTAGCATTCCCTTATGGCCCCTATGTAATTCTACGACAATCACCCCCCAAAACCCTGTTATAATTATTAAGGCCCCTTCAGTCGGCGCAGTTCCTACCGTTTCTATCTCCAGTACAATCAGAGTGCCCACTGTGTCACAGCGACAAACCAGAAGAACTGCAATAGAGGTGGAAGGAGATCGTGGATCTCAATTCTCTACTATTTGCCTCAGAGCCCCCCACAGAAATTAAAAAAAACAATTGCCCTTTTAAGGAAGAATATTTCTGTTTTTTCCCCCCCCCCCCCCCCCCCCCCAACAAAAAAAAAAGGGGGTTTTTAAGCAATTAGTAGAATGTTGGGCGCAGTACGAGGCTGTCAAGCGGCCGGCCGATGTGTTTCGAGCATTCGCTTGCTCCACGCTTTCTCCACGTCACGCAGGCCCTTGCAGGCCAGAAAGGACTACAGTAGGGTTTGGGGTTTAGGTCTTGGGTGGACTTCGCGGTGTCACAGGAAGACTAACTTTTTCAGATGCTAGCTGCAAAGATCTGCCAAGACATCGTCGAAATGAAGCACATTGTGGGTGTTTAAGAACATGTGCAGAACGCATTGCCGCTTTCCTCATAAGCATCGACGTCCTCTTTGGTTATGGAACCTTGCAGCACAGCCAACGGCAGAAGACACTGCGTCAGTCGTGCCAATACAGCTACAACATGACAGTGGTGGCACAAACTGTAGCGACGATTTCCCTAAACCCTAAACCCTAAACCCTAAACCCTAAACCCTAAACCCTAAACCCTAAACCCTTCCAAGAAGCCTTGGATGCCAAACACAGCCAACTTCTTGACAGCCTCCGGCCTGCCGATGGGCATCAATGACTCCATTGTGGCAAGGAAGCAGAACAGCGCTTTCAGACAGAGATTTGGTGAAGAGGTGCACTGATTTTTTTGGATTTTTTTTTGGAGGGGGGGGGGGTGTTTTCAAGCCTTAACCTGGAAGCCTTCTCACTTTAGTGATTTCTGAATCTTTTGCGAGTAGCTCACCCAGCTATCCCAGCTTAGGGTGTCATACGTGCCCACATTAAATGGTACACATTAAATGGGACGGACAGGGCCCTAAACCCTAAACCCTAAACCCTAAACCCCATGGAACCCACTCAGCTGGACCCCTCGAGCACTCAAAGGGGCAAGGATCCTTTGGGAGGCGAGGATGGTGGCGGAAATGGCGCCATCACTCCAGCCGATCACGTTGTAGGAGGTGATGCCTGCAATGAAAGTTGTGAATTCAAGGCATATCCGATACTTCTATGCTGAACCTGGAGCCCTAGCAAAAATGTATGTTTCTAGCTGTTGCCTAGGAATTATAGTGCCCAGAAAATCAACATGATTCCCAAGTATCCCTAAGATTAGAGGTTCAGATGGGTTTAAGGTTCAGAGCTCCTTGTTTTGAGATTGTTATGCACGCAACAAACTTCTTAACAATCAAACATTCAAAGCAAAGGAAACTTTGCTCTTTTCTCAGGACAAGACTCACAATCTGGTTTTCAAGCAAGTCAGCAAGTCCGATTGAAAAAAAGCAGGTGGCCGTCCATTGCAAACACAATGCTCGTGTGGTATTACACATCCTAGAAGAGCCCACAACTTGTTTCCCTCCTTCCTTCTGACCTTCATTCCTTGCTTCCTCCCCAACACACACACACACACACACACCCACCAACCAACCGAGCCCCACCTAGCGAGTCCATGATGGCTGCAGCATCCGAGGCGTCTAGGTGATAGAAGTCGGCCGGATACCTTCGATTTGGTGGTCGTGACCTGGGACACGAAGCTTCTCTCTGCGGCATGGCAGGGGTGTCTTGAAAGTGAGGTCACAGTGAGCCTTAGGCCCAAACTTTCCATACCCCCGTGGGTCGAAGGCCACGACGCCATGCTGCTGCGAAAGCCCGTCCAGCTGAAGAGCAAAGTCCTGCCACAAGCTCGTGGAAGTCCAGCTTTGACATTCGGAATTCGAATCTGGGAACTTGCATGGATCCTTTGCTTGAATTTCGGAGTCTGTCAGATGTAGGAAGCCACTGAAAAGTAAGCAGGTGTGCCCCAGCAGTGTGTACTTGAGTAGATGTGATTTACATGTGTATGAAAACCTGAAGCAGATTGACTTCCAGTCCGTTTCCGCCGTTCCCATTGCGCCAGGCAAGCAAATCACCGGTAGACCTGCGCAAGACTCAATCTCGACCCGGGAAGTACACAACTTCAGCCTTCTAAAAACCCCGGAGCTCCACACAGCAGGCCACACTGTGCCGGCTGTGCTGGGTGAAGGCCGAATCAGGGGAACAGATTCCGAGACCAGCAGGGCCGAATCAGAGACCAGCAGGGGGGAATCAGAGACCAGCAGGAGACCAGATTCAGAGACCAGGCAGCCAGATTCTGAGACCAGACACGGGATTCCGAGACCAGCAGGGCCGAATCAGAGACCAGCAGGGGGGAATCAGAGACCAGCAGGAGACCAGATTCAGAGACCAAGCTCCCAGATTCCGAGACCAGACATCGGATTCAGAGACAAGGCTCGCGAGTACAGACTCCAGCCGACCCGACCCGCCCCACTGACCCCTGACCCCCGACCAAGCAACCCACCCGACCAGCCCGACCAACCCAACCGCCTGACCGCCTCGACCAATCCGATCGACCCGACGAACCCAACCAACCCGACCAACCCAACCCAAGCAGCCAGGGACCCTCACAAGTGGGCGAGGCGACCGAAAGAGTAGACCATTGCATTCAGTCACCATGACGCACCCTTGTGGCAGAATGCTGTCGGCACGGTCCTGTGGCGCAGTAACAAGACGACCCGACCCACCCCACCGGCCCCTGACCCCCGACCAAGCAACCCACCCGACCAACCCGACCAACCCAACCGGATCCGACCCGCTCGACCGCCCCGACCAATTGGATCGACCCGACCAACCCAACCAACCCGACCCACCCAGCCCAAGCAGCCAGGGACCCTCACCAGTGAACGCAGCGACTGAAAGAGTAGACCATTGCATTCAGCCACCATGACGTACCCTTGTGGCAGAATGCTATCGGCACCGTCCTGTGGCGCAGCAACAAGCCGACCCGACCCACCCCACCGGCCCCTGACCCCTTGACCAAGCAACCCACCCGACCCACCCGACCAACCCAACCGGACCTGACCCGCCCGACCGCCCTGACCAATCCGATCGAACCGACCAACCCAACCAACCCGACCCAATTCAAGCAGCCAGGGACCCTCAGAAATGGACGAAGGGACCCGACCAACCCGACCAACCCAACCGGACCCGACCCGCCCGACCGCCCCGACCAATCCGATCGACCCGACCAACCCAACCAACCCGACCAACCCAATTCAAGCAGCGAGGGACCCTCAGAAGTGGGCAAAGGGACCCGACCAACCCGACCAACCCAACCGGACCCGACCCGCCCGACCGCCCCGACCAATCCGATCGACCCGACCAACCCAACCAACCCGACCAACCCAACCCAAAGTTTGGGAGGTACCAAACCCACGATGCGGACATTGTCTGGCCAAATGGGGGGGGGCTGCGCCCCCCCAACCCCCCCGCTTTTTTTTTCTCCTTGGGCTTGTGCCGTTTGTTTTTACTCGGACAGGCCTGCTTCAAAAGAATCCGTTCCAAACCCATTTTTTACTCGGGCAAGCCTGCTTCAAACGAATCCCTTCCAAACCCACGATGCGGGCATTGTCTTGGCAAATGGGGGGGGCTGCGCCCCCCCCAACCCCGCCGCTTGTATTTTATGCTCGGGCAAGCCTGCTTCAAACGAATCGCTTCCAAACCCATGATGCGTGCATTGTGTTTGCAAATGGGGGGGGGATTTTCCTCGGGCTCGTGCCGTTTGTTTTTACTGGGGCAGGCCTGCTTCAAAAGGATCCCTTTCAAACCCATTTTTTACTCGGGCAAGCCTGCTTCGAACGAATCCCTTCCAAACCCACGATGCGGGCATTGTCTTGGCAAATGGGGGCAAGCCTGCTTCAAACGAATCGCTTCAAACCCATGATGCGTGCATTGTGTTTGCAAATGGGGGGGGGGGCTGCGCCCCCCCGAACCCCCCCGCTTGTCTATTTTCCTCGGGCAGGCCTGCTTCAAACGAATCCCTTCCAAACCCACGATGCAAACATTGTCTTGGCAAATGGGGGGGGGCTGCGCCCCCCCCAACCCCCCCGCTTTTCTATTTTCCTCGGGCAAGCCTGCTTCAAACGAATCTATTCCAAACCCACGATGCGGACATTGTCTTGCCAAATGGGGGGGGGCTGCGCCCCCCCCAACCCCCCCGCTTTTTTTTTTATTTTTTCTCCTCGGGCTTGTGCCGTTTGTTTTTACTCGGACAGGCCTGCTTCAAAAGAATCCGTTCCAAACCCTTTTTTTTACCTCGGGCAAGCCTGCTTCAAACGAATCCCTTCCAAACCCACGATGCGGGCATTGTCTTGGCAAATGGGGGGGGCTGCGCCCCCCCCAACCCCCCCGCTTGTATTTTATACTCGGGCAAGCCTGCTTCAAACGAATCGCTTCCAAACCCATGATGCGTGCATTGTGTTTGCATATGGGGGGGGGGGATTTTGCTCGGCCTCGTGCCGTTTGTTTTTACTCGGGCAGGCCTGCTTCATTATGAATCCGTTCCAAACCCATTTTTTACTCGGGCAAGCCTGCTTGGAACGAATCCCTTCCAAACCCACGATGCGGGCATTGTCTTGGCAAATGGGGGGGCTCGGGCAAGCCTGCTTCAAACGAATCGCTTCAAGCCCATGATGCGTGCATTGTGTTTGCAAATGGGGGGGGGGCTGCGCCCCCCCGAACCCCCCCGCTTGTCTATTTTCCTCGGGCAGGCCTGCTTCAAACGAATCCCTTCCAAACCCACGATGCAGGCATTGTCTTGGCAAATGGGGGGGGGCTGCGCCCCCCCCCCCAACCCCCCCGCTTTTCTATTTTCCTCGGGCAAGCCTGCTTCAAACGAATCTATTCCAAACCCACGATGCGGACATTGTCTTGCCAAATGGGGGGGGGCTGCGCCCCCCCCAACCCCCCCGCTTTTTTTCTTTTTTTCTCCTCGGGCTTGTGCCGTTTGTTTTTACTCGGACAGGCCTGCTTCAAAAGAATCCGTTCCAAACCCCTTTTTTTACCTCGGGCAAGCCTGCTTCAAACGAATCCCTTCCAAACCCACGATGCGGGCATTGTCTTGGCAAATAAACCAGTGGTTACAACAATGAACCCTTTGCTTTCTCTTGATAAACCCTTGGTTTCGGCAGCCACCCTGTCTGGTCTCTGATTCAGCCCTGCCTGGTCTCTGATTCGGCCTTGCCTGGTCTCTGATTCGGCCCTGTCTGGTCTCTGATCCTGAGGGGGGTGATTCTGGCATCTGGTCTCTGATTCTGCCTTTCTGGTCTCTGATTCCGAGCCTGGCCTCTGATTCGACCCTCTGGTCTCTGATTCGACTCTCTGGTCTCTGATTCGTATTTTTTCCGGCTGTGCTACCTTCCTTGTCCTTTATGTATAAGGGGGGGTCTCGGGCCGAAGAGGGCATCTGCTGACCCAGTACGAATCTGTCAATATCTGCCACAACCAGCATGGAGGCTTGCCTGGAGAGCTCTTCAGATCTCCGGCGGTCAGCACATACCTTTCACCCACGTCCATGACAAGAGGATTTACATGGACAGCAAGCTGACTATGAAAAAATGAAGCACTCACTCCTTTCTTTCCGTATGCGACAACACGGAAGGCACCGCACACACACTTTTCATCTAAACTATAAGCAAAGATGAGTCGAAGGAGAGGACGCGCAGCATCTCGTCTTAGCTTGGGTCGAAGGCTGTAGAGGTTTTGCACCCGAATGGGAACCCGTCCTGCACCCCTGAAGGACCGAAGCCTGCGACCGCCCTCCATGCACCCCTAGGCATTCCTAGTGTGAGTAATAGAGCCGGTTGAGGTTGCTACTATAAGGGCCCAGATTGGGCTAGGTTCATCGCCTTCGTCCAATATACTCCACGGCAAAACAAGAACATATTCTCGCGTGTAAAGAGAGTCCCACAAAGGACCCAAAATCAGGTTTGCCAGCCCACATTGCAGTCTGAAATAGTTTTGTGGTACGGTCAACGAGCAGGAGCACACAAGCAAACCAGCAAAAAGACCGTGCAAACAACACCCAGCTAGAATCAGTTGAAAATGTATCGGGACACAGGATGCGCGATTGGTTTGGGGGCTTCTTGACCAGACTTTTGTGCACCGCGGCGGTTGATAGACTTGGAAATTTTTGAGGTGAGATATGTGGGATGACTGAAAAGTGGTTTAACGAGGCGACGATGTAACCAGCATGCTTCTCATTTGCTGGCTGCCGAGCCGCAACCGCCTCCCATTCACGTCCAGGAAGTGCTCCTCCCTTGTCGTCGAGGCGCAACGCACGAGTCGCACCGCCGGCAAGCCAGGGGTCACCCGGAGGAGTCCGCACAAGTGCGTCAGCCGCCGAGCTGCGTGCGCCATGCGGGAGCTCGTACACAGAACGGCGGGGCAAGACACTCAGCAAAACGAGGCAGAAAGCTCTGACAAGGAGGTGCTAAGCTCTGAGAGTTTGGTACACCAGTACTGCAAAAAAAAGCCACCATCTTCACCTCTGAAAGCTGGCAGGATGTGAACCATGCTCGAAGCTGTAGTCCACAGGAGGGCAACGACCAGCAGGGTGCGCTAGAAATGCTAAGCGACCACGCCATGACTTACTACATGTATCCCTTGCCAGCCTAAAAGCAAGTTTACCTATCTCCTTATCGTGGAGCATAGTTCTCACACAACCTTACTATCTTTAAACATACTTCGCATCTCTTGTCGCAGGGCTCTTTTCATGCAACATCATGCAAGTCAAGCAGCTGCCAGAGCATGTTTCTGATGCGTGAGCATGCTGGGCTTACACCTATTATTTATGCCCCCAAATTAAGCCGAAACTTGGATTCAAACTGTCCAACAGGTGGCGGTAAAATCGAAGCTCTGACTTCAGGCTGAAATTGGTCTCGCACATCTGCCACCATCTTGGCACAAATCAGGTGGAACACGGCCAGGTCGATGCTTTTGCCTGTGTAGTCCTGCACGTCAGTCAAGATGACACCCGACGGCTGTCGGTGTGCCGTAAGATGAAGCAATTATGTAGACCCCGACACTGTCACTGTTGCACAAGTGCAGCACTGACTCCAGCTCTTCATGTGCGAGGTTCCGCATTACAAGCTGGCCCGTGGGACGTCAACACGGCCTCGATGCCCCCTTCATCCGAAGATTCATCATGATCGTCTTCGGAACCTGAGCCAGAGCATAACTGGCACCTTTGCACTTAAGGCCAGCTGAGAGCCCGTGATCGCCACCACACGCAGCTTCCCTCCTGGGTATTTCCAGAAATAAGGGGTAACCCTTAAAACACCCAGAATAGTACAACCCTTATTTTGGGAACCTCCCAAAGATTACCCCTATTTGCAGAAACCCCCCACCTCACGACGTGGGCTTCTTGGGCTGCGGCTAGAGCTCGTCGAGATGGCAGC